>CM056387.1:18794957-18807093 GCA_029718625.1 Synaphobranchus kaupii | reverse complement strand
GAGTATAATTTGTATTATATTTATGTATTGTGCACATACTTGATCTTCCGCAGGTTGGTGAGGTCAGGGTTGAGGCTAGAGAACTTTTCCGCCAACTTCCACACTGTTATCAAGAAGAAGAAGATGTTCACCTGGAAGAGAAGGGGTGATTGTGAAAAATATTCCAAGTTCAATTCAATTCAATAAAATTTTATTTGTATAGCGCTTTTTACAGAGAACTGTCACAAAGACGCTGCACAGAGAAACAGAAGAAAAATTGAGCAAAAAAACCAGACCTTAAACCCCAACCGGCAAAACGAGGTTAAAAAAACTCCCCGGTGGGTTCGTTATTAAGTTTCAAATTAAGGATAATTAAAAACTGTCAATATATTTTACAGATCTTTTAGAAGTTATTTTAAATAATCTTTAGCCCAGATTCTTTTAATTTTCTTGCCCTGTGTGTAATTATATTAACACTGCAGGCTCTTCCATGAATTCAAGGAAACCACAGACTATTATTCTCTCACCACCAAAAACTAGAGGAGGTCACTGCTGTGCAATGGGATGAGGGTCCCACTGACTAAAGCCCTCTGTCCGCGGTATACTCTTTATGCTATAACCAAAGAGTGTGCTACCCTGTGGCCTGTTCTTCACAGGCTTTCCTGACATAGTCTGGATTGGATACCAGATCACGGCAAACACCTATTCACAGGAACCCAGCATTTTAACAGGAAGCCGGCAGCTTCCCGAAGTAAAGCTGTTAGCCTGAGCATATGTGAGTGCCTTACTGGGGTGGGGGGTGGGGCTGCAGAGTGGGGGGGTGGGACTCACCATGACGATGATGCAGACGGGAGCAAAGAAGCTCCAAATAAATCCCTGCTTTAGATCCAGCCAGCAGCTGCGGGAAGACACAACACTGTTACAAATCACCTTTTAAAAAGAGCTGACACACAGCACTATTACAAAGCACTGACACAGAACTGACACACAACACTGTTACAAAGCACTGACACACAGCACTATTACAAAGCACTAACACACAGCACCGTTACAAAGCACTGACATACAGAACTGACACACAACACTGTTACAAAGCACTGTTACAAATCACCTTTTAAAAAGAGCTGACACACAGAACTGTTACAAAGCACTGACACACAGCACTATTACAAAGCACTGACATACAGAACTGACACACAACACTGTTACAAAGCACTGTTACAAATCACCTTTTAAAAAGAGCTGACACACAGAACTGTTACAAAGCACTGACACAGCACTATTACACATCACTGACACAGAACTGACACACAACTCTGTTACAAAGCACTGACACACAGAACTGTTACAAAGCACTGACACACAGAACTGTTACAAAGCACTGGCACACAGCACTATTACAAAGCACTGACACAGAACTGACACACAACACTGTTACAAAGCACTGACTCAGAACTGACACACAACACTGTTACAAAGCACTTACACAGAACTGACAGACAGAACACTAACACATAAAATTGTTACAAAACAGTGACACACAGAGCACTGACACAATACTGTTACAGAACAGTGACAGTTATAACCATTCTGACATCCTGATAGATTGACTTTGTTTTACATAACTGCAAGTTGACTGAATGAGACGGACAGGCAGGCAGACAGACAGAAGGACAGACAGCCAATCAGAGCGCTCCTCACTGTCGATCCGTGCCGTATCCCTTGGCGTAGACCGCGGCGGAGATGGTGACGATGGCGGCGGGGATGCCGTAACCGGCCGCCGCCATGTGGAGGGGGCGCAGTGTGGTGTTGAACACCAGCACCACCATGCGGTACAGCTGCACCCCTTCCAGACACATCCAGCAGAATGCCGCCAGGAAGAAGAAGTGAAGAAGGCCGGCCACGAACGCACAGCCAACCTGAGAGAGAGAGAGAGAGAGAGAGAGAGA
The DNA here is from genome assembly GCA_029718625.1 of Synaphobranchus kaupii. Taxonomy (NCBI): domain Eukaryota; kingdom Metazoa; phylum Chordata; class Actinopteri; order Anguilliformes; family Synaphobranchidae; genus Synaphobranchus; species Synaphobranchus kaupii. Next base: position 18,805,165 of record CM056387.1, on the reverse strand, counting down.
GAGAGAAAGAGAGAGAGAGAGAGAGAGAAAGAGAGAGAGAGAGAGAGAGAGAGAGAAAGTGAGACCTTATTACAGACATTGTCCCAAAAATATGTTTATACTGTTACTTTATTATGTATATTTCACCATCATGTTTATTGCTGTTTTATTTTACTTGCTACTTTTTTGTATTATTAGTCCTCATAATTTTAGAGTTGTTATTCTCTTCATTCGTGTGCTTTGACAGCAATAAAGCAGATTTTAATTGTAGGATAGAGAGACAGAAGGGCTAGGAGAGAAGGGGAAGGAAAGGGAGGGGGAGGGAGAGAGAGAGAGAGACATGATTGCAAAACAGATGCACACACTCTGTCTCGCTTACTAGCACACACACACACATACACACATGTATGCATGCACGCGCGCGCACACACACACACACACACACACACACACGTATATACATACACATACACACACACACACACACACACACACATATACATTTCATTCTTTTCCCCCTCTGCTACAAACAAATACATATGCATGCTCTTTTCCACTCTCTATTAATACACATGCACACACACACACACACACACACAAACACACGCACACACGGACACACCTTGTTCTGTGTGCTGGATATGCCGGCGAGGAAGATGAGGTTGGCGATGAAGAGGCAGATGCAGAGGTGGAGGTGGATGGTGTTGCGTGTTCCCTGGATGGGGCGGCAGCAGGAGAAGGTGATGATGCAGAGCAGCAGACACACCTGAGACAGGCAAAGCCCCACCCAAGTGATGACCTCCAAGTGGAACGTGTCCTGCCAACAAACAAACAAAAAAAGAGGTACACGCTTGGGGGTGTCCCTTTACGTCCAGTACACACTGAAGATCTGTCTTCCGCTCCTTCTGTCCTCTCCACAAGAACAAAAAATATCTTAGCACACGTATACTATTCAGGGAGAAAACCCTTGACCCTTGACCCTCGAAAGGAAGGATCAGCCACGTTAACTGAAGAGTGTTTTTTTCTAAACATCACTAAGTCCAGTTTGGACAAACCATATTTTTCAAGGCGGGTATAATTTTTCTGATAAATGGTTAGATATTTGCAGTTTTTACTTTTACACTATTATTCTTAGGGATTTAAGTACAAAACCCAACTCCAAAAAAGTTGGGACAGGCCTGGGGTAAAAGAAAAGACTGGGAAGTTAAAAAAACACCTGTTTGGAATGTTCCACAGGTAAACAAGATGCTATCCTGACTGGGTATAGACTGTTGATATCTTATTTTCAGGTACTCTTACAAGCGATAATATAACCTCTCTGCATTTGAATGGATCTCTATAGGAATTGGGGGGTGGGACTAGATAAAGCTGCACTGTAAAAAATAGTAGGTGACTTCAACGTAAAAAAACAAAAGTACATTCTGCAAACAAAATTTTGAGTAAGCTGAACTTCTGGACACAAAGTTGATTAACTCAAAATATCAATTTAGTCAAAGTTTTCAAGTACAAGGGACTTAAAACATCAGTTCTAACACACATTAGAGCCATTTAGCCATACTATTCCCATGTAATTTACAGCTTAATCTAGTCCCACCCCCCAATTCCCATAGAGATCCATTCAAATGCAGAGAGGTTATAGTAAGCACTTGTAAGTGCCTGAAAATAAGATATCAAGAGTCTTTTGATATCCTTTTAAACCCAGTCATGATAGCATCACCTGTTTACCTGTGGAATATTCCAAACAGGTGTTTTTTTAACTTCCCAGTCTTTTTTTTTTGCCGCTGTCCCAAGTTTTTTGGAACGTGTTGCAGGCATCAAATTTGGAATTAGTGTATATTTACAAAAATAAATAAAGTTGATGAGGTAAAACATGAAATATCTTTTCTTTTTGTACTGTTTTCAATTAAATATATGTAAAAGAGAATTTACAATTCATTGCTTCCTGCTTTTATGTGCATTTTACATACTGTCCCAACTTTTTTGGAATTGGGGTTTGTGTAAAAGATTTGATGCAAAATACTCGACCAATTTAAAATAAACAAAAATGGTGGTTTTCCGAAAATTGGTAAAAAGTGGGCTGAGTGAGTTTAGGAAAAATTATACAAACAAACCGCCTGAACCAATCACAGTACACGCTGGAGGACAATATCAAATAAATGGTAGCCTGCTAATGCTAACTCTAGGGTGTATTATAGTTCATAATGTACAGCTGACTTACCCATAGCTTACTGTGTACTATATTCAATGTTCATTACTATGCATACCTGCCATGTTATGAGAAAGATGTGCTTTGTCTGATCTGTTTTGTAGTTGCTTCAATGACCTTCGGTATGCACTTATTTGTACGTCGCTTTGGATAAAAACGTCCGCCAATGAATGTAATGTATAATGTATCGCTCCACTGAATAGTAGGGAAAAACCAATACCACAGAGACGGGAGACGGCCAGGTACCGTGGACCTTCCCATGTCGGCCTCACCTCGATCTCGTACAGCGCCATCAGCACGGCGAAGCTGCTCAGGTGGGAACAGTTGCACTCCGTGTACGATTCGTTCGAACGCACCACGCTGCAGCCCTGCCGAGACCAGGCCCCGCCCGAGCTCGCAGAGTCCCAATAAACACAGCACTGGTTTGCTTGTTTGGACTGGGCGGAGAAACAGGAAGTGAGGTGGAAAGAGAAACAGGGAGGGGAGGGAAGTGACAAATGACAAATTCAGAACGGCATTATAGGGGCGGCAGTGTAGTATCATGGTTAAGGAACTGGACTTGTAACCCAAAGGTTGCAGGTTCGATTCCCAGGTGGGACACTGCCGTTGTACCCTTGAGCAAGGTACTTGACTTGCATTGCTTCAGTATATATCCAGCTGTGTAAATGGATAAATGTAATAAGATGTAATAAGACGTTGTGTAAGTCGCTCTGGATAAGAGCGTCTGCTAAACACCTGTAATGTAATGTTAATGGACAATAAAGCTTTGAAACTTGAAAGACAGTGTGTGGGCAGTCTCTTCACTGTTGACCGCACTCACCTGAAGGTGCGAGAAGGTGAAGGTCACAGGTTTTTGCAGGTCCTCTCTGTTTCTGCTGCTCACGCTCACCGTGACCACTTTGGAGTTCATTAAGAATCTCACGCCCACATCGTCTGTGCTCAGTCCCTGGAATGAGTGGTTGGTGGAGGACTCCAGGCCTTTGAAGGTCATGAGAGAGGCAGCTGCGAACCCTGGGTCAAAGGTTAGGGGTCAGGGGGCTCATGGTCAGTTTTATTGCTCATATTGCATCACAAATGTTCAAATATTTGAATCTAATTTACCAGATAACAATAACACATTAGCACATAAAAAGATGTTTTGCATTTGTATGTAATAGTAAAGACAGTATTACAAGAGAAATATAGATGATGATAATGATGAAATATAGTTGATATAATGATGATGATGATGATGATGCAAGTATGCAGTCAAAGAAAGATGAAGAATACCCGGGTAGGTGGTATCTCCGGCGACAGTCTCCCAGTGTGTATCCAGGTGTGCGTGATTAGAGGACAGGCTGATCTCCCCCTTGGGTGACAGCTGACCTCTCTCCACTAAAAACTCCACCTCTATAAAGAGACAGAGAGGCTTCATTTACTGAGACCTTTAGCATATGCAAAACCATTTATTGACTTTATATCCTGAACAACTTATACAGTTTACATTCTTTTTCCATACAATACAGCAGAGTATTTCCCTGAAGCAAGTCAAGTAAGTGACCCGTCTGGCAATCAGATCTAAATCCTTTCAGCTGCTATGACCACAGTTGCCATGGCCAAAAGAAACAGCCCACAGACTGGACCGTACAAAGCCGTGGTGATCAGCAGCAGTGTAACAGCAGTTAGCAGACTGTAGGGGGCAGCAAAGTGCAGCTGTTGAGTGGAGGTCCTACCTGTTTGTTCAGAGTATTCCCTGGTGCTTCCGTTGTGCATTAGAGCTCCGATCAATTGCAGGGCGTGCTCCACTACGTCCAGAAAGACACTGACCTGCCTGTTACTGTCCAACGGCCCGGCTGCCAGCAGCTCATCGATTATGGACAACAGGTTCTAGAGGAAGTCAGGGAAAGATGAGCGGCAGGAGAGAGAGTTGGAGAGAATATTTTTCAGGGAAATCGATCCGCTGCTGGGACACAAACCTGAGAGGTGATTGTGACCCTGTTATGATGACGCCTTACATACACTGCCCGGCCAAAAAAAAAGTCGCACACTCTAATATTTCGTTGGACCGCCTTTAGCTTTGATTACGGCGCGCATTTGTTGTGGCATTGTTTCGACAACCTTATGCAATGTCACAACATTTATTTCCATCCAGAGTAGCATAAGTTTTTGGCTGAGATCTTGTATTGACGACGGGAGAGTCAAACCACTCCGTAAAGTGTTCTCCAGCACATCCCAAAGACTTTCAATGGGGTTAAGGTCAGGAATCTGGTGGCTAATTCATGTGTGAAAATGATTCCTCATGCTCCCTGAACCACTCTTTCACAATTTGAGCTCGATGCATCTTGGCATTGTCATTCTGGCATATGCCCATGGATGGGATAACCTGGTCATTCAGTACATTCAGGTACTTCGCTGACTTCATTTTATTGCTGCATAATGTTGCTGAGCCTAGACCTGACCAACTGAAGCAACCCCAGATCATAACACTGCCTCCAGAGGCTTGTACAGTGGGCACTATGCATGACGGGTGCAATGGCGACTTTTTTTTTGGCCGGGCAGTGTAGTTTGAGTTTTGGGATGGGGGTTTGTGTAGCTGTTGGTTTGCGGGGAGGTTTTTGTGTGGTTGTAGGTCTGGGTTTTGTGTAGCTGTGGGTCTAGGTTTTGTGTAGCTGTGGGTTGGGGAGTGTTTGTGTAGCTGTGGGACTAGGTTTTGTGTAGCTGTGGGTTGGGGGGTGTTTGTGTAGCTGTGGGTTAGTGTGTGTGTGTGTAGCTGTGGGTTGGGGGGTGTTTGTGTAGTGGCGAGTAAATCGGTTTCACCTTCAACATCATCTCTCCACTGGGTTGTCCTCCTTCTCGTCTCCGAGAATCACTCAGGGCAAGACATCCATTTCTCATCAGCGAAAAAATCTTTTCAAGTTCTGCTGGAATCTGAGAGGAAGTTTACCACAGAGTAGATTGGAGTAACAGGTCCAGAGAAAGAGACAGAAGAGTTGCGTCTGTAAAGGTCACGCATTAACCATTTCAATCTTTGAGTCTGAATCTCCATTACAGGTCAGTTATGACACCATTTTCTAAGTGAAGAGTACCTGGTCAGGTGTGGAATGGTTGCAGGTCAGCTCTATAAGGGAAAAAGACAGATTTGTAAGTGACCACCTTGATGATCCGACACAGTCGGTGACACTGGCCAGAACTGTGCAGTGCTGCCCCCCTAGTGGCGGCTATGCCCTCTACTTCTACCCCCCCCCCCCCCCCCCCACCCCCCACTCCCACTCATTAAACTGCACACTCACCGATACACTTTGCCAGGTCAACGCCATAGTTACTAAATCCAGGCTGGCAGATGCACTTGTAGCTGCCCTCTGTGTTGTTGCAGTGTCCGCCCTCTCCACAGATCGACCTATCAGCCGAGCACTCATTTTCATCTGGGAGAGGGTCAAGAAGGAGAAGGAGTGAAGGTATAAGAGAAGGAGAGAAAGAGAGGCTGAAAAATCAGCCACACATAACAGCAGAAGTCTCCATTAGGGCATTCCAATGTATTTTTGTTTCTGTGGATCGGTAAATCAATGAAATATAATGTTTCCGGCTGGCAGCGAGCTGAGGGTGGGGCTAAGGGCAGGCTGGGGGTGGGGCTTACATGGAAGGGGAGGAGCCACATCACTGGTGCTGGCAGTGGAAAGGACAGAAGTAGGAAGTGGCACTCACATAAAAGGCAAGAGGCACAGAAGTGCAGACTAGCCTGCAGTTTGAGGGGTTGAGAAAGAGGGAGGAGAGAAAGGAGGAGGGAGAGATTGATAGAGGGGAAGGGAGAGAAAGCAAGGTGGCAGGGAGGAGGAGTGGTAAGGAGAGTGATGTTGGGAGAGGAAGGGGGAGAGAAGAAGATAGGAGCAAAATAAAACCCAGATCACTGATCCCAGAATAGTTCTTAACGACTATAGAACACAAGATTAACCTGGATCACTGATCCTAGAACAGCTCTTAATGAGTAAGAAAATGTGCACATAGCCAAATAGAAATCATTGAGCAGGGACATGTTTATTGGTGTTGTGGAATCACAAATCAGGTCCATCACAGGAATATCTCTCAAATTTTAAAATTTTGTTTAAATTCAGGATGCTTTATTTTCAGGGGGAAACGTTTTGGTAAATATTTCCAAAGCGTAGGCTAATGACTTAAGCACATAGATGAATGAACTCTATATGAACTCTATATGAACTCGATATGTCTCTTTTTCAGGGACCCCCCCCCTCCCCCCAACACACACACACACACACACACACACACACACACACACACACACACACACACACACACACACACACACACACACACATATACACACACACACACACACACACACACACACACACACACACACACACACACACACACACACACACATATACACACACACACACACACACACACACACACACACACACACATATACACACACATATACACAGGGAACACACCTTCGCAGGTGCCTTCTGGGACAGTGAAATTTCTTTTTCCAGACTCCAGTCTGAAACCAGTATCACACAGACAGTAGTAGCTGCCCATCGTGTTGAAGCACTTTGCTCGGCCGCCACAGACAGTGGAGTTTGCTTTACACTCGTCTGTATCTGCACACACACAAGAACAGAGCTTATCAATCAAGGAGAGAGACACAAGCTCTCCGACAGAGAAAGAGAGAGAGAGAGAGAGAGAGAGAGAGAGAGAGGGAGAGAGAGAGAGAGGGAGAGAGAGAGAAAGATGCTCTCTATTGATCAGGGGAAGGGCACTAGCACAAAGAGAGGAATTACAGCTGTGGTTTGGACAGGAATTCACTTTTTCCTTCATCTGGGGGAGAAAAACTTAATCAAAAATATTTAATTAAGACTGAAACACCCCCCCCCCCCCCTCCCCAATTCCATAAAAGGAATGAGAGACAATCTGACCTTTGCATGTAACTCCGTCGGTGGCCAGAAATATTCCTGTCCCATTGCTGCGGACGAATCCCAACTTACAGGTACAGAAATATGATCCGATTGCGTTTTCACATTTTGTGGAGATTATGGGACCACAATGTTCCCTGGATTCAGCACACTCATTTATGTCTGCAAAAATCACAAAAATGTTTTCAGACACTGAATTAATATTTCACAAAAATGCACATAAGAAAAAACTCCGGACATGACAATGGCTAATTCATTTCACACACAAAAATATAAGCGTCTTAAGAAATGATAATTAACACACGCAATGGAAATCTCCTCATAATGGCCGCATAAGGAGATACACAGCTTATTTAAATGAAGACCCCACTTAAATACAAATTGTCATTTTCTCTATAAAAATATATAACTGCACACTGGCAAGGCTTCCCTCTCCTAATGAAGTCAACTTTGATTATTAGAGAAAACTGCCGGTCACACTTTAAACAAAGTCTCCATGTAAAGGCTTTATATAGCATATAAAAAGCCTTCATAAACATGACATAATGGCTTCATAAATCATACATAAGCAAATATCATGCCTCATAAAGGGTGACATAACACCTCCTTATGCAACATGTCATGACAAATGTGACATAACCAACAATGTCACCTGGCTAATGGCTAAACATTATACAGGGTGACATAAAACATGCTTATGTAGGAGCTAATTGTGACGCATTTAGCATAACATGTTGCATAAGAGGGTATGTCACCCTTTATGAAGCATGACATTTGCTTAAGTATGATTTTTGAAGCCATTATGTCACGTTTATGAAGGCTTTATATGGAGACTTTGTTTAAAGTGTGCCCAAGCTGCCTCTGAGGGTGAGGGTTTGAGCAGCATTACCTCGACATGACTCGGTTGTGAAATTGACAGCGCGTGACCTCGTTCTGTACCCAGGGTCACATTGACAGTAATAGCCGCCATTGGTGTTGAAGCATTGTGCATCAGAAAGGCAGATCTTATCAGCACATTCGTCCACATCTGTAGGAGAATTATATCAGAGAATGAAGAGCAGAGGGACCCTGGCCTGTATTCAGTCAACAAGATTTGCATTTAACTGTCGGACAAAGTTAAGGACTGGTGTTGATTAAGTCCAGGCCACTGTTTTACAAATGAAAAGTCAAAAAAAACAAAAACAGCGCAAATGGCGCAGAGCCACACGTGCATTGTGTGAGAAAGTTATTATGAAATTATGCAGATTACAGAACAACTTAACCACATGCTTTCAACAAGCTTAATTGATCAAGAAATTGATTGATCAAGTTAATTGATCAAGCAACCAGAACACAAAGGAGGCCAAAGGCCCTAGTTAGAGAACCCCAGCATAAGAGGAATCCACACAGTAAAGGAGCCGTGTCACAGAGATAGGGATTATGGTCAGCAACCAGAAGGTTGTGGGTTCAATACCCGTGATGAGGCCAGTACCAGACACAAACTGTTTCACTGAATATACCCAGCTATATGCATATGTCACACATATGATAATTGTTGTGGAAAACTTACCTATACAAACTTTATGTTGTGTTTCATACCCTACTGGGCACTGGGCCAGATCTGCCATCCGGGAGAAGGAGAGACCTGCAGGAGGAGATTAGGCAGGTCAGAGCTGCCTTCATCATCTGCATCATCTTCATCATTCACATAACTTTCATCATCCACATCACCTTCATCCTCCTACGCCTTCTGGGTACATTTTAAAACACCTGTTATTTTAAAAGACCACTGACCACCGGTAACCACAGGAGGGAGCTAAAGAGCACGTGGTGTTATTACCCACAATTCCAAAGCAACGGTGGGAAGTGGGCGAAAGAGAAAAGAAAAAAAAGTAATTCTGTTTGTAACCTTGTGTGAAACTCCAAACCTGATGATGTCACACTTGACAATCTTTCCAGCACAGAGCCCCGTGAGGGAGTTCTGACACACACAGCACCTCAGACACTGCCACTTCCTGCCACTTCCTGCCCTTCCTGCGTTTGTTCGGCCATTAACCTCACACCTGGCATCCCAGCACTCTCCTCTCTCTCTTGTTCTTCACCAGGACCTTTTCACATACTGTACATACATTAATTATCCATCCATCCATCCATTATCTAACCTGCTTATAATGTCTTTCGACTGTATGAGGAAACCGGAGTACCCGGAGAAAGCCCACGCAGACACGGGGAGAACAGGCAAACTCCACACAGAAAGGCCCTTGGCTGGGATTCGAACTCACTGTTCATCATAAAAAAAACATGTCTTCCTTGATCAGGTACACCAAGATATTGGCATGGGTTTCAGGTAAATGTGGGGTCTCATTTCAAAAGTGCTGTTGACTATTGACTGCCATGACATGTCTATGTCGCTCAAAAATGCGAGAAAGTGAATTATTTTTCTTCAAATGTGGGAAATATGTCTCCCCAGTGCCTGTACTCCAGTAAAACACCAAGATGTGCTCAAGCTGTGTTATCTTAATATACTGTCCAGCTGTGCTGTCTTATATACACAGTGTATATAAAACTGGCTGTAATGGGTATAACTCGTACACTGTTTAAAACTCTGAGGTACTCACCCCAAAAATAAGTTCTCAGGCTGAGATAGCAAAGAGTTCAAGTTCAATCTCTCCTATACAGTGTTACACACGCTGTCAAGCTGTGCTGGGTTATATGCTGCCCAGAAGCAGCCAGACTCATTTTCAGCTTTAGTCCTCTCTGAGTCATACAACTGACCAGCCATGCCAATTCACTGTGTGTGTGTGTGTGTGTGTGTGTGTGTACACGTGCGCGTATGTGTGAGGGCCACAGAAAGAGAGAGAAAGAAAGAGAGAGAGAGAAAGAGAGAGAGAATCACACAAAATGTGATAAATACAGTGAGGAAAGAACACGGTACTTCATTAAAATAAAAGAAATTTGCCCTGAATTTGAGACGCTTTCAGAGGTAGAGAGGCTGCCATTCCTGTCGGGGGAGAAGAGGGACTGTGTGGCTTTGGCAGCACAGTACATGGCCACTAGAGGTAGAGAGGCTGCCATTCCTGGTGTGTTTACTGTAGTTAAATGTTCTAATGCTTATCTGTTTGTTATGTCAG
>CM056387.1:18717457-18792457 GCA_029718625.1 Synaphobranchus kaupii | reverse complement strand
GGGGGAAGAGATAGAGGGGAGGAGGAGAGGAGTGCTGTCAGAGATGTATACAATGTATATCAATGATCTCTGTTCCATGACGCAGAGTGCGGTAGCTGTGCCGTAAACATTCCCTCTGCATTCTGACTTCAGTCATTTCTACCTATAGCCTGTAATAATAATAATAATAATAATAATAATAAACTTTATTTGTATAGCACCTTTCATACATAAAATGCAGCCCAAAGTGCTTCACAACAATAAAAACAAAATACAGAACAAAAGCAATAGAAGAAAAATAGACATAAAAGACAATAGAACATTTACAAGACAATATAAAAGGAAATAAGATAAAAACACTGGTGTGTCTGTACACTAATGTCTCTCTGTACACCGGTGTCTCTCTGTACACTGGTGTCTCCCCAACAAACACTCCTACCACAAACAGCCTACTACCTGCCATCTGCTACGCACCGTATAGCCTCTCTCTCTGGGTGATAATATACCTGCCAGCACCGCTGCAGGACTTTTGTCCCTCCTTCGAGGTATATTTGCCCATGGGTGGGAGCAGCATACAGCCTCCACAGTTTGAATCACTCCGCAGAGTGACGAACCCGTCGGTCCCTAGTCAAATTTTTAAATTGAGCGCCCTACTGGCTTCTTCTTTCACCCCCCTTTATAGAGGACTTTTCAAGTGCTCAACAGATAACAAGCAACAACTGAACATCAGATGAGAAAAAAATAAAAAATAAAAAATAAAATAAATAAATAAAAGTTAAAACAGCTTCAAAAAGATAAGTAAGCTTAAAGATAAATAAATTAGAAAAGAATGAAAGAATAGAAAAAAAATAAAAAAGAAGAATAGAATTAAAAAAATAGAGATAGAATGAGAAAAAATACATTTAAAATAATAAAAGCCTTTGAGGTACATGGTAAGCGAACACTCTAGTGGAACACTCTAGTCAGAAATGTTAGGTACACAGGGAGCATTTCCAGTATTTAATTTAAAAGCCTGTTTGAACCGGTAGGTTTTAAGCATTTAAAAAAATTTTTTAACAGAGCTTACATCTTTAATGTGTCTGGGTAGGGTGTTCCATAGCTTTGGGGCATAATAGCTAAAGGCGGCTTCCCCGCTCGTTTTGTGCAGTACTTTGGGAATGGTTAAAAGGTCGGCACCTGAGGACTGGAGGGCTCTTGTTGGCTGATACGAAATTAGGAAGTCAGAGATGTATGTGGGTGCTGTGCCATTTAGAGCTTTGTAGGTGAGTAAAAGTACCTTGAAGTCAATTCTAAAGGAAACTGGGAGCCAGTGCAGGGTGGTTAAGATGGGAGTGATATGTTCTCTCTTTCTGGTCTTTGTTAAAAGTCTGGCAGCCGAATTTTGAATGAGCTGAAGTTTCTCTATTGACTTTTTGGGCAACCCAGTGAAAAGGGCATTGCAGTAGTCTAGTCTGCTAGTAATAAAAGCGTGAACTAATTTAAAAATGGCCGTATTTTGGCAACATTTCTCAGGTGGAAGAAAGCTGTCTTAGTCACCTTACTAATATGGGCCTTAAAGTTTAAGTCGGAATCTAAAGTGACACCTAGGCTTTTTACTTCTGGTTTGGTTTGGGGAGCAAGGTCCCCAAGCTTACTAAAAAGGGTTTCTCTCCCAGATTTTGGTCCTAGCAAAAGTATCTCTGTTTTATCCTCATTTAGTTTTAGGAAGTTGTCACTCATCCATTTGTTTATAGCAGTCAGACAGGCAGTCAGCAAGCTTAGGCCATCTGAGTCAGGCTCCGTTGGCTCCACAGAAATGTATAGCTGGGTGTCATCTGCATAACTATGAAAATTTACATTGTACTGGTTGATGATGTGACCTAATGGAAGCATGTACAATGAGAATAGCAAGGGACCAAGACAACTTCCCTGAGCTACGCCAAAGGGTAGCTCATGTTTTGTAGATACATGGTCGCCCAAACTAACAAAAAATGTTCTCCCAGTTATATAGGTTCGAAACCAGTTTAGAGCATTTTCTGAGAGGCCGACCCAGTTTTCAAGACGGTCAATTAGGATGTTATGATCAATGGTGTAAAATGCCGCGCTTAAATCTAAGAGGATGAGGATTGACACTTTATTCGAGTCAGTGGCAAGTCTAAGATCATTTACTATTTTGACTAGTGCCGTTTCTGTGCTGTGATTTGATCTGAAGCCTGATTGAAACTTTTCTAAGATACTGTTCATTTAGTTGATTAAAAATCACTTTTTCTAAAACTTTGCTCATGAATGGCAGATTGGATATAGGTCTGTAATTATTAAGAATGTTATTATTTAGATTTGACTTTTTTTAGTAGAGGCTTCACTACTGCTGTTTTGAAGACATTAGGAAAGATGCCGGTTTCTAACAAAGTGTTGATTATCTTTAGGATGGAAGGAGACAAACTACTATAGATGTTCTTGAGAAATTTACTAGGGATTGGGTCAAGAGCACAGGTGGAGGAGTTTGTTTGAGTTACGATCTTACAGAGTTCAGTTTGCGTAATATTGTTAAAGCAGTAGTTATACTGTAGTTATGCTTGAGCTGTGCTACAGGTTACAGTTACCAGTGGTTACCATTTGGCTGTGCTTTTGCCATGGGTGTAGCGTGGCTGTACTTTCAATGATATCCTGTTGTAAATTCCGAGGCCAGGAGAATGCGCAACACTATTTGCGAGATACAGCACTTCCTGAAGAAACAGGAAGTTGAACCACTCACAGTGGTAGTGTTGTAATGTGTGAAATGCACAATCGCAGGCATCCCAGTCCACTGCAATGATGACCGCAGTGAATATGAAATACTTGTAGAACACTTGTAGAACAAAAGCAGGACAGTGCCGAAAAATGTCTGTCTTAAGTGTTTTAGTCTTGTAATGAGACTTAAAATGATATTTTTCCCCCTCAAAAGTGGAAAATATTAGCTTGTTTTAAGTTACTTTTTACTTGACAAGTGAAATTATCTTACCACATTGGCAAATCTTGAAATGAGTAAAAATATCCTACCCCACTGGCAGATAGTTTGTTTTATTAAAGTAAAAAAGTAACAGAAATAAGATTATAAAGTCTAAATATGAGATTAAAATGCTTGTTAAGACATGTAAAAAAAAAAGATAATTTCACTTGTCAAGTAAAAAGTAACTTAAAACAAGCTAATACAGTATTTCCCACTTTTGAGGGGAAAAAATATGATTTTAAGTCTCATTACAAGACTAAAATACTTGTTAAGATAGACATTTTTTGCAGTGTGTAGACTGAAGAAATGCAGTCTGTCTGGACTGTGAAGTAGGGAAGCGCAGTTATTCACCGATTTATTTGATGGTTGTTTATACATGAAAAATAGATTTAGTGTTTAGAATTCAATGAAGAAGCTTCATCACAAGGGGTCTGGTGAGGGTGGGTCATTTTTACACCGTGAGCATGGGGTGCATACATAACATGAAGACAACACAAGGGTTAAATTTCTGTGATGTGAACAAGGGACATGCATAGCTATTTCTGGCATAATGTGGCCCGGACATATTTATAACTCCTTAGAGATCAGTGTGTGATTGTGTGTGTGATTGTGTGTATGTGTGTGCGTGCATGCATGTGTGTGTGTGTGTGTGTGTGTGTGTGTGTGTGTGTGTGTGTGTGTGTATGATCAAAATATAAACTATGGAAGAACCTGAACTATGCAGTGCGCTGATGTGTGTGTGTATAGGTGTGTGTGTGTGTGTGTGTGTGCATGTGTGAGAGAGCACGCAGAGCAAAGTACTGCCAGTAAAGTCTGCAATAATATGATTTTTTTTAAAAGCATTGCACACATAAAAAACACACATTATGAATGCACCAGTCACAACCACGCCTTAGAAAACATAGGCATCGCCATTTTAACACACTGCGCTGATATGAGTGCAAACCACGCAGCTGCACTTTACATGCAGGTCATGGGGGCCATGTAGTTATCTTTTGGTGATGTCAGTACTGTCATGTTGCCAGATGGCCTGCAGATGACATTTAACTTCCTTTTAATCTCCAAGCATATGCGTAATTCACTGCTGGTTGCCATTTCCTAAAAGAGCCTCCTAGCATTTTCATACTTCATTGCTGTTAAGGTTGCCATTTCCTAAAAGAGCCTTCTAGCATTTTCATACTTCACTGCCGTTAAGGTTGCCAGATCCTAAAAGAGTTCCCAAGCATATGCATACTTCACTGCTGTTAGGGTTGCCAGATGTTAAGAGGTAATACTGAATAAAGGGCAATTCGGCATTCTTGGTTTGTCCCTCAACAAATTTTTATTAATTTGGCTGTCCAGCCTGTGATGCCTCAGCTGCATTAATCTAAAACATCCAAGTCAAAAATGATTTGCTCCTTGAATTAATTAATTGTCCACTCGTCACCTAACAAGTGAAATATTCTGGACCGCGTGTTCTTTCTGCTCATATACTGCAAAAAAACAAATCTTAACAAGCATTTTAATCTTATATTTAGACTTTAGAATCTTATTTTTGTTACTTCTTTTTTGCTAAATAAGACAAACCATCTGCCATTGGGGTGAGATAGTTTAAGTAATTTCAAGATTTGCCAGTGGGGGTAAGATAATTTCACTTGTCAAGCAAAAAGTAACTTAAAACAAGCTAATCATTTCCACTTAAGAGAAAAAAATAAGATTTTAAGTCTCATTACAAGACTAAAACACCTGTTAAGATAGACATGTTTTGCAGTGCACCTCTCGTTTTTAGACACACGTCGTAATTGATCATTTGCTGTAATAGATGTGTGGCATTTAATTTAGATTCTGACTTCTGATTCCATAACTGCAGTGTTGGAAAAAGACTCATAAGACAATCTGTGACCTTGGTGGTGCTGCCCGCAGCCAGCAGACCTGCCGAGTACCTCGTAGGACCTGGAACGGCATGAGCAGCAGCCAGCAGACCTGCCGAGCACCTCGTAGGACCTGGAACGGCATGAGCAGCAGCCAGCAGACCTGCCGAGCACCTCGTAGGACCTGGAACGGCATGAGCAAAGTCATCCCCTGACCAGCCGGCCCAATTCTGCACAAGTGACACCAGTGTTCATGAACCCATTGTGTCTCTGCTGAGTTTGTGTTTGTCTGTATTTATTTTAGGGCAAAAACAATGGAAATGGATGGGGCCATCCTGCATGGACCAGCTGTCTTTGCAAGTTCCTGTTTGAGCTATTCTAAATTATTCTAAAGTTTCCTGTTAGGCCACAAAATGGATGGGCACAATCTGATTTGGTGGGTGTTTTGTGCATGAGTGCATGTTTTAACACTGCAAGATAAGATTCCTGTCACATTCTGAGGGATCCACAGCAACTGTGAAGGAGCTAAAGTTTTACGGCAGCAGTCCCCAACCCTGTTCCTGGAGATTTACCGTCCTGTGGATTTTCACTCCAACCCTAACAAAGCACACCTCATTCAACAGCTAGAGATCCCATTGAGCTACTAATTAGTAGAATCAGGTGTGTCAAATTAGGGTTGAAATGAGAACCTACAGTACAGTAGATCTCCAGGAACAGGGTTGGAGACCACTGTTTTATGGCATTGAGCAGCTATCTTCTTTAATGCACCGGATGGGTTTCTACATTTTCCAAGAGTGTAAAAATGTATTTTTACAGATGTCTGTTTAGAAAGCAGGAGGGGGCACTGCAGACAGGTCTCCTGGTCAACCCAAAAATACATGTTCTTTATGGAGAGTATCAAATAACGGAACTGGCAAATAAGCTAAGTAACCCTTAGCAACAAACCACATCTTCACTTGCCACCTTCACCTCAGCCACCAAGGCCCCCTGTGGCTGGTGTTGCTGTTGGTTGCTGTTAGCGACTGCAGAACTAAAGTAAACTGTGGTTGGTGCTGCACTCATCTGGAAGCTCTCAAGGTGCATGCAGGCTGAAGAGCGGGGTTTTTTTTTCTAAGCTATGTAATAAACTGCAGGGGGAGGCTTCAATGTTATCAACGATTTCCTGTTATCAGCCGACCGAAACTGTGTCTGTTCTTGTACTCCTTGACCTAAGTGCAGCTTTTGATACAACAGATCATGAGATTCTACTGAACAGACTCCAGGGCTGTGTTGGACTTGATGGTCAAGCACTTGCATGGTTCAGATCATACTTATACAATAGGAAGAAGTTTGTTAAATTAAATGAAGTATTGTTACGACCCTCAATTGCCTAGGGGTAGGGGGGGGGGGGGGGGGGGGGGGGTGCGTAACTATATATTTATAGATGTATAATGTGACTGGGATAAGGGTTTGAGCGTGATAGGAGCAAATAATAAAGAGCAGACAAGATTGATGTGCAAAGTGTATATTATAACCAGTGAAAGTATATTTACATATTTACAAGTACACAATAAACAAACAAAGACAAATAGTTCACACGGCCCAAGGACCCGGATGTTGCCAAAGAAAAGAAATAAACAAAACCCAAACAGAGCTAGAAACCAAAAGATAAGCTGACTAACTAACTATTCAATAAAACAAAAGCCTGCCTATCTAACTACTCTGTCCAAGACCAACTACCAAAAATACACAATTGGCAACCACCCCTTTCCTAGTGTGTCTATACATAAACTTACCTACATATAACACAAGTGTATAGAGGCCTCTGACTTACCTGCAGTAGACAGGGCTTTTATCTTCCAGAGGAGGGATGTGATTGGTGGAGGCGGGACCAGGACAACGATGATTGACAGCGGGGATAGCGAATGGAATGGTGAATGGCCTCCTGCAGACTTAGAGGGAAAACCGGGCAGGACAACACAGTACGTGGAACGTAACAAGTATCCAGTTACTCAGTAATGAAATATGGTATTCTACAAGGATCACTGCTAGGCCCAGTACTCTTTTCATTATATATGCTCCCCCTTGGTGATATTATTTGGGCACATGGGGTAGATTTTCACTGCTATGCGGACGATACTTAGATATACATTTCCATGAAACCCGGCGAGGCACTACCACTTTCTGGATTAGAGGCTTGTATTGCAGATATTAAAGCTTGGATGCTTTCTAATTTCCTGCTCCTAAACTCAGAGAAGACTGAAATGCTGGTTTTAGGTCCAAAAAACAAAGGGAGAAATTGTGTACATCTACTTTAAATTTTGATGGTTGTATAGTTAAAAGTTTAAACTGACTCAAAACTATTGTAATAGAAATATTTTGACACTTTCTGCATCACATTTTGTGTGTCTCCCAATTGACTAGCCTTTTATCCCTAAGTATTAAAAATCTGTGATGAAACATCTAATTTTAGAGCCTGAGTGTTAGGTTTCTGCATTCTGTCTTTGTTTGTACATTTATGTTTCTTATTGTGAGCTTGTTTGTTTATTCTTATTAGGTTCTTTATAATTTCTTATCTTGCATTTATTTTCATTTATGGTTTCACTGTTCCGTGTTTGTATTACCGTCACTCCCCTATCTTCGTTACACTATTCGGGAGCCTTTGGTGATTTCGGGTTTTGCTGTATTTCCACTCTCATTTACTTCCTTCTTTACTAATTACCCTTGTTAATACTACTAATCTACTAATTACTACTAACTGCTTAGAATTAGGTTTCTTACTAATATACTAACGACTAACTTGTAAATAATACTAATCAACTAATTTACTAACGTCAGGGAATTAGAGTTTCTACTAACCTATTAATTTTCTAATGCAATCTTAGTTTCCATCTGTAGCTGTTTTCCGTTTCTTCTGTTCTATCTCTGAATATCTTTCTGTAATTCTCTACTCGCTACAGCTGTACCTCATTTCCGCATTCCTCTGTCTCATTGTGTGCACGGGTTTCTCTCAATCCAGGTCATGTCTTTTCTGTATGTTAACAGTTCAGTCCAGTCCGTGTCTTTCGTCTTCCCTCGTTATTGTATTATCAGCTTCCCTTATCGTTTCATTGTATTCACCTGTGAGCAATTTCCCTTCCCCGCCTCTGCACACCTGATTCCCATTTTGTCTGTCTCCCTCAGTGTATATAACCCTGTTATTTCAGTCTTTCTTTGTGAGTTTGTCACTGTTGGTTTTTTGCGTCAGTGTGCTTACGGTTTTTCTGAGTGTCTTCCCGAGTTTTCTGAGTATCCGTTTCTTAGTTTTGTTATTCCAAGTCCGTCTCCTGTCTTTATTTTTGTATTCTGTCTTCGTTTTGTTTTCTTTTTGTTTCCCTTAACACCTCCCTGGTTTTGGACTTCTGCCTGTGTTCTCGCTACCCTGATTTTGGATTCTGATTTTGTACTTCTGCTGTGCCTTCCCGGTTCCGACCCCAGCCTATTCTGCGACTACTCTTTGGACTCTGTTTTTGTCCCATTGCCCTGTCTTCCCAGTTTACGACCCTGCCTGTTTTGTACCACGGATTGCTGCCTTGCTCCTATATTAAACTTCGGTTTTCCTACTTCCCGCTGCTATTGGGTCCTGTTTCCCACCTACCGTAACACTGAGGTAATGAACATTTGTGAAGTTTAAAACCTATATGGGAAAGTGCCACCAGAATTACCCACAAAACAATCTGAGTTAAAAACTAAAAAAGGTTGTATATTTTCTTATTTTATACAGCTACCCCACAAATGCCGCCACACAACACCTTTTATACAAAGTTGGTATAGGACTTTTAAAAATATAGCATTATGTTTATTGTGTGTTTACTATTTAATCCCAACAAATTAGGAAAAATCATAGTGTCAAGATGAAAACATAAGGTTAACTGGTTTTTAAGAGACGTCAAACATTGAATCGGGCCAAATTGACCCGGAACATAATACGAGGGTTAAGGAACATGGCTAAAATTAGGCACTTCCTATCAGAAGGGGACGCAGAGAAATTGACCCATGCTTTTGTTGCGTCTAGGTTAGATTACTGTAATGCCCTGCTATCTGGCTGCCCTAAATCCTTGCTAAAACTAAGTATGTGAGCATATTACCCCAGTGCTAGCATCGCTTCATTGCCTACCAATTAAGTTTAGGATAGACTTTAAGGTTTTGCTTCTGACTTCCAAAGCTTTGAATGGACTTGCACCAGTGTATATACACTACTCACAAAAAGTTAGGGATATTTGGCTTTCGGGTGAAATTTATGTAAAAATGTAAGTTCACGCTACAGTGATATTATACGTATCATGAAAGTAGGGCATTTAAGTAGAAGCATGCAATGGTGATTTCCACATCTCAAACAATTTATTGAAACAAAAGCCAACAACAGTGGTGGGTATACCACAACAAAAATGTCAATGTCTCAATAACTTGTCATGTGCCCTTGAGCATCAATTACAGCTTGACAACGACGTCTCATGCTGTTCACAAGTCGACTTATTGTCTGCTGAGGCATGGCATCCCACTCTTCTTGAAGGGCGGCCCTCAGGTCATTGAGGTTCTGGGGTACAGAGTTACGAGCCTCTACACGGTGAGTCAGCTGATCCCATAGGTTTTCTATGGGATTCAGGTCTGGAGAAAGTGCAGGCCACTCCATTTGAGGTACCCCAGTCTCCAGCAGCCTTTCCCTAATGATGCGACCTCGATGAGCTGGAGCATTGTCGTCCATGAAGATGAAATTAGGCCTGTGTTGTTCATGCAGGGGCACAATGACTGGATTAATGATGTTATTCAGGTAGTATGGGCTTGTCACTGTACCATTCACAAAGTGTAGGGCAGTTCTGTATTGACTAGACACACCTGCCCACACTGTAACACCGCCACCACCAAAGGGTCGTCTGGTGACAACAGTGGCTGATGCATAGCGCTCTCCTTGACGTCTCCAACATCGTTGGCGGCCATCATTTCTGCTCAACGTGAATCGACTTTCATCAGAGAACAGCACTGAGGCCCACTGGTCCCTCGTCCAGCGTAAATGCTCCCTGGCCCATGCAAGACGATGACGCCTGTGCCTGGTGGTGTGGTCAGGTACCCTTGCAGGTCGTCTAGCACGCAGACCACGCTGATGTAAACGGTTTCGAATGGTCTGACGTGACACTTGGGTGCCTCTCACCTCCCTTAAATGTGCCTGGAGTTGAGTGGCATTCATCATCCGGTTCCGCAGGGCACTGTTCACAATGAAGCGGTCATCAGTGTGGGATGTGGCCAAAGGACGTCCACTTCTATGCCTTTCTGTGACTCTTCCAGTCTCTCTGTATCTCTGTTGCAACCTGCTGATGACACTCTGTGACACTCTAAGCTCAGTGGCCACTTCCCTCTGAGAACATCCTGTTTGAAGCCTCGCAATGGCGAGGTACTGTTGATCAATTGTTAGGTGTCGTCTTGGTCTCATGATGTCAAAATGTGAACAGCATGATGAAGAGGACTGTTTAAATACCAATTCTAATTGAACCAGGAAATTTATTAGTCGATTCATGGATCAAACACCTGTTGTGAATTTTGCCGTTCAGCTCCTTGTTAGAGAACAGCAAGTTGTGCAAAAAGTACTGAAACATTGAATAGTTGGACATGTGCATTCAAAAGTTTAGAGAAGGTCAAATTAATTTCACCTGTAAAGGTTATAGTGCATTTTAGGTTCATCCTGAAATTTCACCCGAAAGCCGAATATCCCTAACTTTTTGTGAGTAGTGTATGTAATCTGCTTTTACCATATAAGCCGAAAAGATCACTTCGTTCCCAAGGCACAGGCTACTTAGTAGTCACTAGAATATCTAAAAACCTGACGGGTGGTAGAGCTTTCTCCTACAGAGCGCCACTACTGTGGAACACCCTACCAAAATTTATAATCAGACAGTCTAAATATTTAAGTCTAGATTAAAAATGCACCTCTATGATCAGGCTTATTACATTACATTACATTCATTTAGCAGACGCTTTTATCCAAAGTGACGTACAGTAAGTGCATACAGAGACATCATCAAGATCACTACAGAACAGACAAGACAAAGCACATCCTTCCCATAATGTAGCAGCTATCCCTAGTAATGAACGTTTAATGTAGTTCACAGTAAGCTGTGGGTAAATCAGCAATACTACACTTCTATTCTAAATACTATTATAAACTATAATAAACAGACAGGAAAACACAGGGAACTAGTAAACAGGGAACTGATATTCCTAGGTGAGGATATCAGTCAAGGTGGAGTCTGAAGAGGTGTGTCTTCAGGCCTCAATGGAATGCAGGCAGGGTTGGAGTAGAACGTAGGGGAATGGGAAGTTCATTCCACCACTGAGGAGCTAATGTGGAAAAACTCCGCAGTCGGGACAAGCGAGAGCCTTTGACACGGAGGGGGGGAAGTGCCAGTCGCCCTGCTGTAGAAGAGTGAAGTGGTCGAGCAGGAACATAGTTCTGGATTAAGTCCTGCAGGTAGGCGGGGCCTTATAACAAGTTGTAGTCTGGAGACAGGACCAGAGAAGCTTTTAACCATAGGGCGGCAGTGTAGTATAACGGTTAAGGAACTGGACTTGTAACCGAAAGGTTGCAGGTTTGATTCCCATGTAGGACCCTGCCGTTGTACCCTTCAGCAAGGTACTTAACCTGAATTGCTTCAGTATATATCCAGCTGTATGAATGGATAAATGTGATAAGAAGTTGTGTAAGTCGTTCTGGATAAGAGCGTCTGCTAAATGCCTGTAATGTAATGTAAATAGAGTAATGTGGGGTGGCATCCTTTCCTTACTGTCACCTGTCAACAGCTGTGACCCCATCTTCCTGGGCTGGCGGGATAGGTGGGTAGGATTGTTTTCCCTCTCATGACTGCATGGGTTCTCAAACTCTGTTTTCATAGCTATGCAGCTATAGATTACTCCTGGCGGGGGCACTTGAAAAAATCATCTGTATAAGAACTCTGGCATTCTCATAATCACTGACCCCTTTGTATTTTGTTTTTAACTCAAATTATTAGTGTATTAACTATTATCACTCTAATATTGTTTATCATACCTCTGATACAGATGATGTTTACTCCTCACTGTGTTTTCTCTCTCTCTCTCTCTCTCTCTCTCTCTCTCTCTCTCTCTCTCTCTCTCTCTCTCTCTCTCTCTCTCTCTCTCACTCTCTCCCTCTCTCTCCTTTCTCTCAAATTTAATATAACACTTAATCTGGCACTTGGTCGCTTTATGTAGAGCGCAGGTTTTAATAACAGACCAAAGACCCAAACCTGCGTTGTGTTGGAATAACTTAAAAGTACAAAATTAAATTAGAGCTGAAGCCTGTTTTCAAGAACCTTGATTGTTCAAGAGATTTGCTGCAATAAAAACCAGAAAACACATAGTTTCCGAGTACCCAGCAAGAAAACCGCAGAGTATATTTCTCTGAACAGAAAATTGAACTTATACCACTTCCTCCTCAGAGGAGGAAACTCTCAAACACCAAACCTCAAAGAATCTCTCAGTATTTCTGTGCTTCTATCACAGTGCTATAGTATGGTTCTCTCTGTATGCATGGATATTTAGAACCAATCTTTTAATGTCATTCTTGTGACGGGTTTACTTTTTAACAATTTGTAATTGAGAGAAGAGTGATCACGTTGTCACAGCAACTAAAACACAGCAACTCATTCAGTAAATGCATTCTATGGGGCTAGCATTTAGAATACATTAATGCCATAATATGCCATGATATAAATTAAGAAGATACCAGAATACCACAGATATTCAAATCAAATCACAATGATGTGTCGTCGGCAAACTTGACGATGGTGTTGGAGTCAAAGGTGGCTGTACAGTCGTGCGTGTACAAGGAGTACAGCAGTGGGGACAGAACACAGCCCTGGGGGGCTCCCGTGTTGAGGGTGAGGGAGGATGAGGTGTGGTTGCCCACCTTCAGACCCCAGGTGGTGAAGGTGGGCAACCACACCTCATCCTCCCTCACCCTCAACACGGGAGCCCCCCAGGGCTGTGTTCTGTCCCCACTGCTGTACTCCTTGTACACGCACGACTGTACAGCCAGCTTTGACTCCACCACCATCGTCAAGTTTGCCGACGACACAGCAGTGATAGGCCTGATCACTAACAACGATGAGAGGGCCTACCTGGAGGAGGTGAGGCTCCTGACCCAGTGGTGTCAGGAAAACAACCTCCACCTGAACGTCAGCAAGATGGAGATGCTGGTGGACTTCGGGAGGAAGCAAGTGAGGAACTACACCCCCCTAACCATCAACGGGACCCTCGTAGAGAGAGTGGACAGCTTCAAGGACCTAACATGGACATCACACATAGACACCGTGGTGAGGAAAGCACGCCAAAGACTGTACCACCTCAGACAACTGAGGAAATTCAGAGCGTCCCACCAGATTCGGCGGAGCTTCTACTCGTGCACGATCGAGAGCATCCTGACTGGGAACATCACCACCTGGTATGGGAACAGCAACTCTCAGGATTGCAAGGCCCTACAGAGAGTGGTACGATCAGCTGAACGTACCCTGGGGAGACCACTCCCCAACCTCGAGGACATCTACACCCGAAGATGCAAGACCAAGGCCAACAGGATCCTGAGAGACCCCAGCCACCCAGGATATGGACTGTTCTCTCTGCTATGGTCAGGAAGGAGATACCGCACTCACATGGCGAGCACAGAGAGGCTCAGGAAGAGCTTCTTCCCGCAAGCCATCCGGCTCCTGAATGACTACATCTAGAACATCTGGTGTGAACTCTGAATACAACCATGAACAATGTCATTACCCCCCCCCCCCCCCCCTCCCCCCTCCGGGATTATTTATTACTTATTATTTATTAGCTATTACATGTACAAATACACCCATGCCTTTTTATGCCCTTTAATGTGTAATATGTAAATTGTAATTTAAACTTTATAACTTTTAATAACTCTGTAAATTTAGATTTTAAATTGTAAATTTGTATAGTGTGGTACATTTTTGAGTATCTGTATTGGGCATAATCTTGGAGATGGCAGTAACATTTCACTATAACTGTACACGTACGTTATATGTGACAAATAAAGAAATCTTGAATCTTGAATCTTGAAAATGTGCATTTCAAAACCAATTGCCACAACATGCTTCACAGAAAACCCTGGCCTAAACTCAGACAAGAGCAAGCCTAAGGTAACCGTGGCAAGGAAAAACTCGATGGTGTTCAATACATTGTATTGGATTTCATTCAGAGATTTGACCAATCAGACACTGCGTATGAGGTACATGTAATGTGTCCCACCAGCACATTGGTCACCTAGGCCAGGTTTCTCCCCTCAGTTAGTCAAACCACCAGCTCCACGGGCGGGTCCCAATATTCTTCACTCCTCACCTCCTTTCCTAAATTCGTCTCCTATAGGAAGTATGCAAAACAGCCTGTGCGTTTCAAGTACAAATAGTTGCATGTACAGTATGCAATGTGCCTGACATTGCAGTTTGCGTCAAACATTAATTCATATGTAATCATTAATTAATATGTAATCAGCAACATTAGATTAGGACACAAAGATCAGTTTCCGTGGCACGGAGGAGAGGAGGTGGTAGTGGAGGAAAGGAGGATGCATTTTTCGAGTATCAGGTTTCATTGCTGCAGTGGCACAGGCACCAGGGCCTTCGTCTTCCAGCCTGGTTTTCCCATCCAGTGAATGCAGCCCACCTGGAGAAGAGCCACAGGCCACAGGCAGGTAACGGAGGGCAGAGCCACTCTGTGGGGAATCACTGTGCTAAGGCAGGACGGAGATGTCAGCTACGTGTACTGAGCCTGCTAAGATGGTGCTGATGATAGGCGATGTATTGATTATAAGGATATTAAACTGTTTCTGTCTCTCTCTCTCTCTATCTCTCTCTATCTCTCTTCCACACTCGCACACACACATGCGCACACACACACGCACACGCACGCACACACACACACACACACACACACACACACACACACACACACACACTCCCTGTCAGCTGAAATGAAGGTTTATTCTGAAGGTTATCATCACAGTATTTACCCTCCTTTGGGAGCTTTGCTTCCTGTTTTCATAAAAGCTGAACTGACAGGACAGGAAGCCTGCCCCAACGCCCCAACGCCGATCTGATCTGCTCGTCCCTCCCCTCCCCCCAAACAATCATCATCCAGTAGGCCCCTTGGTCTGCGAACTTGATTTCTTTTTTGGCACCCCATGACGGGCTGATTTTTAAATCCTGCGCACGCCCTTGCTCCACACACACTTGTACACACACATACATACACTGACTTGCACACATTTATACACATAAGGCCTGATTTACTAAGATATTTAGCGTGTGCACAACCTTTTAGCACACGTAAAACCAATAACACAACTAGTGATTGGTCATGGTATTTGTTTTGCACCAATAATTGGTTGTGTTATTAGTTTTGTGTGTGCTTAAAGGTTTTGCACACGCTAAAGGTCTTAGTAAATTAGAACAATACTGTTTAGAAACACATAAACATAGGGCACATACCACATAAACCAGGGGTAGGCAACCCTGGTCCAGGAGTGCCGGAGCCAGTCCTGGTTTTTGCTCCATCCAAACCTATAATTACATAACTGGATTAATTTCAATGAATCAGGTGTATTGAATGCAGGTGACCATGTGCTTGAGACACTCAGCTTTTCTCCATTCAGAATATTCAGGCTCAGACTTTTAATCATCCATCAAACTCTTGTGATCAAGCTCAGATTTAACAAAAACAAGATATATAGATATATGAACCAGCAGGACAAGGGTGGCCTACTTCTGACATGCACCATCACCTTCTAGTCCTTGGTCAAATGAATCCACATAACTAGAGGAATGCTTTAACAGGATGAGCCACCCAGCAGCTCCTTCCAAATGAGTATAACCCCAGCAACATGTCACATATACCTCACAGTGTATAAGTCACATATACCTCACAGTGACAAAACTAACATCTCTTGTGATTAGAGACTTGACATTTAGTTGTTTATGTGTGTGTGCATGTTTGTGTATGCGTGTGTGTGTGTGTCGTGTGTGTGTGTGTGTGTGTGTGTGTGTGTGTGTGCATGTGTGTGTGTGCGTGCGCGTGTGTGCACGCGTGCGTGTGCGCATGCGTGCGTGCTTACGTGTGTGTGTGTGCATGTTTGTGTATGTGTGCGTGTGCGTGCGTGCGTGCTTGCGTGTGTGTGCGTGTGTGTGTGTGTGTGTGTGTGTGTGTGTGTGTGTGTGTAAATGTGAGTGGGGGGCAGGGGCAGGGAGTGTGCTGCCTGTAGAAGGAAGTAAACTGGTTACAATTGTAGCCCTGCCTTATTTTATTTCAAGTTTAAATCGAGTTTAATTAAATAGTTGTATAGTTAGATGGGAAAACACATGCGCACACATGGCAAACACACCCTAACCTTACACCTTGGATACAGCCCTATCGTTGATTTATCATTTATTCACTGGTCCGGTCACCTGTCAATCCTGGGGATTCAGGGAGAGAGGCGGGCTATGAGGGGAGTGAACTGGAATTAGTGGTAGAACGCTCATTAGAATTTATCTACCCGATAAGTGAAGCTAGTGAATGTTGTAATCGAATGTCAGTGATCCCGGTTTTACGACCAGTCAAGCCAATTGTGTGTTCACTGCTGTATTTCTCCGCAAGGACACGGACAGTGTGCTTGATTACTTACCTGTTCGAGTGACCCGGATACCCTCCGTGGCTATTGGAAATAGAGAAGATTTGCCTTGCTGTTTCTACGAGTTGAAATCCGTCCATCTCCCTGCATCATTCACCTATCTCCCGAGTCCGGATTGCCATTTTGTCATTCACCAGTGTCGTGAGTACTGTATCGCACGTGCCTTTTATTTTATGCGGGCAATAAGCCAGTGAAGCGGCCATTTCACGTTTTATCGGCCTCAACGCACCCTAGCTACGATTCAGGCCTGCAACGGTGTACTTTCATTTAGCAAATATTTACTAGTGTTGCGGTGTGAGTGTGAATGTGTGTGGGCCCACGTTTATACGTAGTAATTGCAAAGTGAACTGTTATAAGGAAAAGTCATATAATAGGTGGTTTTGATTCCTAAAGTACATTGTAATTTGGAATACTTAACCCACAGTCAGAAGCTAACAACGCCTTTTTTTTTATTTTATACCATTGAACGCCTATTTCAGTAAACTTCTCTTTTTATAAAAACCTTGTTGTGTATTCATACGATTAAGAAAAAAAAAGGGCACTTTACACATTTACCTAATTCCTGGGTTACTCATTTCATAAGTTTCTTTTCATAAAACTTTAATTCTTAGTAGGGGAATATATATACATTTATATACACACATTTATACTTCTACTAAGTGGAGGCACCGCCATTTATCTCTCATTTATTAGGTTGCCCAGTCAGGAAGTTTATTATAGTACTGGTTATAGTACAATATTTGGCGTCACAGTTAATTATACTTACTCAGGCCCCAGCCCTTTGTATTTCCGCATACCGTATAGTTGTGCATTTATATACATATAAGGAGGGCGGGTGTTACATAAATGGAGGCACCGCTGGGATCGTGACTTCCTGCCACACTAGCAACCTATCTGCCTTAAAGTTAGTACCTAAAAAAATTAAAAATAAAAAAATTAAAAAAAAGATTAAGAGAAACTGCATTTAGTTCATGCAACACTGGAAAATATGGAGAGAGTAGATACTTCCTTGGCGACGGAACTGCGTAACTGGTGCAGAGGAGAAGGAGTAGACCCGTCCCATGCTGTTATGACCTGTGTACCTGAAGACACAGAGGTGGCCGTTATTGAAGAATCGATGCAAACCATCAAAGCACTAGGGAGAGTGCGAGTAAGAGCCAAAATGTTTTATCCAAAGCAGGATTGCCTTATGGTGTTCTGTGAGTGTACTGGGAACGTGGAGTCTGAAACCATTCCTCCTGAGGTGAAGCCCGTTTGTGGTAATGGTATTTGGAAGCTGGTAGTGCCAGGTGATGAGATGGACAGGTCAGAGAGTTTTGAAGAGAAATTGTCAAAACTACTAGAAAAGGAAGGGAAGACCATGGGTGACATTCAAGCACTGGGGTCAGGCACATCTCACGCTACCAGCCCTGAGTCTATCATCCGAGCCGTGGGCGAGCTCTTAGAAAAAAACGTGAAACCATCAAGTGAGTACAATGCGTACAGGCGTTTAAGAACCTTCTCTGGACTCAGTCCTACTCCAACAGGAGAGGAAAATCTAGACAACTGGATGGAGCAAGCCAAACTGATGGTGGCGGAATGTGACTGTTCACCAAAGGAAAAACGAAGGAGAATTGTTGAAAGTCTCAAGGGCCCAGCTTTAGAGATTATTAAAGCAGTGAGAACAACAAATTCTGATGCTAGCCCTAATGAATACTTAGAGGCATTAGAGAGCGCTTTTGGAACCGCAGAGTCTGGTGAAGACCTCTATTTTGCTTTTAGACTGCTACGTCAGAAGACGGGCGAACGTCTGTCTGAGTTCCTTAGGAGGCTAGAGAGATCTTTGTCCAAAGTAGTGCAGAGGGGAGGCCTGCCAGCAAGTTTAGCTGACAAAGCACGAGTTGAACAACTCATTAGGGGTGCGACGGAGTCTGATCTCATGCTAATGCATCTCAGACTAAGAGAAAGAAAGCAAAACCCGCCTACCTTTTTGCATCTCCTCAATGAGATACGCGAGGAGGAAGAGTATGAAACAGCAAGGCAAAAGCTGAATACGTCAGTGCAGCGACAACACGTCCGTACTGTTAGCGTAAAAGAAGATGAGAAACCTGAGCAGTCAGAGATAAAGACGTTGAAGACCGAAATAAAATAATTGAGGTCAATGATAGGTGAGTTAACTACTAAACAGCCTCAGCCACACGCTGTGGTAACTAATCGCGTAGCGACACAGAATAAGATGGAAGCAGACAATGAAGTTCAAGCACTTAAGAGACAACTGCAGGAGTTGCAAACTCATGTAATGGCTGTGACACAGATTTTCGACCCTTCAGAGAAACCACAGAGTTATCACACATCAAAAAGCGCATCAAACGATGCATCAGCAAGAGTGGGGCGGCATTCTGCAAAAGACTCGGATGACTACTTTTGTTACCGGTGTGGTGAAAATGGCCACATTGCCACAAAATGTAGAGCCCTTGAAAACCCCTCAAAGGTGATTCAGAAGTTACTCCGCACTCTGCGTAAAGTCAAAGGGGAAAAGGAAGAGCCCCCCCGTAACCCGTCTGGTAACTGTTTCGTGAGGAGAAGCACCGTAGAAGCTTTAGCGTCAGCCACAAGCTTGCCTGATGGACTAGTTGGTCCTTCATCCACCATACCAGTCAAGATTGGGGGACACCCATGCCAAGCCCTACTCGATAGTGGATCCCAAGTCACTATTATCTTTGAGAAGTGGTATTCTAAATACTTACCTCACGTGCCCATCCATCCAGTCTCAGGTCTTGCCATCTGGGGCCTAAGTGAGACGTGCTATCCCTACAAAGGCTATGTAGTGGTGGACATGGAGTTCCCCAAAGACATGTGTGGTGTTCAGGAGACCATAGCAGTCCTTGCCCTGGTTTGTCCTGACCCCCGAAGCCCTGACCAAGTACCGGTCATCATCGGCACAAACGCCAGCTTGTTCAAGCGCTTGGCTGAACTCAGTAAGGGCACTGCTGGGGGCCAGACAGCACACTCGCTGAGAATCCAGCCTTTATTCACTCAAGTGCAAATGCAGAAGCCTGCAGATGATGTCGTGGGACAAGTGACATGGATAGGTCCTGGTCCGCTTACCATAGCGCCGGGGAGAGAGTGTTATGCGGCGTGCAGAGTAGAAACACAACAGCCCATACCCAAAGACATCCTACTTGTGGAAACACCGGAAACCCTTACACTTCCAGCTGGTGTTCTAGTACCACCAGTTGTTCTTTCACCTTCAGCCATTGCTTTTAATAATGTCAGTGTTACTCCAGAATGAATCAATGAGGAAAACGTCCATACCCGTAGGTACTGTCCTTGCCCACCTGTACGCTACAGACACTGTTACTGTAGCTCAAAGAACTGACCCACTGAAGTCAGAGGAGGTTATCGACCCTGATCTCTTTGACTTTGGGGATTCCCCCATCCCTGGGCCATGGAAAAAAAGACTCAGTCACAAGTTGGCAGAGAGACGCAATGCTTTCTCTCTTCACGAATGGGACGTTGGACTGGCTAAGAATGTGGAACATCATATTCGCCTGAGTGACGCTCGCCCGTTCCGAGAGAGATCCCGTCGCCTGGCACCAGCTGATATTGATGATGTTCGCCGTCATCTCCAGGGCCTGCTGGCCGCTGGGATCCTGAAAGAGTCACGCAGCCCATATGCATCCCCAATTGTTGTCGCTAGGAAACGCAATGGCAGTGTTAGAATGTGCATTGATTACCGCACTTTAAATAGCCGTACAATCCCAGATCAATACACCATGCCCCGCCTCGACGATGCCTTGGACTGCTTATCAGGAAGCAAATGGTTTTCTGTGTTAGACCTCAGAAGCGGGTACTATCAAATAGCCATGGCAGACGAAGACAAAGACAAGACTGCTTTTATATGTCCTCTCGGCTTTTATCAATTCGAACGAATGCCGCAAGGCATTACAGGAGCCCCTGCTACATTTCAGAGGCTGATGGAGCGAGCTGTCGGTGACATGCACCTCCTTCAGGTCCTCGTGTACTTGGACGACATAATAGTGTTTGGCAAAACCCTCGAGGAGCACGAGGAGCGCCTCTTGAAAGTGCTTGACCGGCTTGAAGAGGTTGGCCTGAAGGTCTCAATTGACAAATGTCAATTTTGTCAGCCACAAGTCAAATATGTCGGACACATTGTGTCAGAGTTTGGCATCGCCACAGACCCTGAGAAGGTAGAGGTGGTTACACACTGGAAACGGCCAACTGATCTCAAGTCCCTGAGATCCTTCCTGGGGTTTTGTGGATACTATAGGAGATTCATTGCAAATTACTCAGCCATAGTTCGACCTCTGACGGAACTCACAAAAGGCTACCCACCCGTACAACATGCAAGAACAGCTGTGACAGGCAAGACAAAGTTTTACTTCAAAGAATCCGAACCTTTCGGAGAAAGATGGGACCCCACGTGCACCGCTGCATTCCAAAAGATAATTAACTGCCTTACAAATTCTCCGGTGTTGGCCTTCGCTGATCCTACTCAACCCTACGTTTTGCATGTAGATGCTAGCATGGATGGATTGGGAGCAGTGCTTAATCAAGAATATCCCGAAGGTCTGAGGCCCGTGGCTTTTGCAAGCCGGAAGCTCAGCGCGTCGGAACAGCGCTATCCTATCCATCAACTCGAATTTTTAGCACTTAAGTGGGCAGTAGTGGATAAGTTCCACGACTACTTGTATGGTGCGAGGTTTACAGTCAGAACAGACAACAATCCGCTGACATACGTGTTGACGACTGCAAAGCTGAATGCTACCGGTCACCGTTGGCTTGCAGCTCTGGCCACGTATGATTTCAGCGTCCAGTACAGGCCTGGAAAACACAACATTGACGCTGATCTACTGTCACGGAACCCTCACTGCAAGAAAACTGAAGGGGAGTGGATGGATATTCCCCAACCGGGAATTAAAGCCCTCTGCAAACAAGTCAGCATCAGTGAGTCAAGTGAAGTCCCTACCCGCCTTGTAGATCAGTTGGGAGCCTCTCCAGGTGCGATTCCAGATGTGTATGCGTTCCCTACGTGCCTTGAGGGGAGATATCTAGATCAACTGGACAAAAGAGAGTTACAAAAAGCTCAAGAGCAGGATCCTGTCATTGGGATAGTGAGACGTGAAGTCGAAGCAGGTAACCAAACAGCATTTACCAAAAGTGACAACCAGGAAGTTTCCTTTCTACAAAGAGAAGGCGCAAAACTGTCGATGAAAGAGGGATTGTTGCAAAGAGTGACAAAGAAGGCGTCGGGGAAGGAAGTACAGCAACTTGTTCTACCTGCAAAGTACCGAGCCATGGTGTTACAGTCTCTACATGATGAGTGTGGACATCTTGGGGTAGAGCGAACCACGGAACTCATTAAAGACAGATTTTACTGGCCTAAGATGGCGTCCGATATCGAGCAGTATGTCAAGACTTGCGGGCGATGTATAGCAAGAAAGACATTACCGCAGAGAGCATCTCCATTAAATCAGATCACGAGCAAGGGCCCATTAGACCTTGTATGTATAGATTTTTTGTCAATAGAACCAGATTCAAAGGGAATCGCCAATGTTTTAGTCGTAACCGATCATTTTACTCGGTACGCACAAGCGTTCCCCACAAAAGATCAAAAAGCAGTTACCGTAGCCAAGGTCTTGTGTGACAAATACTTTGTGCACTACGGCTTACCAGCAAGAATACATTCTGACCAAGGACGGGATTTTGAGAGTAGGTTGATTAAAGAGCTCTTGTCCATGTTGGGAATCAGAAAGTCACGAACATCCCCATATCATCCCCAAGGTGACCCCCAACCTGAGCGATTCAATCGAACTCTGTTGTCCATGCTCGGAACCCTTGATCCAGCCAGAAAACACAGATGGAGCCAGCAGATAACTCAATTAGTACATGCCTATAATTGTACTAGAAATGATGCCACTGGTTACTCGCCATACCTCCTCATGTTTGGCAGAGAAGCCCGTTTGCCAGTTGACATTTGCTTCGGCACCTCTCCTGATGGCGAAACCAATCTTGAGTACCAACAGTACATTACCAAAATGAGACAAGATTTGAAGAACGCCTATCAACTTGCATCAAATGCAGCCACCAAAAACCATGAGCGGAATAAGAGTCGCCATGACCAAAGAGTAAGGAACCAGCCTTTGGAAGAAGGTGACCGAGTACTTATTCGCAATCTGGGGCTTACAGGGAAGCACAAGCTGCAAGATAGGTGGACATCGCATCCCTATGTAGTTGTTGGGAAAATGCCTAATTTACCAGTTTACCGCGTTAAACCAGAGAGAGGCACGGGAATAGTGAAAACATTACACCGGGACCACCTGTTGCCAATTGGGTGTTTAGTGAGAATGCCCTCTTCCTCAGATGGAGGAAGTGTGCCGAAGAGACCTGTGACAAGAGGACAAACAGTACAAAAGCAGAGGAGAAAAGAGCTCAGAGAGAACAGTCCAAATGAGCAGGGTGGAGTGACGACCGAATCAGAAGATGAGGAGACTTACCAACATAATCACTTAGACCTAGATGAAGTCAGAAGGCAAGTTCAAGAGTTCTCTGAACAACCAGAGAATATCATAACCGTGGAGAAAGAGAGTGAGGTGGTAAATGAAGATGAACACCACTCGTCTCATGAAGACCCAGAACTGGAAGAAGCAACCCTTTTGGAGGGCGCAGAGACTGAAGTAAACCCACATCCATTTCCTGATGCTGTGGCGGACACAGATCTAGACGGGGGAGATGTCCTTACTTCTAGTGATTCAGTGAATAATGAGGGACCTTCCTGCAAACGCACAACCAGAAGAGAAGTGAAACCAGTTGTTTATCTGAGTTATGACGAGCTTGGGAAACCATCAGACAGGCCGTTGACCATCATACACAATGGGATAGTCATCCAATTTAGTGATTGTATGGAACCTCAAGCAAACTCCAGTACCCGTGACTGTCAAAAACCTCTGGTAGTCTGCTCTAACTGCATCGCACGACCCTGTCACTTACCTTCTACTATGATGATAACCTGTAAGGGGAAGAGAAAAGAGGATGTCTGATGAGGACATCAAGACAGTTAGAAGGGGGAGGATGTAGCCCTGCCTTATTTTATTTCAAGTTTAAATCGAGTTTAATTAAATAGTTGTATAGTTAGATGGGAAAACACATGCGCACACATGGCAAACACACCCTAACCTTACACCTTGGATACAGCCCTATCGTTGATTTATCATTTATTCACTGGTCCGGTCACCTGTCAATCCTGGGGATTCAGGGAGAGAGGCGGGCTATGAGGGGAGTGAACTGGAATTAGTGGTAGAACGCTCATTAGAATTTATCTACCCGATAAGTGAAGCTAGTGAATGTTGTAATCGAATGTCAGTGATCCCGGTTTTACGACCAGTCAAGCCAATTGTGTGTTCACTGCTGTATTTCTCCGCAAGGACACGGACAGTGTGCTTGATTACTTACCTGTTCGAGTGACCCGGATACCCTCCGTGGCTATTGGAAATAGAGAAGATTTGCCTTGCTGTTTCTACGAGTTGAAATCCGTCCATCTCCCTGCATCGTTCACCTATCTATCGAGTCCGGATTGCCATTTTGTCATTCACCAGTGTCGTGAGTACTGTATCGCACGTGCCTTTTATTTTATGCGGGCAATAAGCCAGTGAAGCGGCCATTTCACGTTTTATCGGCCTCAACGCACCCTAGCTACGATTCAGGCCTGCAACGGTGTACTTTCATTTAGCAAATATTTACTAGTGTTGCGGTGTGAGTGTGAATGTGTGTGGGCCCATGTTTATACGTAGTAATTGCAAAGTGAACTGTTATAAGGAAAAGTCATATAATAGGTGGTTTTGATTCCTAAAGTACATTGTAATTTGGAATACTTAACCCACAGTCAGAAGCTAACAACGCCTTTTTTTAATTTTATACCATTGAACGCCTATTTCAGTAAACTTCTCTTTTTATAAAAACCTTGTTGTGTATTCATACGATTAAGAAAAAAAAGGGTACTTTACACATTTACCTAATTCCTGGGTTACTCATTTCATAAGTTTCTTTTCATAAAACTTTAATTCTTAGTAGGGGAATATATATACATTTATATACACACATTTATACTTCTACTAAGTGGAGGCACCGCCATTTATCTCTCATTTATTAGGTTGCCCAGTCAGGAAGTTTATTATAGTACTGGTTATAGTACAATATTTGGCGTCACAGTTAATTATACTTACTCAGGCCCCAGCCCTTTGTATTTCCGCATACCGTATAGTTGTGCATTTATATACAAGGAGGGCGGGTGTTACACAATGAATGTTGATGGATACATAAGGGATGATGGTGTACATTTTAAGAGCAGAGTCAATTGTCTTTTACAATGCACCATTCAGAGTATTTTTATTACATTTCAACACATGACACAGACTAGAAACTGTGAGAAATAAGGGCAGCATCATTCACAACTGACTCACCCACCCAAGGTCCTGTGCCCCAGTGTGTGTGTGTGTGTGTGTGTGTGTATTTGTATTTGTGTGTATGTGCATGTGTGCGTGTATGTATGTGTCCTTGTTTGTTTGTTTGTATACTGTGTATGTATGCTTCCTTGTTTATTTGTTTGTATATGTGTATTTATGTTATATTAAATTTGAGAGCAGAGAGAGAGAAAGAGAAATAGAGAGACTTTTTTTCTCCTTTATTGGCACAAACAAAAAGGAAAAAAAGGAGAGACCTACGTGTTCACATATTTTAAGCCTTAAAAGAACATCCACTCACATCGGCAAGGGTAATAATGAAAGTAAAAAATAAAAACACAGAACTTTGTTAGGTTTCTGCATTCTGTGTTAGTTTGTTTAATTTATGTTTCTCATTTTTTCCATATTTATTTATTATGATTATTTTGTGCTTTCACTGTTCCATGTTTTGTATTACTGTCGCTCCCTGTCATCGTCACACTATTCGGGAGCCTTTGGTGATTTCGGTGTTTCTCTGTATTTCTTCTGTCACGCGCTTCCTTCATTACTAATTACTTCATTGTATATAATACTAATTAACTAACAACTACTAACATCTTAGAATTAGGGTCTACTAATCTACTAATGACTAACTTGTATATATACTAATCTATTAATCTACTAACGCCATAGAATCAGGGTTTTCTACTAATCTACTAACTTACTAACTTCATCTTCTTTCCTCGCTGCAGCTGTCTCTCTTTTTGCCTGTTCTATCACTAATTATCTTTCTTTGGTTCCTCTTAACTACAGCTGACTCTCATTTCCGCTTTCCTATTCCTTGTATGCACTTGTCTTATTGGAGTCCATGTCATGTTGTCTCTATGTATTTGGTTCCGGTACAGTCCGTGTCTTACGTTTCCCCCGATATTGTATTATTGGTCCTTGTTAACCCTCATTGTTCTCACCTGTGTACTCTCCCATTTCCCCTCCTCTTCACACCTGATTCCTTTTGTGTAATCTTCTCCCTGTGTATTTAAACCCTGTTATTTCAGTCTGTCTTTGTGAGTTCCTCACTGATTATTTGTTTCTGTGGTGCTTTCTGGTTTTTCGAGTATCTGCCCAAGTTTTTGGTTTCTTCTTTAGTACCTGTCTCCTAGTTTTTGTTTCTTTAGTCCCTCTCCTGTTGTTGTTTTATTTTTTGTATTCAGTTTGTTTTGTTTTCTTTTTGTAATCTTACAGTGGAACATGGCGGCGGATGAAGGCTAACCCACATTCAAACTCAGCATCTGTTTGATTCATCGTCTGGGGAGCCTGACTGCTACACTGTAGTCTGTGACAGTGCAGCAGGAGGGATCATCTGTGCCTGTGCATTCAGAAAACATGGAAGATACAGATCCCACAATTCAATACCAATTTTTAAAAAAATACAATTTCTTATGCATATAATATATCCCTTTTCACGGAATTTAAATACATGAATCCATACAGTACATACATAAGTACATTATTTGCATTGCGTGCATGTGTTTGGTTGTGCGTCTGTGTGTCTTTTTGTGTCCTGGTAGAATTCAATTCACTCTGTTTTTCATAATAATCAAACACCATCTACGGAGAAGAAATGTGATCTTTGTTGCCATGGTGCTAGACTTTCACTATTATTTTTCTTTCCGTTTGCAATTTCTGCTTTACGGATTTCCCACAACGTCACCTCTCGCAGCACGCGTGCCTCCTGAGTGTACAGCCAGTCAGATTGGCCTGCTGCGATTCGTGGCGTTACGCCGAGCTCGGGATAGAAAGACTGGCGCCGGTGACATTAAGGAAACCCTCTCCGGCGGAGACTGTGGACGCTTGAGCTCTCGTTGAAACAGGTCACATGACTGCTGACATGACCTACACCTTTTGACCCCTGCCTGTGTTCTTGCGACCCTGTTTTTGGATTCTGTTTTTGTGCCTTTGCTGTGCCTTCCCAGTTCCGACCCCTGCCTGTTCCTTGACTACTCTTTGGACTGTGATTTGTACCGTTGCCTGTCTCCCCGGTTTTTTGACCCTGCCTGTTTGTACCACGGATTGCTGCCTTGCCCCTTATTAAACTTCGGTTTTTTGTACTCCTGTCTGCATTTGGGTCCTTCTCCCACCAGCACCTAACAAACTTAAAAATAAACCTTTCCGAGAAACCTAAAGTTTCAAACAAACACAATTAGAAACCAAGAAAAACAACAACCACCTATACAACTCTTTTTACCTAGAAGAGTAGGTCTAATTGCCCCCTTCATTCTCTGTACAAATACAATCCCCCAATAAACCCTTGATATTGCCCACCAATTTAAAGTACGCCAACTCAGTAAGCAGACGTTTACGAATTAAACATCTTAAAGAGAGAGAGAGAGAAAGAGAGTGTTTTGTGCCTGTACAGCAGCAATAAATTATGGTGGGTAAATAAACAGAATTGCTGTTTTCAATATGTGACGCATCATTTCAGATTGAACTCTGTGGCCCTTTTCCAGAGAAATGTGGAAGTCGGCAAGTAAGACCAGCATGATATGAATACAATCACTGACATCATGAGTGCCCTGACATGAGTATTGTCCACTCTCCGCAAGAATCCTCATTCTATTGCAGCGATAATCAAATGTGGCCCTCAAAGTCAGTAGTACCGCTGTTTTCTCTTGTGCCCGATAAACCCATAGTCCAATAATGTCGCTGGTTTGCCAGCATTAGCTGGTGAGTCAGGTTTTTAATCTTAATCAACTGGATGCACAAAAATGGATGTGAAACAGACTATTCTGAAATAAGACTTATTTTTACATTGCATTTTACACACACACACGACACACACACACGCATACACAAACATGCGCACACACACATAAACAACTAAATGTCAAGTCTCTAATCACAAGAGACTGTTAGTTTTGTCACTGCATGTATCTCACACATACTTATCTAAATTTCAGTTTTACCGATCCACCTTCACTATAGGCTTGCACAGGTTCACGTATATGGAAATCAATGGTGATACTAAAAATTTGTGTAGTCATACAAATAACTGATCAATCTGAATTTGTTGATATAAACAAAAGCTTTCTGAGGGGCCAGAGCTCAGTGTAAATATCTGTTAAACTGATGTCAAAATACTAACATAATGGCATACATACACAGCATCTGCTGTGTAAATTGTTGATATACTGTAAATTGTTTCAGCCAAAATAAATTCTGAATTCCTTAAATAGGCATACATTCCAACTTGGATTACGCCTATACAATTTTATGCTGTGCGCTGCTGATTCAATAATGCCACAAGGCGGCGCTAATTAACCATGCCTTCACTGCATCTGAGGCTTCCCCATCAGTAGATGGCGCCATAGAGCATTCACGAGCAGTCAGTTTTGTTTCATACTTCTCAATACTTTGGATTCGTTTGTTTTGTGTCGGACTTAATACCTCTATGCTTAATACCACAGATGACTTGATAAACAGTCCCTGTTAATACCTCATATGAAATCCAATAGTAGGCTACGTTGAAAAGCTTGTGTAATTGGCGTTTACATGAGATGCACGGTGTGTTTTTCCTGAAGTATTTTAAACACTGTGGAGTGGTTGTTTAACGCCCGTTAACACCAGTAATGACGAAGTCTGTAAGGCCTACCGCTGGACTTGACTAGACAAGAATAGACAGAAGATTTTAGGTTCAAAAGATGTACCTACCTATGGTATGTATCTACCTCTAATGGTAATCTTCCAGTGACGAAGTCAAAAGGCCATCACGCTGTTACGAGCAACGGTGGGGGATAAATGGCTCGTCACGTAGCCTACTTCCGCGAGACAGGTGTGTATCGCACACAGGTGTGTTGATTTAGATACTTTAACGGCACTGAGAACTGAACGTTTTTGACATGACTTCACGATGGTGAGATCCAGCACGATGAGGAAATGTTTCAACACACGATGGCAGCAGCGCTCTGTTCTTCACAGAAAATGAAATGGAAATAAAACGGTAATAAATTGCCAGTAGATCGCAGCACCATGAAAGCAGTAGATTTCCCCGAAGACGTTCGTTTTAATTCAGACACATTCATTAAACTAACACATTACTCAGAGCTTTAGGTCGGTTGTCGGCCAGCACAGGTTATACTCTTTATTTATGAATAACCTTTATTTATGAATAACCTATACTCACTTTATTTATGAATAACCTTTTGTTGCTGTATGACAAAGTAACATTTGAATACTGCACATATGCTCTGTTTGTATTGTTAGGGTGATAGCGTGTAGTCTACCTGTATACCTGTCTACCTTGTCATGTTGACATTTAGGCAATTAACAGATGCTATTATCCTTATTATTATTACCTGTGTTTTATTTTGTCATGCAACACAATTTAAGGAAGTCAAATTTTATATTATCATAAAAATCTTATATTGCATATATAAAATCAGACACCACATCGAGGGTCACTCAGAGGTTGATTTTGGGTTTAGAACAGGGGTGTCCAATCTTATCCGAAAAGTGCCGATGTGGGTGCAGGTTTTTTGTTTTAGCCCAATACTAATACTCCTGATTCTACTTATCAAGGTCTTGATTGTAGAGTAGACCACGATTAAGTTAATCAGGTGTTATAATGAATCAGGTGTTATAATGCTGGACTAAAACAAAAACCTGCCCCCACGTCTGCCGTTCTCTGATAGGGTTGGATACCCCTGGTTTAGAGGGTTGTACACTGTTACACCTGTAAGCTCCTGTTTCTGCCTTTCACCCCTGGTTTAGAGGGTTGTACACTGTTACACCTGTAAGCTCCTGTTTCTGCCTTTCACCCCTGGTTTAGAGGGTTGTACACTGTTACACCTGTAAGCTCCTGTTTCTGCCTTTCATGAAAACTCCTGAATGAATTTCTCAGAAAAAAAAGGGTTCTTTGGCTTGTTTCCATAGGGAAACCATTTTTAGTTCTTTATGGAAACATGCATGGTAGATATGAAAATAGTGAAAGCTCCCAGACTGAACCATTTTGCCTGACAAAAAACCCTTAAACTAGATAGGGTTCTTCTATGGAGACACGGAGGAGCCTTTTGGAATCCTTTCTTCTGATCGTGTGGCCAGAAAAGATGCTAGTAACATAGAAGTGGTCCCCAACATGTTGTTGAGCTGCTGATTAGTAGAATCAGGTGTACCAAAATAGGGTTGAAATGAAAACCTACGGGACGGTAGGCTAGATGTCCTGGAAAATCTGGAACATGGACTGAAGTAAAAAGGGCTGTTCGGGGTTATCCAGCTAACTCAGTAATCCTGGGCCGTGTCCCAATCAGCACACTTGCCTACTATTGAGTATGCCAGTTGAGTATACTTTTTTTTTAAAGCTGTTAAGTACGCAACAATTCTGAGTGTTGTTTATATCCCCAGATGATATACTTATTTCCGGGTTTTTCGCTGGTAATAGTATGGAGGATATTCTCATACTGCATGTCACTAAACAGTATGCAGTAAGCAGGATACAGTATGCTAGTACACAGTACACAGGACGCAGTAGATAGGGCTCTGACTTGGACACAGCCCAGCTTCGTAGTATACCCTCCTGGGAGGGAATATCACAAGATCATTTTCTTTGTGTTTGGAACTCTCTGGGTAAGTCCCAATACTCGAAAAATGCACCCTCCTTTGCTCCACTACCACCTCTCCTCCTTGCCCCGGAAACGTACATTTGTGTTTTAATCAATCTAATGTTGCTGATTACATCTTAATTACGTATTAATGGTTAAATATTAATTCATGTCTCGACGCAAACTGCAATGTCAAGTACATTGTATACTGTACATGTAAATAATTGTACTCAAAACGTTCAGGCAGTTTTGCATACTTCCGGGTAGGAGAGGAGTGGTAGTGGGGGAGTGGAGGAAGGGAGGTGGGGAGTGAAGAATATTGGGACACACCCCCGGAGGAGAGGGAGAGCGCCGCAAAATGGACTCTGCTTTAGGAAAGGCTGCATGCTCACATTTTAAAACAAAGGAAAGTGCTGAACTGAACCGAAAGGTTGTGTCCGAATCAGGGCCCTGTCTCCTGCGTCCTGTTTACTGTGTACTAGCATACCGTATACTGCTTACTGCAGTACGTGACATGCAGGATTAAAAAAATATCCTCCATTCTATTATCAGCAAAAACTGGAAATAAGTATATCATCCAGGGATATTACAAACACTCAATTTTCAGAATTGTTGTGTACTCAACAGCTTTTAAAAACATATACTCAACTGGCACACTCAATAGTAGGCAAGTGCTCTGATTCGGACGCGGCCCAAGTCTGAGGGGCATGTACACACATGTGAGAACTTTTGCTCTTTGTTCTGTCCGCCACTACGGCGGGAGGACCAAGCAGTCGCAAGGTGGCAGGAGGCAAAGGAAGGGGTCAATACCTTTTTTAAATTTTTTTCTCCTTAACATTGAGTGCACTTTATAATAAAAATAATAATGCCTGGCATTTATGTAGAGCCTTTCTGGATACTCAAAGTGCTTTACAATGATGAGGGGGAAACTCGCCTCAATCACCTCCAATGTGTAGCACCCGCCTGGGTGATGCAACGGCAGCCATTTTGCACCAGAATGCTCACCACACATCAGCTGAGGTGGAGAGGGAGAGAAGACATTTTTAGCCAATTAAACTGGGGGATGATTAGGTGGCAGATTGAAAGAGCCTGGGTTGGGAGTTTAGCCAGGACACCGGGGAAACCCTTACTCTTTAAGTGTCATGGGATCTTTAATGACCACAGTGAGTCTGGACCTCGGTTTAACGTCTTATCCGAAAGACGGCATCTCCTACAGCACAGTGTCCCCATCACTGCACTGGGGCATTGGGGTTTATTAATGCCTGGCAACGGCAATGGCAACTTTCCTTTTATGTTATATGGCCCAATTTCAATGTCCGCCCTCACGCCCTCACGGACGTTGAGGCGCGTTCCCGATAAGTCCGTGAGGGCTCAGGGCTGTCCCACTGTAAAATTGGCAAGTGCATGAGGGCTCTGTCGCCGGACTTTTCAAGTCCTTCATGCAGACTTTCCGCAAGTCTGCAATCCTGCAGATTTTGCTGAGGGAATTATCCACATTTTATAGCGTTTGTGCCGAAAAAAACAGAAACGCAGCCGGAAGCATCTCAAAAAACACACATTGCGGGTTCTTTCAGTGGGTACTAAAATTAAAAGTCCAAAGGGCGGACTTTGAGATTGGGCCTATATCTTTGTGGTGAGCATTCTGGCACAAAATGGCTGCCGTGCATCACCCAGGTGACTGCTACACATTGGGGATGGCTCAGTTGAGTTTCTCCCCCAACTGTGAGGGGCTTTGAGATCATGAAATGAAAGGCGCTATATAAATGCAATCCATTATTATTATTATTATTATTATTATTATTATTTATAATTGTTATAAGGAAAGGGTGTTTCATTTACTATCTTTTTTCGAACACTTCACTGTTTAACATCATTATTTAGGGTATACTGGCCCTTATATTGTTGTCACAAAAAAAGTATTTACGAGTGCCAGACCTACGGGTCACTAGGTTTTAAGGGAGAGTTAAGGGCCGGTTCAGAATTCAGGAAAGGCGGAGTGACTGGATTTGGTTTTAGCCACGGAGTTAA
Organism: Synaphobranchus kaupii; assembly: GCA_029718625.1. Lineage (NCBI taxonomy): Eukaryota > Metazoa > Chordata > Actinopteri > Anguilliformes > Synaphobranchidae > Synaphobranchus > Synaphobranchus kaupii. Next base: position 18,759,896 of record CM056387.1, on the reverse strand, counting down.
ACCCTGAATCCGCTGCAGGTTGAACACCTCCTCATGGTATCCTAATTCGGAAATAGCCCCAGTCATGTGAAATTAGCTACCCCTCTGGGGTGAATGCAAGACTGCTGGGAATATCAGTGATCAAAGCAGGATAATGATCCTACAGTTTTTGTTTGGTGCTGTGCTCATCGGCAAGCACAAACAACCGACATAAACACTTTCTTATTAAAAAAAACAACAAAAAAAACAAATAAGAAACGGAACGACTGAATAAATATCTAGCCTATATCATTGTCTCCTCATTAAACAGCCCACACATCCCAAATAAGGGGGGATTTTTAAAACATCACGTCACTCTATTATAGGGAACGTTGTAGCCTACCAATCAGTTAAAATCTTAAACAGGGGAATCTTTCAGACGCATCGATTTTAACCTTTCACTTGCTATTCATTTGAACTTCATTTTCAGGTGAAGTAATTTCCGTTTGAGATATTTGAGGAGATTGGTGCTTTGTAACGGTCATAAACCTGTCACCTGTCATACAGTCGTACGATGTCACGGTTGTCTCCCTCTCTACACATCACTGTTCCTCGCTGCTATTTTCCACCAAAGAAAGTGTAGGGGCGTTGCGTTGGCAACACCTAAGAACTTAGAGTTTAGTATTAAAATGGCCCAGTTCTGGACAGACCCACAAACTGTTCCCCTAAGTTCAAGGAAGCATATATATTTCTTGCTTAAATATACATGTATTATTTCTGTAACGACAACTGCTATGTGCCAGGGTGAATAAAATAATGATAAATAATAAATCTGTTTTTAAAAAAGAACGCATAGCCTATTTAACTGTTTTAGACTGTGAATTGTTATTTTATCTTTTTAATACCAAATTGTAATTGTGTAATATGCCTTGCACTTTTTTATCTTCTGATTAGGAAATTCATTTTAGCTCAAATGTATAGTTGTTGTTTTAATTTATTATTGCATACATTTATGTAAAATCGTTTAATTGTGTTCTACATACATTTTGATAAATTTAAGCGATTGTTGATTAAATCAATACATTGTAGCCTATAGTGTAGGAGTAATGCAAAAGGCAACTTCATTGAATTGCGCTAACAGAGCTAATGCAGCCGATGTATCTATATCCTACACATTTTCAAGGCTTCATGAAGTTTGCCGATATAATCTGATTATCAGCCGGCTCAAAATGCACAGATGCTATTGGGCCTAATGTGGTTATAGTGCGCATTTGGGCTACCTTTTTAGCCATGGTTGAATTTTACATTTTTGTAAAGCTGTGTCTTTCATTTTGTCGTTATATCATCCCAGATATGAGCCCGCGCGAAGGATGGGCTGGGCAGACGGTCATAGGCCTATGTAGAAGTAGATAGGCCTACGTAGGTCGTTATAATATGTCAGCATAAGTTATTAATAAATTACTCTTAGCGCCTGCCATTTTCAGTTTAAGAATGTATAAGAAAGCATCACATGTATGTTAGTTAATGTGCCTGCACAATGTTCCTTTATTAAAAATAGGTTCTACATTCATAGGCTATGTAAGAATAAAACAATTTTTAATGTTAAATTCGCTGCTTAAAGTTAGGAACAGGCGCCGTAAATCATTGCAGGCCTAAGAAGGATAAAATCCTTTCTTTCTCCCAACGGGCCTAAGATTCGCTTCGGAATAGCCTACGTTGGCAGGTTGCACGTCTTGCGTATGTGGAAGGTGATGTTGCGACGGTGTGCTACGATTTAATGTACCCTATGTTGTAGAATGCAATTTCATCCCTATTCGAGTCGCCTGTATCGTAACGATAAACTAAGAATGTTTTAAGCTTCGGGTACGTTTCCTTGCCTATTCAGGTCAGGCTACTGCACCCTGCTCCTGGACCTGACCCTCCTTCAATGGCCTAAAATGTTTCTCTGCGGAACTCTATTTTTCTCTAACACAGTGCCCCCCCCCCCCCCCCCCCCCCCCCCCCCATTCAAGCCTTAACACATTATATTTTGTTAGCTTTCTGTCCTATTTAACACCCGCCGAGTACTTTGTTGGTGAAAGTTCTGTCTGGATGTTTAGAGGGGCTGTGTTAATTGCGCTATCTAAATCAGATTTGTATATCATTTTCGATGGATATAGGATATTAAAATGTTGTAATCTGATAATATTTTTGTTTACTGTTTTGCATGTGCATGTCTTTGATTGAAGCACAGCACAAAATGTGATTTGTTTTGAAGACAATAACGCGATCAGCAGCTAGCCTATAAATTCGTATTTAACCGGGATAATTATTGAGCGTAATGTCATTAGAAAGATCGACATCCAAAATACCACACGCCCTACAAGTAAAAATTCTGTTGCAATAACAGCTACTACTATTTTGATTAATTTTTCCATCGGCACAGTTCTGTGATATAATTAAACTGCTATAAGGAATGAGCTCATATCCGCACGAATATCATCAAGGACGAGGCCAAATATTGCGTTTAATTTATTATGCATTAAAAAGCAATCGTTTTAACTTTAAGTAAAAAAGCGAAACATGTTTTATAATTCTTTATTCTTCAACTTTTTTTAATGCATACAACCCAAATTATATGCATTAAAACCTGCAGTGGGATCCTGTTGTACGATATGAAATCAAATATCACTGATATGGGATCATGACCATAAAATATTTGTTGATTTCGTTAATGTTGATGTTTGCGCATGTGTGGACATTTACAATATATCATGACTTTTTCATATATTTCTGTCACACACTGTTGAAAATATTAGCATATAGATATAGACTCTGTGCCTTGGGCTTATGTGCTTTGTTTCATTTTGGAATCCTATTTTAAATGTGTTGCTATACCGTTATTTTCATGTATTTCTTAATTTATTTTGGTCAACTTATTTTGCGGTTTAAATTAATTGTTTCTGACCTGTAATTGAGCCCAAATCGCTTGTTTTTTCAGCCTTAATATACATGAGGTAATGGGCCTTATGTGTATTGTTAGCGCGGTATTAATGATGGGCTGTAGCCGACGTTTGTAATATCGGCTATCTATTCTCGGTAATCGAACAATTAAGCACGTGCATCCCTTAACCTTCAGGGGTGTTTTAAACAGTTTTTGAGGCGTTTATGTAGCCTAAAGGGACTGGGCAGAAACAAACCTGCAGCAAATGACAGAATTCGTGTTAAAATGTTTAGATTGTCAAATATGCATATCAGGTACCTGATACCTATATTATATATTTTTTCAAATCATTTGTTTGAGATCAAAATTTGGCAAGTCTCTCCCTCTTTCTATCTTTCTCCCTCTGTAGCCTATTTACGTCCTCGCTCTTTTCACCCCGCGTGACAAGCAATATGAGTTCTTCAAAGACGTGTCAAATAAACATCCCCCCCCCCTGTTTCTCACACACGCGCACATGCCCACCCTCCTTCCCTTCCTTATCTCCATCTCTTCCCTGTTCTCGTGAGTGCGCGGGCCCTCCTTCCCATGCAGTCACTCACTCCCTCGCTTTGTCTGCACTGAGCAGCACGCGCACACGTCCCGTCTCTCCAACGGGGAGAAAAGAAGGCGAAAGGGAAAGGATTTGTTGATGCTGGAGGCTGGGATGCGGTCGGAAGAGTGAAATACCGCCGCTCGTGGGCGCGGTTGCAAGTGTTTGAACATATTTCCACTGATAATTTTAATGTTGCCAACGGAAATCACGGGAGAACTATCCTTCACAACAAGGTAGGTCCGCCGACAGGTAGAGTGCGTATTGCTGCGCGAGTGAGTGCGTTTCACCAGTGGTCTGGAAATGTTGACAGACCGCATTTCGTGTTTTTCCTCATCCCTGTCATTTCTCATTGTATTCCTTCCTTTTATTGATTATAACGGTTGTAGTTTTTATATATTATATGGCTGGTAACTAAAAATAAAACCCCACACCAGAGGGTCGTCTCAATTGAGAAACGCGTCAAAAAGCTAAGAAGCAACGCTCCCTTAGCAGCCGCTTTTCGGCGAGGCTGTTTCTCTGCACGTGCCAACAAGGATAAGTCGCGCGGCTCCTGCCTGTCCTTGACATAATAGATATTTAAGTGCGTGTCTCTACATCTAAATATATTTTAGAGTAGCATGTGCTTGCATAATGACCAAAATCTTCACGATAAACATATATGCTACGTATTATGTCGCATGGCATAATAAACTCGAGTTTCCGTAGTCTTCCTTTAACTTTTATAAGCTTTTGAAACCCATAACCGTACTCTATTGTTTTTACCCACTAAGAGATATGCATTTAAACAGAAATTAAAATAGAAGCTGCTTCAGTTTGAATCCTAATTAGATGTTCTTTTGTTACGGACTTTGCCAACTTGCGCTCTTTTGCATCGTGCCTATAGCCTACATTACATATGTTAGCATATATTGGTATATTTTAATGAGGTTCGAAAACACATTCATCATTACATCCTTGGAAAAACATTGATATTGAACGTGCCAAAATAGTGATGATGATGGTGATGGAAGTACCACAAACAGGTGAAAAGTGGACAAATTGTACCTTCTATTGAGGCCTAATTGCATTTTCATATAGGCTATTTTAGTAGCCTATATACATGTGTGCGCATGACATCCATGTGCGTTCTGTATTATATTGACTATAGAGTATAGGTTACAAATATCTACTGGGAAAATGTCACCATGAATCAGAATCATGAATCTACCAAATTCATGCTCTAGGATCATAAAGACAATTGTTTCCAACAATTACTTTGTGCTAAATATGCATGTAAGCAACCATATTCGCACACATCCCTTAAAACTGGCCGTTATTTTTGCTGGCGCATGAGAAACATTTTCGGCGCTGCGCAACCAGTGTGATCCACGAGCGGAACAAACTTGGATGACCGACTAATGCAATAAAATAAATAGGGAAACAAGGGGGCATATAATTCGATGCATACAAAATCTTTTACTGTATGTCGCGCAAATTGTCGTAGCTGTTTGAAACTGATCCTGCTGCTCCTGTGATGCGATAGATAGCTATATGCGTATCATGCGGGTAGTTTATTGTGGTCATCGCATCTGTTGAAAGGCCCTATAGCCACTTTGTGACACAAAATTAATTCGAGGTTTTCCCTGCTATATTTATTTGGTTCAAGTGCGGTTGAAACAGCGAATCTGACCCAACAGCCAGTCTACAGAAATCTCAGGATCGCATGTGACATTTGTATTAACCTTCAATTATTTATTTTAACATGAGAAATATATGTTTTTGTTTATTGCATATCCGGCTCCAATGCTGTCGTTTATCAGGCAGTAACGGCGTAAGACGGGGGCGGCGGTGCGCGATGTGGGGAATATGGAGAAAGGTACAGACAGTGAGGAATGTTGAAATATTTTTATTCTACAAAAAAACCGCTCGTTAGGAATCCTATATTATGGTTCATATAGCCTATAGGCTAAATATATATTATTTGTTTAATAGAGAAGCCTAATGATGGTGAAAAATATAGTTATGGTAAAAAAAAAAATAATAGCTACATTTTTAGGCTATTACTTTGTGCTGTAAAATGTTTCAGTTTGTTATTTGTACTGCGAGGATGCTACACTTAATTTAGCATGTTTTAGGTTTAAGATTTTTTGTGCCGTTCAATTTTCGTAATATAGGACTTCGACGGCGTGAATATCGATGTGCTTCCATAAAAAAACATGTCCAGTGATAGCTATGTGTTTATTGGCACCTTTGCTGATTTATATTGCAATTAAGTTAAATTATCTAAGCTTGTGCAAAAAAAATCTAGACCTATATCATTTTGTCACTAAAATAATAGAACGTATCCCCTGTCTCATTCAGGTGAGGTGCGATCAACAACACAATGCGCCCATCTTATGAATCATATTCCTTATTATAGCTCTTCAATTGGGGATGGGGGCCGGGGGGTCGAGGCTACGAGGCCTTAATGTGGTAGCTTTCAAATTTAAAACACGATGTACCTTATGCGCGGTATTTCGCTTTTGTGAGAATTGGAGTCACGTAGGAAATCGTTGTTCACCGAGGCATCCGAACCGCTTTACTCCTGCCCAGGTGCGCGAGGCATATAGTCGCGCGGCCGTTATCGCTGCCCTCGGTGGATGGACTTGCCGCGTCAGTTTAAATCACTAAGAACCTGTTCATGAAGTTGTGGCGAATCTAAAGTGCAGAACATCGCAAATGTTATCCCCATACAAGAACATATTAATTAGCCTAATTGAGCGTTTTTCGTATTCCAGTGTTTTAAGTAGAGAGCATGACATCTAATGTTCAACAGGCTACACAAAAAGCAATAGGCCTATATCTGGAAAATTATTAAAGTAAAATATAACAGAAATACAAATGAATGACCGAGTAACGAGACTCGCGATCGTAGGCAAGATGGGTAATAGCCTTCGCGGAACATTTACAATGTCCCCGGACTTTATTTCATCACGTTTCGAAAGTAGCAGCATAAATAGGCTATTATCTACAATCCGAGGTAGATAGTCTATAAATCTTTACTGAACGACAGGGACAAATCGAAACATGCAGCCTAAGGAATGTGATAAATGAATCTGCTGAAACACAGGAAATCCTAGTTGAAATTTGACGGTAACCAAATTCGAAGTCTTGCCTACACTTGGCCTAAAATAGCCAAGAACATATTTGTAAAGAATTCAAAATCAATAATTCATCAATGCTTCAAATATTACCCCATTACAGAAGTACAATAATGTAAAAGGCTGAACTGTTTTTTTGTGTGTCTATTTACAGTGAAAGCAATGGCTCTCACTTTGAAGCCACGTGACAGCCCTGCGCGCAAAGGTCTGTGGCATCCGCTTGGGATCCTGCCCTGGCATTCAGATGCACAGTGTACCCAACGCTGCGAAAAAGAGTATAAATAGTGTCCCTATACCTTTTACTTCGATCTATTGAACCATCTGCCTTCGAAATGTCGATAGCAGCTGTGTCTCGCATATAATCCTCTTGCTAATTAATAATAAATGGTCTTAATTGATTTATTCATTAAATTACGCTAGGCTACAGTAGACTACGCACATATGATGACTAAATAAATAAGAAATATATATGCCTAATCGTATACAAATTGTAATAAAATTGTAACTGTAATAAAATTGAAGGCATAGTCACTCTATAAAGCCTTTCGTTTTTACGGAATTAGTCCCAATTGTGGTTATAAAAGGAATTATAATCCTAAAACAACGAATCATAATTGTCTTCGTATGAAGTAGACTACAAGGCAAATATATTTAGTGTAATATTGCAAAATTATATGAATCGACCATTTATTTGGGGGGAGGGGCGGGGGGGGGGGGGGGGGGGGGTGATGCATGTCGAAAAATATTTGTCAGCTAAACTTTAAAACTGTTTGAACAACAGGCAGCCCTACATTCATTCTTTAGCTTACGCCATACCGTATCCTGTTTATGTTTTATATTAACTATTATATTTCCGTTGAAAAAATTAAGAATTATGCACTTTTAGATAATGAATCATCTTTTTTTCCCTACATTTCTAACTTTTCGTGATATTCAGCATCATGGTATTTGCAGTTACGTTTTTTGAATTTCCAGTGAATCGCGTTTCAGTGAACTAACAACACATTTTTCTAACTTCCAACGGGCTGGACTTCTGGTTTATATATAGCCTATTTTTTTCCAAATGCATTTCCATGTGGTTTTATTTTTACGACAGTTTTTAATTTTTAATCTGAATAATGGCATAAACTGAATCTATGTAGGTCGCAGAAGGACTGCATTCTACGGTCATAGTATAGTATTATTGAGTCTTATTAGGCTACAACTACACCTATGGGGAAAGCATTATCCAGACTAATTTGAAATATCAGCTATAGGCTACTCAGTGACTTTAATTATGCGCCGTTATTTATATTAAATTAAGTTGGTTCATATAATCGGAACTGAAAATAGTTAAAGACCATCTTCCTCCTTAGCTATTGTTTTATTGACTATTGGCCTATTCGCATAATGTATGTCTGGATGTGGAGTTTATAATATAGTTGTAGCTAGTATAATTATATTAGCTCGTGAATGTTATTATCATTTGATCGATTAAATATGTGTAGGATGTAATGTATGGCTGAGGTAGCCTATGGTATCCATTGAAAACCAGACTGTCTGAATTGGGCCCAAAAAACTTGTTTCTGTCTCTTAAACATTGTTTTCTTTTTATTATTTCTGTAGGCTATGAATAAATTAAAATTAAAAATGTAATTTAATTGTCCGCCTAATAATCCACACCATAAGTAGACATAGAAATGAATTAAATTAAAGTGTTTATTCGGTCAAAAATGGGCTATAAGCATGAGTCAACCTTTTCGTATGTAAATGTAGCTATGAGTTGGTTCTTACGTTCAGCGGCACTCCGATTTATGAGCGCGCGCTTCAGTTGCGGTCTCGATCTACGCGTGCCCTGTGAAGGCTGCGGTGCTACGGCTTCATCGATGGATTATCTGGTGAATATTTACAGCACTGCAGTGTTGCACAATGTGCTTTGTCCTATGTTAGCTGAAAATGTCCTCAGAATTAAAGATTGCGAATTGTAGCGAAGTGTGCAACAGTTCCATTGGGGCTACATATTTTCAAACACTAAGTTGCGCTATAAAATATAAAACTACGTGACTTGGGTTATTGATATTGATCAGCGTAATGTGCTTTGCAGTACGTGGTTGGTGCGTTTCATGCAGGAGGCCACGGGTTTATTTCAGATCCCGCCGGTTCTTGGCGAAGATAACCAGGAGAAGCCCTGCAGCTGTGCCTTCGCTCCCTATAGGGCTTTAGGAAAAGCAAATAAATAACATGGCCAATATGGTAATAACCCCTTAATAAGGGAGAGTCGCTCACCGCAACCCCCCCTCTTCTTCAAGAAAAAGAGCCCTGTCGCTAAGCGGTAGGGTCATTTGACTCCTATTTACTTGTGCGGTTCGGGTTTTGGCGTCGCGTTTTCTATTCTTTAGTAATTATGTTCTCTTACCTTCATGCTACATACAATGTCGATGTTAGGCTAGATCTTGTTTCAAGAGTTGAAACGTAGGGCGTTCGATTAAACCAATTCGAAACGACATAATTACACGTGTTGAGATTTTGAGTGTATATATCAGTAACGGCCGGAGCTTCAGGTTGGGGGTATTCGAATACCGCGGATATCTCAATGGAAAAAACAATCTTTGAATTGCTGGCTTTGTATATTTTCCACATTGTGGTTTTATCTGTCTTTCATTCTTTCCCAGATCTGGCGATCTCCATCCTCCACTGCTCCTCCACCCCTCTCCATCTCCCTGTTCCTCTTCTGTGTTTTTCTTTCTGTCTCTTGCTGGCTTTGATGTTGCAGGCTTCGGGAGTTTGATGTTTACCCTCCCTCCCCCCTAACTCCCCCTCGTTCCTTCATCCATTCCTCCCTCCCTCAACTCCTCCACTCTTCCTCCTTCTATTTCATGCTTTCTATCCCTCCCCTCCTTGTCTGTCCCTGTTACCTTCTCCCTTGCTCTCACACCATTCCTCTCTCTCCATCGCCTCTCTTTCTCCCTTTTCCACACCTCCCCCCTCCTGCTTTCTCCCACTGTCTGTCTGTTTGTTTCTCTCTTTTTCTCCCTCTGTCTGTCTGTTTGTTTCTCTCTTTTTCTCCCTCTGTCTGTCTGTTTCTCTCTTTTTCTCCCTCTGTCTGTCTGTTTGTTTCTCTCTTTTTCTCCCTCTGTCTGTCTGTTTCTCTCTTTTTCTCCCACTGTTTGTCTGTTTCTCTCCTTTTCTCCCTCTGTCTGTCTGTTTCTCTCTTTTTCACTCTGTCTGTCTGTCTGTTTGTTTCTCTCTTTTTCTCCCTCTGTCTGTTTCTCTCTTTTTCTCTCTCTGTCTGTCTGTCTGTTTTTCTCTCTGACTATCTTTCTTTTTCTTCTTCTGCCTGTTTCTCTCTCTGACTATCTCTTTTTCTTCCTCTGTCTGTTTTTCTCTCTGACTCTCTCTCTCTCTCCCTCTCTCTCTCTCTCTCTCTCTCTCTCTCTCTCTCGCTCTCTTTCACCCTCAGCGAGCGCCCAGGTGGGAGGAGGGAAGGGATGAAAACAGAGGAGACCCAGTCCTGTCTTCAGCAGGGGCCGTCCGCCACACCTTTCGGTGAGACTGACTGACTGACTGACTGACTGACTGCTTCTCATGGCACACTGACAGATATTAACACACAAACTGACCAATGCTCTCAAAAAAAATACTGAGTCACTAACTAGCCAGTACACTGACTGACACACCGGGAAGTACGCCAACTGCCAGACTGACTCACTGACTGCCATAGATATGGAAGTGGTAGACTTGGTCCCTCCACTAAACATACGTGATTCCAAGGGCCTTGACTGACAGGGGCACCCAAAAAATTGTGCTTTAATTGTGCAGGGATGGGGTGACCTGGGGTGGTTAAATCTTTTCATGGGGCCCAAAATCCTTGGCGGTTCCCTTGCTTACGAAGGAAAATAAAATGCTTTCTTTTTTAAACACACACTCTCATGAAAAAAGGTACAAAATGTACCTGAAAAGGTACAAACGCTTGTCACTGGGGTGGTACCATGTAGGTTCGTAAAATTGTACCCCTAGCCAGCAATGCATAATTAATTTGTACCGTTTTTTGTTTGAAAGTGTACTAATAATTCGGTTATTAGTACCAAAATAGAACATTATTGTACTTTCAGGGTACATTTAAGAAATTTGTTCCTGTGCACAAACTAAAATGCCAGATTGTCAGAGATGTGTGGGAATCTGAAATAGGGAAATAACAACCCCCCGCCCCCCCCCCCCCCCCCACTGTAACGGCGGCTCTAGGTTCGGAGCACGGGGGCACTGGAGGCGAGGTATGTGCGGGGTGCGAGTCGCCCATCGCTGACCGCTTCCTGCTGCGCGTTAACGAGCGATCGTGGCACGAGACCTGCGTGAAGTGCGCTGTGTGTCTGAGCACGCTCAGTGGGACCTGCTATTGCCGGGACCGTCTGCTGTACTGCAAGCACGACTACGAGAAGTAAGAGCCCGCCTCCCCTCAACCCTGACCCCGCCTCCTCTCCTCACTGACCCCGCCTCCCCTCAACCCTGACCCGCCTCCTCTCCTCACTGACCCCGCCTCCCCTTGACCCTGACCCCACCTCCTCTCCTCACTGACCCCGCCTCCCCTCAACCCTGACCCCACCTCCACTCCACTGACCCCGCCTCCCCTCAACCCTGACCCCGCCTCCTCTCCTCACTGACCCCGCCTCCCCTCAACCCTGACCCCGCCTCCTCTCCTCACTGACCCCACCTCCCCTCAACCCTGACCCCGCCTCCTCTCCTCACTGACCCCGCCTCCCCTCAACCCTGACCCCGCCTCCACTCATCACTGATCAAGATCCGCTCCACCTAAACCTGCCTCTACTCCACATTAACCACACCCCCCACTCCACATGGACCCCACCTCCACTCCATGCTGACCCCACCTCCACTCCACAATGACCCCACCTCCACTCCACAATGACCCCGCCTCCACTCCACAATGACCCCACCTCCACTCCACAATGACCCCACCTCCACTCCACAATGACCCCCGCCTCCACTCTACACTGACCCCGCCTTCACTCCACACAGACCCCCGCCTTCAGTCCACAATGACCCCATTCTGTCATAACACTGCTGTGAGTATGAATGAGCCAGTCAGTGTGATAGTGTTGAGTCGGTCAGGGACAGAGATAATACGGAGCCAGTCAGTCGGTGAGGGGGACGTGGAGGTGGCTGGCGGGAGCACTCTTCCTCTTTATCGCTAGCTTTGTTTTGAAAGTGTGAGACGGCATCCAGCAGCACACACAACCCCTGCTGCCAAGCACCCCATCTGGAGGGGAGAGCAGGAGGGAGGGAGAGAAATAAAAGAAGGGAGAAAAGGAAGGATGCGAGAACGAGATCTCTGTAAAATCTTCATATGGTTCTTTCGTGTACGTATATGGTTGTCAGTGTTTGTCTGCGTGAGCGTGTGTGTCTGTGTGTATGTTTGTCTGTGTGTGTGTGTCTGTGTGCATGTGTGTGTGTGTATATATGTATGTATGGTTGTCAGGTTGTGTGTGTGTGTGTGTGTGTGTGTGTGTATGGTTGTCTGTGTGTGTGTGTGTGTTTGGTTGTCAGTGTGCGTGTGTGTGTATGCCTATGTGTGTGTGTGTATGGTTGTCAGTGTGTGTGTGTGTGTGTGTGTGTGTGTGTGTGTGTTTGGTTGTCAGTGTGTGTCTGTATGATTGACAGTGTGTGTGTGTGTGTGTGTGTGTGTGTGTATATGTTTGCATGGTTGTCTGTGTGTGTATATGTATATGGTTGTCAGTGTGTGTGTGTGTGTGTGTGTGTGTGTGTGTGTGTGTATGTGTGTGTGTGTGTGTGTGTGTGTGTGTGTATGGTTGTCAGTGTAAGCACGTATGTGTGTGAGTGTGTGTGTGTGTGTGTGAGTATGGGCAATTTGTTTGCATAGCGTAGACATGTGGAGTAAAGAATCAAAGATGTAGTGCCCCTTATGGAATATACTGCAAAATATTATTTTGAAAATATAATGATAAACATATTTCCCAGCAGTGCAATTTGGGGGAAAAAAATATTGCAATATGTGAAAGTGGCATTAATTTGTCCATCATAATAAAGATTATGTATATGTAGTGAAATGTTGCAATATCTTGATAGTTCTATTATTTCAATATACTTTCAGTATATTTCATTTCTGTGGAGTAGCAGTGTTGAGTGACAGTTGTGAATAATAGTGGATAAGTGGCGTTGTGTAGGTTTGGTTGTGTTGGAAAAATAACAGTGTATTGTGCAAAGAAGCAGATAGGAATCACCGGCATGGAGTGAATAGTGTGTTATTTGTGCTGTGTGTTGCAGGTGTACAGCGTATTTGTTACATGTGTCTTGCGTGTGTTGTGAACGCACACTGTGTATTGCGGATGCATGTGTTACAGGTGTGTGTACTGTGTGTGCTACAGGTGTGTTGCGTGCTGTAGTGCGTTACAGGTGTAAATGTGTGCTGCGGATATAGAGTGTGTACTGTGCACGTGCAGTGTGGCTGTTGCAGATAAGCAGTTAATGTTGTTGTGTGTGTGGAGCGCTGGTGTTGAGTTTGTGAATCTTGGCCCTCTCTGCTGAGTGTGACCTTGAACTGAGACAGAAACAAGGTGTCCTTGTTTTCCCCTGCAGTCCGTCCATCAACACCCCCCCCCCCACACACACACACACGCACACACTGTCTCACACACACACATACACACACTTTCTCTTTCACAAAAACTCACACACAAACACACACACACACACACACACACACACACTCACACACTCTCTCTCACATGCACACACACACACACACACACACTTTCACACACTCTCTCTCACACACTCACACACACTCTCACACACTCACACTCTATCTCTCTCTCTCTTTCTCTCACACTCTCTCTCTCTCACACACACACACACGCACACACACAAAAGAATCTGAACATTGGAGGCAGAACTCGGAATGTTTAGACCATACCTCTTTCTGTCCCGCCCCTTTCATTCACACTCACATTTAGTTTGGTTTGAAACGTGTTTAAATAATCTGTTTAAATAAAGCACTCGGTCGAAACTCGTGTGTGTGTGGCTTTACCACAGTCAGCATAAAACTGCAGGGCAGGGACCATGGGCCAAAATGGGGGTGCCCCAGCTGGGAATCTGCCAAGCCCTGCTTCACCTGGGACTTGAACCCATAACCTTCTGTCCATCGGGAATTACTCACCTTCCACACTGCACCTTCACAGAGTCACACTGCACTGCTAATGCAGGCCATAGCTGACCTGAGATCAGGATCAGTTCTGTATGCTAATGGATCAATGACATGACATGCATATTTTTGTGCATTATTTCCTTTTAAAATAATTTAATCAATTCATGGCATGTATCACTTTATTCTTTAAAACCTATTTAGTTTGAATACATTTTCAGTACATTCAAATAATATATATTCTTTTATGTTTTGGCATCTCAAACCCCCAAAAATGTCAGGCAGCGCAACCGTCCGTGCAAATGAACAGACTAAGAAAAATATAAAAAATGGTATTTTAATCATAATGAATTCAAAATAAAATACTTTTACCATTAGTTTTAAAGCTGTTGAGATAATTGAAAAACATTTGTCCAGCAATTTGCATGTTCTCAAATGTCAGGGTGGCACAACCATAAACATGGGACTTTTATTATAACGTGAAGAGGTAACAACAGTAAACATGATATTGCATCATCAAGAGGACCCCAAGTGACCTTTATGGCTCAGTGAAAAGGTTTGTAGATCTCTCTCAAATATTGATAAAAATAGCTACTTTCAACTCGTAGGTAGGCAGGTACACTTTCCATGTCAGGTGGTACAACTAATGTAAAACTAGGAAAATAATAAATAAAAATCTTTATTCTATTTAAAAATTATATGTATGAATTTGATAGCTAATACAAGCGTCCAAGTCGAAGCCCGTTTGATTTGAAATTAGTTGAAAAAGTCAGGTGGCGTAACCAGTAAGTCAGGTGGTGCAACTGCTAGGAATGTCACTATATGAAATAAATAATGTTATTTAAAGTTCTAAGATTATCTATTACATTTCTAAAATGTTTATTAGTTTTAAGTTAAAGATGTTATACTTTCAAACCTTTTTCATGATTTATAATTCTAGATTTAGAGTTTCTGAACTCTGAGTTTGCATGTTATTGAAACTCAGAGTTTTTCACTGTATAATGTGATGTATATTTATGCATTGTCATGTGTGGTACGACATGATAAGGTTTAGAACAAGCCTTCCCTACAGAAAGACAGTCGACAATATAAGTTTGAACACAAACTTCAAGTTGGCTTGAAAAAGCAAAGGACAGAAAACACTATATTTTGGTAATAGAAATTAGGCATTACACAACAAACAATAGACATTGTTAGCAATTGCATGTATTAGTATGAGCATGTTGAACTGAAATAGGCTATATGAACTGAAAGCTGAATGGAACTGGATGAATACAAGTTCTATTAAAAACCACAAACGAGTAGAAAACGCACAAGCTTTACCAATCCAATAGTTCCTATTGACTTTAAAAGTTTTTTTTAAGTGGAATACCATTAATTGTATAAAATCTTTCAAAATGGATGAAGAGGTGGTTGCTAAGGTCTATCTAGGTGGTTGCTTTGGTCTTACTTGTTGGTTGATTGGGTTCCTGTTGGTTAATAGGGTGTTACTAGGGGATTGCTTGGTGGTTGCTAGGGTCTTACTAGGTGGTTGCTAGGTTCTTATAGGGTAGTTGCTAGGGTGTAGTAGCTGGTTGCTAGGGTGATACGAGGTGGTTGCTAGGGTGTAGTAGGTGGTTGCCATGGTATTACTAGGTGGTTGCTAAGGTGTTACTAGGTGGTTGCTAGGGTCTTACCAGGCGATTGCTAGGGTTTTAATATGTGGCACAATGAAAGCATATCATTTTGCTAGAGTGCATAGGCCTCAGAAGTCGTGTCATCATTTCCTCCAGATTAGTATGAGCATGTTGAACTGAAATAGGCTATATGAACTGAAAGCTGAATGGAACTGGATAAATACAAGTTCTATTAAAAACCATGAACAAGTAGAAAATGCGCAAGCTTTACCCCTCCAATAATTCCTATTGACTTTAAAAGAGTTTAAATTTTAATTGGAATATACCATTAATTGTATGAAATCTTTCATTACAGTGTATCTAATCAATCTATTGCATTGTAGCCTATTCCAGTTGCTATGTACTGAATGTGATCTCATGTGATGTATTCTGTTTTTGATCAATTTACTGCTTTTACTTCAATAGACTGTTGACTAAAACACTTTTTTGTATTTGAAATAAAAATGCAATTATTCAGCATATTTCCTGTCATTACTAATGTTGTCAGGTGGCACAACTGATAATCGTCAGGTGGTGCGACCAGGTAAAATATTCATTTAAACCAATAAATAATAGGTTAAAGTGAACAAATGGTTGATAACTATGATGCGAATAGATATTGTATTGAATGCATTCATTTGTATATTTTTATAATTATTTTTCTCTCTTTAAATGTAAAATCAGATGCTAAAGATACTAAATACCTGGCCACTAGAATGCAATAATCTTAAATTATTGTAAATACAAAACACAACCACAAAATAATAATGTGTTAGCTACTGTAGACACTGTAAGGGATACTTGCCAAAAATTTCACTTAGATTAAATAGTAGGAACATATATATATTTTTACAAATATTTGATTGCGCCACCTGACATTTTTTGGGCGGTGAAGTTAAAAATACAGTCAAAAAATGTATTTTTTGTTTAAACAATTTTTAGTTTAAACAAATGAGACTTGTTTAAACACATTGTTCCAGACTCAAAAATATGCATTACATCCATTTTGAAAATACTTTTTAAAAATACCTTTTTAGAAGCCGTATTTGTCATTGACCCTAATGCAGGCCACAGCTGACATCTACAACATGAGATCAGGAGAAGTTCTGTACACCGTCGTTGTTTGGTGGATTGGATCGCATTTTATTGAATGATTTGGTTTGAAAATAAGACCACACCGATTCTCCACACCGATGGATCTTTGTTGTACATGTGAGTTAGTTACAGGCGGCTGTGCATTCCGTGGCTTTGTGTAGAAAAAGCAGTTTTCTTCAAGGGACATTTGCACAATATTTATGAAGAGTTTTTATTTTTTATAAAATGACAGAATTATTTACTTGCCTGTAGTGAAAGTGAGCTTGCGTATCATTGTTTGACTTTTATGTTTAAACTGCATGTGAGTTATTGTTAAATTAGCTGTAAGAGAATTAAACCTGTATGGTTTGAATTAACCCTTTCATGCATGAATTATTACAAAACAGGGCAATATTTTTTTCACATCAAACTCCGCATGTGTTCCACCCGCCTAGGTCACAGAAATGTGCCCCAAATGGCCCCTTGAAAACATAGACCACACTTGCAGATTACAACTCTTCATGCATGATGTCCAACTTCAGTGGACAGAAGGTTTTTCGTATTCAATACAAGAACTACGGTAATTTTTGTTACAAATATAACTAATTCTGCTGTAACAAGATGGAGCATATCAAAATTTAGGAAAAGGTGCAAGGAATCTGCTCTGATATTTTTTGGAGATCACAAATGTTTTTGACTATGTAAAAATAGGCTGTCCACTGTAGTGGACTCCATGCATGAAAGGGTTAAGTCAGTAAGGGAAGTTATTTTCACAATGAAATTATCAATCAAATACGTTCAATTGTACAAAAAACACATTCTGAAGGCATTATTTGTCAATCATTAGCCAAGTCTCCAATTGATTCATATTATCGGCTATGACCTTAATAAAAAATAATACTCTATATTTTTCCTACACTGTTGGTAGTCCACCCTCTCTCCCTCTCTCAATGTTCCGGCTTTTCTCTCTTACGATTTCTTGTGAACTCTCTTCTCTCGTCTCCTACCTCAGATTCCTCCTTTTTTCTTTCTTCAGGAGATTTTCTTTTTCTCCTCAGCACCGCACATCTAGGGTTGCCAACCGTCCCTTGAAATAAGGGACGATCCCTTATCTGTTCAATAAGCCTTATTGAACTGATAAGGGATCGTCCCTTATTTCAAGGGACGGTTGGCAACCCTACGCACATCCCTCTCTCTCTTCTGTCTTCCTTTTCACTCTTTTTTTGTTTACACGTATTTCTGTCAGTAATATTGTCGGGGGCTGGTTACAAGACACCTCCACACGTTCACAGAAAGAGACACATGAAAACACACACACACACACACAAACACACACACACACACACACACACACACACACACACACACACACACACACACACACACACACACACACACACTCATCCTCACGACAGGCGCAGTTCCCAGACCAATAAATTCTCACTGCCCCAGGGTGTAGTGCCTTGAAGCAGAACAGAGAGTTACCCTAGCCTGGGGCTTCAGGGCCTAGAATTATTCCACCCCCTCACTGCAGATACAGAGATACTGACACCCTCACTGTACAGAGAATTACTGACACTCACTGCAGATACAGAGATACTGACTCCCTCACTGCACAGAGAGAATTACTGACACACTGCAGATACAGAGATACTGACACCCTCACTGTACAGAGAATTACTGACACTCACTGCAGATACAGAGATACTGACTCCCTCAGTGCACAGAGAGAATTACTGACACTTACTGCAGATACAGAGATACTGACTCCCTCACTGCACAGAGAGAATTACTGACACTTACTGCAGATACAGAGATACTGACTCCCTCACTGCACAGAGATAATTACTGACACTTACTGCAGATACAGAGATACTGATTCCCTCACTGCACAGAGAGAATTACTGACACTTACTGCAGATACAAAGATACTGACACCCTCACTGTACAGAGAATTACTGACACTCACTGCAGATACAGAGATACTGACTCCCTCACTGCACAGAGAGAATTACTGAGACTCACTACAAATACAGAGTTACTGATGCCCTCATTGCACAGAGAGAATTACTGACACTCACTGCAGATACAAAGATACTGACTCCCTCACTGCACAGAGAGAATTACTGACACTTACTGCAGATACAAAGATACTGACACCCTCACTGTACAGAGAATTACTGACACTCACTGCAGATACAGAGATACTGACTCCCTCACTGCACAGAGAGAATTACTGAGACTCACTACAAATACAGAGTTACTGATGCCCTCATTGCACAGAGAGAATTACTGACACTCACTGCAGATACAAAGATACTGACACCCTCACTGCACAGAGAATTACTGACACTCACTGCAGATACAGAGATACTGACATCCTCACTGTACAGACAATACTGCAGATACAGAGATGCTGACACCCTCACTGCACAGAGAATTACTGACATTTGCTGCAGATACAGAGATACTGACTCCCTCACTGCACAGAGAATTACTGACATTCACTGCAGATACAGAGATACTGACTCCCTCACTGCACAGAGAGAATTACTGACACTCACTGCAAAGAGAGAGAAAGGCACTGACACTCGTACGTAGGAAGAGGGGCACAGACACCCCCTAGAGAAAGGGATACTGGCACTCACAGCAGAGCTTCATTGACACGCACTGTATAGAAAGAAGGGTAAAACACTGTCTGCAGAGAGACACTGATAATACATGTAAAATGCTGTTCTTCTTTGCTTGGGGGGTTATGTATTAGGGTTTATAGGGTGTAAATATGTTCTGTAGTCCAGTCATTTGGAAGATTACTCATTTTGACTTTTACGCAGGACACTGTACTTTTTTTCTCCAATTTAGGGTACATAACGTAATGTACCCATACATCCATGTGTCAGTAATCTCTTTGTCTGTATCTTTAGCTCTCCTTATCTGTACTTCTCTCTCTCTCTCCCTCTCCCTCTCCCTCTCTCTCTCTCTCTCTCTGTTGCCTCGTTCATCACTGTCTGGTTTGTAATAATATTTCTCTGTTCCAAACCTCATTTCTCGCTTGTTGAGATTGATAGCCTCGATGACACCAATCAGTTTATCTCCCAGTTTATCCCTCGTTTTCCTCTTAATCGTCTCCCCGCTCTGCACCCCTTTGTGGCCTTCTTCTGGGGGGGGGGGGGGGGGATCACTAATTACCCTCCCAGTCATCGGGGGGGGGGGGGGGGGGGGGGGGGCACTTAAGCAAGGTGTGGAGAGCTTCACTCTGTCTGCTCCACTACAGTGGTTTTCTTGTGTATTGTAACTGCCATTAGAGTGTACACCGCAGCACTGTGGTGTAATATGGGGCTACAGTATCGTAATGCACCACATCCTGGCGTATTCAACACTGTGGCGTATTGTAACGCTGCAGTGCGCTGGGGAAGTGTAGTGTAGCAATGGGTCTGAAGGGCCACTTGCCGTCAGTTTGGCTATGTTATTTCTTTGATATTTTAGTTCTTATTGAGTGTATTAAAATTTTCCTTTCTTTACATTCTGTGTGTTCTTTTCCTCTTCAGATGTTAGCGTTTTTCGGGCGGCGGTGTAGCATAGTGGTTAGAGAACGGGTCTCGCAACTCTGTGGTTGTAGGCTTGAATCCGAGGTGAGTTGCTGCCGTTGTACCCTTGAGTTAGGTACTTAACCTTCAGTTACTGCACTCTCAGAAGAAAGGGTTCCAAAAGGATTCTCTGTGTCTCCATAAGGGAACCCTACCTAGTTCAATGGGTTCTTTCTCGGGCAAAATGGTTAAATCATTGAGGAGGTTCAAATGGTCTTCAATCTATTACACCTATCACAGAGGGTTCCGTAAAGAACTAAAAAGGATTCCCCATACGGAGTGAAGCCAAAGAACCCATCTTTCTGAGAGCGTATCCAGCTGTATAAATGGATTGTATGTAAAAGGAACGGACGCTGTGAATGTTTCTCTGGATAAGAGCATATGCTGACTGGCTAAAATGTAAATGTTTATGACACTGTTTGAGCAGATCTGCAGGTATAATAACTCTAACTAGATTCTAGTTACCAGAACAGTCCAACAGTTTAGTGAGAATAAGTCTTGCCTGTGTTCAGTGCAGATGAGGATAGGTTCTCTAACCAAAACAGTCTAACAGTTTATTTAAAATAAGTCTTGATTGTGTTTGGTATGGAAGAGGACATGTTAGGTATAGGCATACAGGGTGTCCTGTGGGTCAGCTGGTACAACATTAAAGCAGTGGTTCCCAATCCTGTTTCTGGAGATCTACTGTGCTGTAGGTTTTCACTCCGACCCTAACAAAGCACACCTCATTCGACAGCTAGAGATCTCATCGAGCTTCTAATTAGTAGAATCAGGTGTGCCAAATTAGGGTTGAAAATTAAAACCTACAGGACGGTAGATCTCCAGGAAGAGGGTTGGGGGAGCCACTGCTTTAGGGCCTTCTGTTTACACAGGAGCCTGCTTGCAGCGACCTGCTTGGCCTGTTTCAGCGAGGGATGGCACAGCACAGAACAGCCCGTATGAGCACACGTTCTCCATCTCGATCTTTAAACCTGAGGGCAGCGTCCCGCAGGCACGGAGACGGAGAGAAGGTTCTGGAAACAAAACCACGAGGGAAGGAGAGGAGAGGAGAGCGAGGAAGGAGGGAGAGAGGGGGAAAGGAGAAGTGACAGAGCGGGAAAAAAAGAGGAGCGAGGTAAAGTAGAGAAGGGCTAGAGAAAGGGAGAAAGAGAGAACGAAGGAGAGAGAGAGAGAGAGAAAGAAGGAGAGAGGCGAGGTAAAACGAGAGAGAGAGAGAGGGAGAAGGGAAGAGGGGAAAGGAATGATAAGACATGGTGGATAGAGGGATGCAGGGAAGAGGAGGTGAACGTGCTGCGTCTCCCCTGTATGTCCCTCCTGTGATATTGCTGCTGTTTTGCATAATATGTGATAAGCCTCCTTCAGTTTGCCTCCCCCAACAACAATTTCATTACAGGAGGCTAATAAATGTTTCATGACGGAGCGAGCTGCTCGTCCCAGCTTTATTAAATCTCCCATAATAAAAGAAGAGCAACAAAAAGAGAGAGAGAGTGAGAGAGAGGGAGAGGGGGAGGAACAGAGAGATAGCGAAAGCCAGAGACATTCTCGAACGGGTCTGCTGTACCTTCCGTTTCTGGGGTAACGGCCCCCCCCCCCCCCCCCACCCCCCACCCCACCTCGACCCCCCCCCCTCCCCTCTCCTTCTCGCTCTGTCTGAGAAACAGGAAATGAGAAATGGGCAGACAGGATATTGCGTCCTGGTGGCCCGGGGATTAGTTGTTTTATCTAAACTAACAGTGCTAGTAGGGTTTCTCTCTCTCTCTCTCTCTCTCTCACTCTCGCTCTCTCTATCTATCTATCTATCTATCTATCTATCTATCTCTCACTCTCTTCTTCTCACTCTCTATCCCCCTTTCTCAATCTGCCTCTTTCTCTATCTCACATGCACATACACACACACACACACACACACACACACACACACACACACACATGCACACACAAACACATACAATTCATATGCCTGGAGGAGTATTCCATAGACAATAGTCACATGTCGTGTGAAATAGTGACCTTAGTGATTATCTTTGAAGAGCAATGTTTATTATCTTTATCTGTGCATAAATAGATACTGTAGGAAACCTGTGGACAATAAACCACTTCTGCTAATGAAAGGCTACTCTTCCACGGCTGTTTCACTTTCCACTCTTGAGTAGTTAGCAGGCCTGTGCCACACAGATGAAGCGATCCTTATTTCTCTGTAAAAACAGCAGTGTTTCACAAACAGATCCGTACAGTACATTGTCCAATTCATTGTTCATGTTTGTGCATATTTGACACTCTCTCGTGGGTCTATTAAGAGAGAAGAATAACTAATTTGTTCTGACTGCAGCCCCCCCCCCCCCCCCCCCCCCAAACTAATCAAATATGCGGGAGTATGCTTTTACAATAAACATGTTATAACTGTCATTTTTTTCCTTTATTTGTTTATTTGTTGGAGGCAAGTGGTGTCTGAGGCATTGTCCAAACCGTCTATATCCCAAATATCCCAGGTGAATTTAAACCGTCTATATCCCAAATATCCCAGGTGAATTTAAACCGTCTATATCCCAATATCCCAGGTGAATTTAAGCCGTCTATATCCAAAATATCCCAGGTGAATTTAAGCCGTCTATATCCAAAATATCCCAGGTGAATTTAAGCTGTCTATATCCCAAATATCCCTGGTGAATTTAAACCGTCTATATCCCAATATCCCAGGTGAATTGAAACCGTCTATATCCCAATATCCCAGGCGAATTTAAACCGTCTGTATCCCAATATTCCAGGTGAATTTAAACCGTCTGTATCCCAATATTCCAGGTGAATTTAAACCATCTATATCCCAAATATCCCAGGTGAATTTAAACCCTCTATATCCCAAATATCCCAGGTGAATTTAAACAGTCTATATCCCAATATCCCCGGTGAATTTACACCGTCTATATCCCAATATTCCAGGTGAATTTAAACCATCTATATCCCAAATATCCCAGGTGAATTTAAACTGTCTATATCCAAAATATCCCAGGTGAATTTAAGCTGTCTATATCCAAAATATCCCAGGTGAATTTAAGCCGTCTATATCCCAAATATCCCTGGTGAATTTAAACCGTCTATATCCCAATATCCCAGGTGAATTTACACCGTCTATATCCCAAATATCCCAGGTGAATTGAAACCGTCTATATCCCAATATCCCAGGTGAATTTAAACCGTCTGTATCCCAATATTCCAGGTGAATTTAAACCATCTATATCCCAAATATCCCAGGTGAATTTAAACCGTCTGTATCCCAATATTCCAGGTGAATTTAAACTGTCTATATCCCAATATTCCAGGTGAATTTAAACCGTCTATATCCAAAATATCCCAGGTGAATTTAAACTGTCTATATCCCAATATCCCAGGTGAATTTAAACCGTCTATATCCCAAATATCCCAGGTGAATTTATAGCACTTGTCTCCAGATGGGATTCGGTAACCATGTGTTAACATGCCATTTTTTTTAAAAACAGCACAGAATAGCTATCCATATGAGATCAAACTAAAATTAAAGAATATATATATTAATTTTTTTACTTATTTAAAATGCAATGACAATGACATACGATTTAAGCAGCATGACAGCCTTTCTGCATTATGTGAGATGTTGTGCAGATAATTATGAGCTTAATTATTTATGTGCTTTCTTATTCATATTTTTATGCAGTTTAATATGGCCGAGGATTTGAAATTTTAATTTGGAAACATGTTAGGGACAGGAGATGCTCTGGGGCAGGCTGAGGTTGGGTGAGTTAGACAATGGTACAGGGTTTCTGCAGAGTACAAGGGGGAAAAGATATCTACAGATAAAGTCAAGGGTGTGTGTGTGTGTGTGTGTGTGTGTGTGTGTGTGCGTGTGGTGGGGAATGCTGGGAGATTTTAATAACAGAAGCAGAGCAGGGAGATTTAATAAAAGGAGATGATGTGATTACAGAACACTGGCTCTGAGCCACCATCCTCACAGAGCAATATCCTCTCTCTTTCACACACACACACACACACACAAAGACAAGCACACACACATGCACATATGCACACACTCACATGCACATATATGCACGCATACACATACACACACACACACATGCACCCATATGCACACACACACTCATGCACACACACATACAGACACACATGCACCAATACGCACACACACACACACACACACACACACACGTGTATGTGTGCGCATGTGTGTGTGCGTACATGCATGCACACACACACACACACACACACACACACACATTCACACATATGTACACACACATACACACATGTTAATATATCAAGATTGCTTTGTTGAGCTAGCTGGCTACCCAGCTAGCATTGATGTTGTTAGCTAGCAAAGCTCATTCTGTTTTCTTCGCCAAATAGCCATGCCTTAATATGCTGCCCGTGTGCTCTTGTCAAGCCTTCATTGTCAGGTTTATTACAATTTTCACAAACTTTAACTGGAGCTCTTGCTTGATTTTATGATTTGGCGCAAAGCAACCTGCTGGCAAACTACCTTCCTGTGACTCGCAAAGGTATGAAAGCCAGGCATGTATCACATAACTTAATATGTAATATTAGTTTATACTTAACAGCAGGGAATTATCAAGGAGGCAAAAGCCAACCTGCTGGACGTGGTGCTACCGCCTCTCTTAAAGAGCTTGGTTCTTGATGAAATGAACATCCTGCTGTGATATTCCAGTCAGGATCAGCTGTACATACGGAAATATAGCAGTAAATAATGGACTGCAGTGCCATGTAATGGAATAATTTTAACTGAAGTTGTTTTGCAGGACTGTTCAGGGCCAGCATACGACTGCAACTATCATACCGTTAGTGTTACTGTGATGTGCTGCACAAGAAATATTCTCTCATACAGTCCAAAATCTGCTGACATGTTTGAAACCCCTCTAGTTCCTTATTGTCTTTGAAAGAAATTCCATCTTGTGAACACACACACACACACACACACACACACACTCATCCCCACGACAGGAGCAGTTTCCAGTTCCACACACACACACACACACACACACACACACACACACAGACATACACACATGCACACACCCGCACACAACATACATGCACACACATGCACACACAGACACACACACACACACACACACACACACACACACACACACACACACACACACACACACACACACACACACACACACACACACATATGCACACATAACTTCTGTCTAAGGTTACTCTCTCCTCTTTAAATACTCTCCCTACACATATTGTCCCAAACTCAATCTTTAAAATGAGTTCCCTGAACACCCCTACAGTTAGATACCTATCCAGGTACAGTACTGAACACCCTTATAGTTAGATACCTGTCCAGGTACAGTACTGAACACCCCTACAGTTAGATACCTGTCCAGGTACAGTACTGAACACCCCTATAGTTAGATACCTGTCCAGATCGTCTGTCATTATTTAAATAATCATGTAGGTATTGATATTTAGTTTGGTGTTTAGTCTGTGATTGTAGGTGGAGCCATTAGGTGGTGATTATCCATCTGGCGTGTGGTCTGTGATATCGCAGCTGGACCATGTCGTTGGGGTGATTATGAGTTTAATGCGTAGTCTGCGATTTCAGGTGGAGCAAGTAGGTGGTGATTATCGCTGTTGGGTGGAGCATGTGGTGACTGTAGGTTGGTTGTGTCGGTAGGTCATTTGGGTGTAGGTGGGGGGTGGGCGGCGGCATGGTGACGGGGGTTATTGGCTGATCGGCAGATGGATTGAGGCAGATTAGCCGCGGCAGCTGCGTTTCGGACTGGATCGTCACTTCAGGTCAGATTTGGGGGGGTTTAGAGTGCAAACCTGGCTGCTTGTCACCAACAGATTTGCGAAATAACACTTTCCATGTCTCAGCGATGGCCGACAGCCTCTCTTTTCTCACTCTTACTCTTCTTCCCCATCTCCCTTCATTCTCCAACTTTTTCTCTCTTCCTCTGGCTCTCCCATTCTCTCTCTTCCTCCCTCCCTCCCTCGATCCCTCTCTCTCTATCTCTTTCTCTGTGTTATGTAGGTGTCTGTCTGAGTTGGGTTCCTTCCACCCAGTATTTAAGAACTTGGTGTCAGAGAAGTTCCTTCAGACAGCTTCATTTAGCCAGATGATGTTTATATTAATGAATGTGTCTCTTGTCTCTGCTTACATGCCTGTATATGGGGGAGTTGGGGTGGGGGGTTGAGAGAGAGATTAACCCCATGCTATCCCCAATCCTCGGTTATGAGTTTACAGCGTCTGTCTGGACTTCGCACTGTTTAAACAACAATCTAATTAATCCTGTCTTTATTAGTTTCTCTGGGCAAAGGAGGGAGAGAGAGAGAGAGAGAGAAAGAGAGAGAGAAAGAGGGTGGGAGAGTCGGATGACAGGAACGCTGGCAGAAGATGCAGAGGAGGGAGGGGGGAGAGAGAGAGAAAAGAACAGAGGATTTGGACAGAGAGAATGAGTCCGGAAGGTCTGGACGCTGAAAAAATGAGAGAGAGGGAGAGAGATGGAAGGGAAGATGAGATTGAATACAAGCTGCGTGTAGCGCTGACTGAGGAAAGAGAGCTCTGGAAAGACAGGAGACAGAAATAAGTTTGGATTAAACCGTTTTTATCTGTTTAATAGATCTAATATTACATAATAATAATAATCATGTAAACATTGCATTGAAAGCCCCAGTGCAAATTTTAACAGAAATAAGATGGTCGGAGAACACTCATCAGTCAATGAGCGCTGTCCTCCATTGCCTGGTTCTAGGTTGACACTGCCACCTAGTGTTTGACTCAACACATTACAAGAAAGGAGGTAACAGCTGAAAAGATCCAACATTGTCTTTGTCTAACAAAAGGTAAAGACATGACATGATCTTCCCACTGTCTTTTTGTTAAAATAATCAATGATGGAGGGAAAATTAAATACATTGCACTCAATGGAGCACCATTAATTCTGAGGTTATTCCCTAAAACAAAATCAATAGTTCATCTATTAATTGTCAGTAAAAGTGGATTCCTTTTCCATAATTTTGTTTCTTAGATTCTAAGGTTATTTATAGCTACGAGGAGTGCTTTTCATTACGTCAAAGGTAATTCACAGGTGTATATTACATCAGAATAGCAGAATAGCAAAAAAAAAACATGATAGCAATGATACTCCTGAGCTGAATAACTAGATTGTGCTAAGCTAGATCTCTGTGACCACTGTGTTTCCCTCACTCTTTCTCCCCTTCTGAACCTACACTTACTTTCTCTTTCTATTCTCCCTCTTTCTCCCTCTGGCCCCCCTATCCCCCTATTCTCTCTCCCCCCCTATCCCCCTATTCTCTCCCCCCCTCTCTCTCAATTCGATTGGTCTTTATTGGCAAGGCAAACTATAGTGATGTTGCCAAAGAAATCCAATACAATATATGAAATTTCTACAAACCTAGATGCAGTAGCTTTAGGTATCTGTAAACAAAAATACATATAAGTTTTATAAGTTTAGCATATTTGTCATTGAATTTATTTGTACCAATGGTGTCAAAATACCTATCTCTTCTCTCTCTGTCTCTCTCTCTCTCTCCCTCCCTCTCTTCTCTCTCTGTATCTCTCTCTCTTCTTTGTGTGTGTGTGTGTGTCTCTCTCTCCCTCCCTCTCTTCTCTCTCTCTCTCTCTCTCTCTCTCTCTCTCTCTGTGTCTCTCTCTCTCCCTCCCTTTCTTCTCTCTCTCTCTCCTTCTCTCTCTGCACAGGCTATTTGTGAGGAAGTGCAGCGCGTGCCTGCAGGTGATTGGTCGATCGGAGCTCATTATGCGGGTCCTGGGGCAGGTGTATCACCTGGACTGCTTCAGCTGCTGCGAGTGTGAGCGTCGGCTGCAGCGGGGGGACCAGTTCGTGCTGAAGGAGGGCCAGCTCCTCTGCCGCGGCGACTACGAGAAGGAGAGGGAGATGCTGTCCGCCATCAGCCCCACCCCCACCGAGTCAGGTAGCCAATGAAATGCATCACGGACTAATGAGCTCATGGTTTAGAGCGGGGTGTGAAATTAACGCCAGCCACCAGCCAAATGCTGGTAAAATCCACAAGCCACTCTGGCCAGTTAGTTAATTTCATGCCCTGGTTTAGAGGTATGTGGTCAGAGTGATGGGTCCCAGTCAGCCTTGTGTGTGTTAACCCGGCAGTGTAGTAGAATGGCTAAGGAACTGGACTTGTAACCAAAAGGTTGCCGGTTCGATTCCCAGGTAGGACACTGCCGTTGTACCCTTGAGCAAGGTACTTAAATTAACCTCGCTTCAAGGTACTTAAATTAAAAATCGCTTCAGTATATATCCAGCTGTATGAATGGATAAATGTAATAAGAAGTTGTGTAAGTCTGCTAAATGCCTGTAATGTATATGTAATGTAACCCCCACTCTGTGCGCAGTAAAGAGTGAGGATGAGGAGGGTGGAACCGGCTCGGCGGGGAAGGGCGATGAAGGGAAGGAACACAAGCGCTCCAAGCGACCGCGCACCATCCTCACCACCCAACAGCGCCGCGCCTTTAAGGCCTCCTTTGAGGTGTCCTCCAAACCCTGCCGCAAAGTGAGTACACACAACACACAACACACACTCACAACACACAACACACAACACACACTCACAACACACAACACACAACACACACTCACAACACACAACACACACTCACAACACACAACACACAACACACACTCACAACACACACTCACAACACACAACACACAACACACACTCACAACACACAACACACAACACACACTCACAACACACAACACACAACACACAACACACAACACACACTCACAACACACAACACACAACACACACTCACAACACACAACACACAACACACACTCACAACACACAACACACAACACACACTCACAACACACAACACACACTCACAACACACAACACACACTCACAACACACAACACACAACACACACTCAAACCCATACACGCACACATGTACAAGCACTCTCACACACAGTAATACACACAACACAACACACCACACACACTCAAACCCATACACGCACACATGTACAAGCACTCTCACACACAGTAATACACACAACACACCACACACACTCAAACCCATACACGCACACATGTACAAGCACTCTCACACACAGTAATACACACGCACGAACACACTCACAGACACACTCCTTAAAACAATCAAAAACATAACATACACACACTCCTGTATACACGTATATGCACTCCCTCTGCATGCGTGTGTGTGTTTGTATGTTTACAGGTAAGGGAGACACTGGCTGCAGAAACAGGACTGACAGTGCGTGTTGTACAGGTGTGGTTCCAGAACCAGAGAGCCAAGGTGAGATCTCCAAACATCAGAGTATAAGAAATACGTTTCAGTGTCATGTATATATTGTGTATTATGTATAATATCATATTTTGTGTATTTGATTGTAGATTGTATTGGCTTCTGTAGGTTGGGTTAAACAGACAAAACCCAGTAAAAACCTGAATTCCCCCTCTTCTAAAAACCTGAGTTCCCCTTCACAATAAAGATATAATTATGTTTTATTTATTTCTGTGTGTGTGTGTGTGTGTGTGTGTGTGTGTGTGTGTGTGTGTTTATCTGTGTGTTTGTGTGTGTGTGTGTGTGTGTGTGTGTGTGTGCGCGTGCGCCAGATGAAGAAGATTGCACGTCGACAGCAGCAGCAGCAACAGCAGGAGCAGGAGCAGCTGGGTGGGGCCAGGAGAGGCTCCAGGAGCGGCGGTCGGCAGAGCAACGACGACAGCGAGGGTGAGGGGCGGGGCCAGCGGCAGGGGGCGGGGTCAGTAGCAGGGGGCGGAGTCCGCAGGGGGCAGGGCCAGTGGTCTTTTCTCTTTAAACAAAACAGGAGAGTAATAAATCTACAGGGATACTGTGCTGTAGGAGTCGCCATCAGGTGAGACTTTAAACCAGGGATGCTCAGATCTGGCCCCTCGAGGCCAGTAATACTGCTGGTTTTCACTCCTGCCCTCTTAAGGCCCGTCCACACCGAGAACGATAACTATAGCGATAACGATGTGAGCATCCACACTGATGAACGATAACGTTCTGTAAACAGAGGCACCGAGCACGCGCTGCGCGCTCCAGCTGTGTCGGCAGCTTGTAAATTCTGATGGATTTTGATTGGCTGTCAGTGTTTTTATCATTCATCAAATCGCTCTGAAAGTGATCCCCACGATATCGTTCGTCGCTGTCGTTGTCGTTATGGTTACATTACATTACATTTATTTAGCAGACGCTTTTATCCAAAGCGACGTACAGTAAGTGCGTACAGAGACATCATCAAGATCTACAGAACAGACAAGGCAAAGCACATCCTTCGCATAATGTAGCAGCTATCCCTAGCAATGAACGTCGACTGTAGTTCACAGTAAGCTGTGGGCAAATCAGCAACACCACACTTCCATTCCAAATACTAATATAAACTATAATAAACAGACAGGAAAACACAGGGAACAGGGAACTGATATTCCTAGGTGAGGATATCAGTCAAGGTGGAGTCTGAAGAGGTGTGTCGTCAGGCCTCGACGGAATGCAGGCAGGTTGCTGTGTGGACTCCGCCATCCACTTGAGTTAGAACGATTTTTAAAACGATATATTTGTAGTTATCGTTATAGTTATCGTTCTTGGTGTGGACAGGCCTTTAATCAGGACTGATTTAAACCTGGGGAACACCAGGTGAGTTAAATCTCTGGCCAATCAGTGGCATTAATCACTCTAATAACTACCAGGTAGAAATTAAACCCAGCAGCACTACTGGCCTCAAGGGCCAGATTTGATCATCCCTGCTTTAAATCATTATCCTGACTTACTACAGTTAAAATGTCATAACACTTATCACTGGCCTATTACACATCAGGTCTTAAAACCATTAGAGGTTCCTGAAGAAGACCCGGCACAGTTGGAAACATTGATCAGGTTGTGGTGCTAATAAAATGCCTTGTGTGCTCTATTGCTTTTACTCAGCGGCGTACCGTGGGAGTGGAACTAGGCCAGAGGTGGGCAACGAGGGTTGTATCTGTTTCTGGTTTTCGTGCCAATTTCTGGTCTGAATTACTTTATTAGCCTAACATTTTTGCCAACTGACATTTTAGCTGCATTTCTTGATAGGCACATGAATGACAGCTGAAGACTGTGTTTTTTGTAGTTATTAAACATTTTACTGTGATCTAATCTATCAGTGAAGCAGTGTTTGTGTATATAGCCAATTAGCTAATTTTGCTAGGGTAATTGGTGGAAACAAAAATCTGCATACACACCGGCCCTCCAGGAACGGGATTGCCCACCCCTGAACTAGGCCCTCTGTAATTTTACCTTTAATGTATGATCACTCTCAATCTGTTTCCGTTTACTTTGCCTGATTGTCAATCAAACAATTGATTGGCTCAATAACCAAGATCAATAAGCAAATTATTAGGCGACCAATTTATTTTGAGGTAGCATTATTTTTCTGTGCATCATAAACTTGTGTTGCATTTTTCTACATCCACATTTATGATAACGTGTTATACGAAGATTCTGACTTTTAAATGCTCCATGTTTAAATTACATTCTTTAACACATTCAGATTATTGCCTGATCCTTGTTAAACAATCTCAAGTTGTCTCTTTGTCATTATAATTTCTTAATCATTATAGGCTACATATTGGTCTTGATTATTCAGCAAATTAATTGTTTGATTGTTAGGCTACTCGAGCTAAATAAATTAAGAACTATAAATGGAAACAGGTTGGGAGCAATATCCGCACAAAGGTAAGGTTACAGAAGGTCGACGGTACGCCACTGCCTTTACTTAAAACCACTAAAACAATGAATTCAGTCGCTTGTTTGGAAAAGAGAAAGGAGAGGATAAAGGATCTGAAATCTTTCGCTGCTTCTTCCCCTCTGTGCCCCTCCCTCTGTGCAGATGGGTCCAGTGGTCATGCACTGGAGGGCTTATTGGCATACCCCTCGTTGCCACGGCAGCAGCTCCTTGCCTTGGATCCAAACATCTATGGAGGAGAACCGTTCCGCCACGGACTCACTCCCCCACAGCTGGGCCCTGACCAGCTACACTCCTATGGTGAGTGTGTGTGTGTGTGTGTGTGTTTGCTGAGTGGAAGAGGGAGCAGGAAGTGACCACACATCCAAATTCCCTCACATTTTCTGTCCAACTATGTTGCTTCCTTTTTTTCTGTCATCCATCTATAAGCATTCCTCTCTCTCTCTCTCTCTCTCTCTCTCTCTCTCTCTATCAGATTCAGAGACAGTGTTCCATGATCTTGACAGCGATGGAAGCCTGAGTCACCTTGGTGATTGTCTCCTGGCGACCGCAGATGGGGCTCTCCTGACAGGGAGGGTGGGAAACCCCATTGACCGCCTCTACTCCATGCAGAACTCCTACTTCACCTCCTGACCCCTTAACTTCTGACCTCTGATCCCACCACAAACCCACACACCGATCCAAGGTGCAGCTAAGGCATGTCGTTCCACAAAGCCGGGACCTGCAGAAACGCCTCCCAAAACTCATCTCACTGTTGTCCATTTAGATCGGACTCATCTCACTGGTGTCCACTTAGACAGAACTCCTTCCACAGGTGTCTGTTTTCAGGGCATATCTCACTGATGTCCGTTTATACAGGACTCATCTCGGTAGTGTCCATTTAGATAGGACTCATCTCAGTAGTGTCCATTTAGATAGGCCTCATCTCAGTTGTGTCGATTTAGACAGGACTTATGTCAGTAGTGTCCATTTAGACAGTGCTCATCTCAATTATACTTGTTTAGACATAGGGCCAGATTCAGTATAGTGTAGTATATTACATAATGAGGGTTTAATGACCTTGGAACCTGGTGTCCAGACTCAAGTGATCTCCTGAGTTCTGTGGTTCAGGTCTCAACTCTCTCACAGTAATTCACCCTCTTTGTGGATTATATACATGGCGGCTTCAGGTCTCTGCTACACTGAAGAGCGTTAACTGTTGAAGATGGTACTATGTAACTGAAACATATGGGACTGGAGTTCTCCATGTTCTTGCCATCTGTATCACTGTGTGTTCTCCCCAGCATGTCATCGGTAAGCCTATTTCACATATGTGTGCTCCGCCCCCTGAATGGTATTGTGTTCCCAGGTGTGAGCTGCTGACCAAGGTTAAAATAGCAAACCCCGGCAGACACACCTAGACCTACACCGGCTTCACACTTGGAGATAGATGGGTCGCGTGGACGGCACACCGCCAGTAACGCTTCTGCTAGGTCAGAGAGTGCTTCCCAGGAGCGGATCAAGACGGAAATTTCAGCCCCACTCTCACCCAAAGCTCATCCAAAAGTGTAATTCTAAATCTCAGCTCTAATCTCACTCAAAATCTCAGACTCTGTTTCAAATCAAAAAAATTTGCAGATGGTTTCACTCCATTTTCGTGTCCACTCTCAGAAGGGTTCTAAAAGGCTCCTCTGTATCTCCATAGAGAAACCCAGTCTAGTTCAATGGTTCTTTGTTGGGCAGAATCTGGGAGCTTTCACACTTTTCACACCTACCATAGCTGGTTCCATAAAGAACTACAAAGAACCCTTTTTTTCTGAGAGTGTATTCGTGTGAAAGCAGACTGGAACTTTACCTTTATTCACATCACGTTACACAATGCAAATTATTACATGGATTTCAATTTGGTAAACTCAAGTTCATCATTGCAAATTGGAAGCTTTGAATCCTCACAGATCAGATTAACATATCTTGTGCCATTAGTATTCCCAAACGAAGAATGAGGAGTAAATGCTGTCCTAAAATGTTTTTACTAACCTGCATGTACAAGAAAACTGTGTGGGTCTGTGATGTAAAACAAGGCCACCACCTCTCCTATCTTGCCTTCAAAAAATCGCGTAAACAGGGTTATTCAGGTCACAGGGTCATACAGAGAGCAAGGCTCAAAGGTAACAGGGTCATTTAAATAGAGTGTATAGGACAGAGTTGTCCCCCATAGAATTGTTTTATTTTTTGATGCGATACTGTGAATTGTACACAAAAAAAAAAAAAACGACAAAAAAATAATTTGTTTGATTTGAAGGGGCGTCAACCACTACAGAGACCGTAAAGAGTAATATGATAGTATGTTTCGGATGTATAATAAATCAATGTTTTGTTATTACCATTATTATTATTGTTGTTGTTATGATTACTGCTGTAAATGATGATGTCATTGTTCAGATTTGGACTTGACACCCCTTTAAAAAAAAAAAAAACTCACTTTGTTAGGTATTTATACTCTTCCTGTGCGTGTGTGTTGAGGTTCTTTGATGTTGGAGTGTTTATGTTTCAGCATGATGTAATGTGACGTTGACACATAGCAGCCAGGCCAGGGGCTAAACCCCAGAGTTTACACCTGTGCTGCGTGTCCCCTGGAAACGCCAGCCCATCATGGCCTCCGCCTCCTCCTATACCGTAGACCAGGGGCTCATTCCAAGCGCTTATTTTCACTCCTTGCGTCCTTTCCTCGCTCCTTAGCTCCGCCCAGTGGAGGACGTGAGGAAAGGATGCAAGGATCAGATACGAGGATGGGGGAATTGAGGCAACATGAATTAGGCAAATGGAACGTCCTTGCTCAGTCAAGTGTCAGCGTCATATCACGCTTACGCGTTTAACTATAATGCTTTCTAGCCTCTTTTTTCATGAATAAACGTGGCTTTTGTTAGTTATAAAGAATGAGTGTCATTATGGATTAGCGCTTTATAATAAATGGAAAAGAACGGTAAAATTGCATTTGTGCAGGGGTGTGCCTGCGACGTGTAAGATGTGGAGAGTGGTGGATAATTTATACACGTCACATGTTCCAAGAAAAGGCTTCCGCAAAGACTACGCTCAGAAGCATCCTCCGGGAGCCTCCTCGTTCCCTACTCCTTGCTCCTCCGGGAGCCTCCTCGTTCCCTACTCCTTGCTCCTCCGAGGAGCATTTAGCGTTTTGGAATGTCCTTAGAGATGGCAGACCTTGATCGATTTCTGGGTCAGGTGAGGACCGAGGAGACAAGGACAGATAAAATAAGCAATTGGTATGAACCCCAGGAGAAACCCACCAAATTCTCCTCTACCGTAGACCCAGGAGAAATTCTACTGTAGACCAGGGTCTTTCGGTATAGTAGGTGGAAGAATGGGTAACACGTTACTTGAATAAAATGTTATAAAGCCAACATAACGTTGCCATAATCATGATATAAGACCTGTCGATACGTCACAACACTCTACTACAAGTGTCGCATCGCAGTCACAATGCAGCAAATTTTAGAAAGCAGACTTCCAAATAACTGCTATAAAGCGATAATGGGGGATACAATATGTCAGTGTAATGACATTGATCACAAGCTGTAATAAGCTGTCGTGACCGGTTATGACAGGTGTTAAGCCAAGCTTAAGACAGTGTAAGTGTGAGTCCCAGTTGGGATGGGGACTCTGGCACTTACTTTTCTGCTGATTTTTTCCCCCCTCATATTTTCACCACTATGATCTCCTGCCTTTATTTTCCTATCTGTATGACTGAAGCCGGCATGCTCTGTACCACCCCCACACGCCCACTTAAACTCATATACACTCAAGCATAATTATATATACGTACACATATACAGTACCAGTCAAAAGTTTGGACACACCTACTCGTAGGTTTTTTAAAGTTTTTTTTACTGTTTTCCACATTTTAGAATAGTAAAGTCATCAAAACAATGAGATAACACATTAAATTATGTAAACAAATCAAAAAAAGTGTTATATTTTAGATTCTTCAAAGTAGCCACCCTTTGCCTTGATAACGGCTTTGCACATTCTTGCCAACCAACTTCTGTGGTAAACAGGTATTCCACAGATAAACAGGTGATGCTATCATGACTCTGTATAAAAGGATATCAAAAAAAAGATACCTTATTTCGAGGTAGAATGTTTTGGGTCTTTGCATAATTTCATCTGTGTTATCTGAAAGTGTTGATGTCTTTACTATTCTACAATGTGGAAAACAGTAAAAATAACGGGGGAAAAAAAAACTTTCTACGAGTAGGTGTGTCCAAACTTTTGACTGGTACTGTACATACATACTGTACACGCATACAACACACACATTCGCATACACAGCTTCTCTTTCCTGTTTTTAATAAGTCATCCAAAAACTCTGGAATGTTCTGTATTCTAGTAAAACCCCTCCCCCCCAACCCCTTTCTTCGGCCAGAGCTCGTAACTCAACACCCTCCTTCCCTAGCAAAGTAATGAGTGAAGACATACGGGGAGAGTGCACACATTCCTGTGGTTAATATACCGAGTCAAACTCCCTGGGAAGGATGGACAAAGAGAGAGAGAGTGTGTGTGTGTGTAAGGTGACATCAAAGAAAAAAATAACAGATAAAAGGGTACATTGTGTGAAGTTTTTCTATTATTTTTGGTGAGGTAGTTCATCAGTTTGCACTAATTCCAGCACATACACATTAGCAATTCTGTCAATCACATATAATGTTCCTGCAGGGATATTGCATTGGTGAGAGAAGAGATTTATTTCTCCTCAGCGTGAGAAAACGGAGGGAGGGGGCAGAACCTCGTAAACTCCACTTTAATGAAAACAACTCCCATGATATTTCAGTAAAGACGGCGGGATTGCGGGGGGTGTGAGAGGCACTCTTCCTGTTACACTGACACCTATTTCAGTCTGTAAACAGAATGTCACATAAATATAAACATAATTCAACATGAACAATATAAATGACAGTAGTAATACAGAAAAAACACTGTGTGTGTTTGTGCGTTCATATGAGAGCTCTTCCTATATCGTTCGATCTGTGCCCTGGTGCACCAAGCTATATGAAATCCTGCACATTACAGCAATGCATTTCAAAATCTGTAAGGTGAGTCCAGTGGGGTTCAGTAGAATGAGAGGGGGGTCCCATGGGTCCTACGTGGGTTGCGGAACAGCTCCCCCTGTGGAAAGGAGAGGAAGTTCAGCCCTTGTGTCACAAGCACAAGCAGTCAGATGTTCATTTCTACATTCATTTAAAAAAACCCACTGTTGATTCATAACGAACTGTAGCAGCGCCACGTCAGTGCTTTTCGTTATCGTTACGGTTATCTACACTCCCTGGCCAAAAAAAAAGTCGCACATTCTAATATTTCGTTGGACTGCCTTTAGCTTTGATTGCCGTGCGCATTCGTCGTGACATTGTTTCGACAACCTTATGCAACGTCACAACATTTATTTCCGTCCAGAGTTGCATTAAGTTTTGGCCGAGATCTTGTATTGACGACGGGAGAGTCGAACCACTCCGTAAAGTCTTCTCCAGAACATCCCAAAGACTTTCAATGGGGTTAAGGTCAGGACTCTGGTGGCCAATTATTGTGTGAAAATGATTCCTCATGCTCCCTGAACCACTCTTTCACAATTTGAGCCCGATGAATCTTGGCATTGTCGTCCTGGAATATGCCCATTGATGGGATAACCTGGTCATTCAGTACATTCAGGTACTCAGCTGACTTCATTTTATTGCTGCATAACGTTGCTGAGCCTAGACCTGACCAATTGAAGCAACCCAAGATCATAACACTGCCTCCAGAGGCTTGTACAGTGGGCACTATGCATGACGGGTGCAACGGCGACTTTGTTTTTGGCCAGGCAGTGTATTTTAATGGATATGAATACTCTTATTTTGAATTTTGCTATAAGTTCTAACTTCCTACACACTAACACTCTTTATGGCTTTGGTAACACTGTTACCCTCTGAAAGCAGTGCAATTAAAGCAGATTCACACAACGGGATGTCCTCCAGGCACAAGCAGACACACACACAGACCCAGGCACCTCCCTCCTTGCCTGGGAGGGTCATGGCCATCTAAACCGCACCCCTGGCTGGACAGCTCTTGCTGTGAAACCCGGGACGTGAACGAATTGGATCCCTTCACCCCGTTGAGGGCGATTACTTGAGTCGACTTAGTCAAAAAGTTTTTGAGTGGGTGACTTTTTCTCACAAATGGGGGCACTTAAAATCCCCGGATCAAACACTTATTTTTCGGTTTTGTTGAGGGGATTCAGGAGCACACTCATCCGACAATTTCAGGAAGTAAACCGGAAGTAGAAACTACAACTTGTAGTACAAGAGCAGGACATAGTACAAACTACTTTCGCACTAGTTTTGGAACAGTTTTTTCAGGATTTCTTTCACACACTGCTTGCAAAGTGAGTGGGAGAGGGCACATAGTATACAGGAGTCTAAGTGGACAGGGAGCAGGGAACAGGGATCATATTCGGTCACGGCCCCAGAGCTGCACTTGGCTGAGCGCTGACGGGAGAGCAGCGCTGTGACCCACCGACGCCTGCGAGGTCCACAGTCTCTGCGCAGGCCAGGAAGCGAGAGACGTGGTCGGAGCAAGAGCCCACCGCCGCCTGGTGTTCCCTCAGGCACCGCTCAAACTCTGAAAACTCCCCTCCGCAGTCCGTCCGGATCTTCTGGATCACTGGGCTACACCACAGCCAGAGTGGGGGGGGGCAGCCATTAAACACAGAGGATAGAGAGAGAGAGAGATGGAGAGAGGGCCTTTGTCAAACACAGGGAACGACACAGCTGTCAATCATACACTCTCCAGAAATAAAAGGTAGAGTGGAGGTACATTTTTCTGCTTTAAGGAACAAATTTCCCAAATGTACCCTGAAAGTACAATAATGTTCTATTTGGACACTAATGACTGCCTTTTCAAGCAGTAGGTACAAATTAATTATGTATTGCTAGCTAGGGGACAAATTTTATGTACATAGTGGGTACCACCCCAGTGACAAGCACTTGTACCTTTTGTACAAGCACTTGTACTTTTTGTACCTTTTTTTCTGAGATTGTAGGCCCAGAATGAAAGAGAGAGACTGAGGTGGTTAAACAGCCGTAACAGTGCCATCTCCAGTGACTTCCTGTGACATCTGGCAGGACAGAACCTTCCCGAGGGAACACACTAGTTTCCATGGCACCTCTTCCATCAGTCACTCAAACCCCCACTACCTGTTTACACGGTCTAAAATCCCCCAAAACAAAAAAAATGCTCCCAGGAAGACATGGCCATCACCACCGCTGCTCCCTTGACACTACACTGATGGGGAGGGAAAAGTCCTCGTTCATCACCACAACACAGGCAGCAAGGCTGCTAAGGTTAAAGGGGGCAGAATAAGGCTAAACCACAGTCGATGAGAAGTGGGAGGGGTAACGGGCGCTGACACTCACTGTGAAGACGTGCATTGCGCCACCTTCATCTTCAGCCCCTGACACTGCTGTTGCCATGACGACGGGTTAGAGGCCACACACGTCCCATAGTCCTCCATCTCCTTGCGGCAATAGCGGGCTGTGATATCCATGGCAACCTGCCTGCGAGGCGAAAGAAAGTGACGTAACTTATCACTCATTCTGTGACAAGGCAGCAGAATGGAGATGTGGAACAGTGGTCAGAGCAGCTGTGTGGCACAGCGTTTAGAGCAGTAGTGTGGAGCAAGTGAGGACCAGTGGTCAGATGGACTGAATAGACTGATTCATTAGCTACAGACGTCCAAACAGATGTTGCTCCTGCAACATTGCTTCCAAAAAGCAACAATAACGAGAGGGGCCCAACACTGTATTACAGCCACTTTTGATTAACGAGTCCACTTCACCCTACGGTTATTTCTGGCGTTAACTTATCAAATGTGTAATTTACTGCACGCACGCAGCCCACGCTAAACTTCTTGCTAAAAATGATCGCCGAAGTACATTAAGTTGACTTACTTTGGATACAAGAGATGCAGATTCGGGGAAAACCAACTCTCGCTGCATCACATCCCTATTTTGTGTATACTCTGAAACACCTGGTCTGGATTACAGAAACCGGACTTTCAGAGTGAACAAAAGAGCAAATCTGTTAATTACCTGACCTTTTTGGTGAACAAGCTACTAGCTTGCTAGCTATCTTCTAAGTCAAAATTGATAATATTTTCCAGTGATACGGAGTGAAATTTCGCGAGCACTTTGAATATGTCCATGTTAGATAACGGAGATGCTAAACATGGATACTTACATGATGGAAGGCAGAAGAATTACAACTGGGAGAATTCGATCATCAAGGTTACACCATAGGGATACACACGCGTGGTAAGAGCTCAGCACTTGCGCACACTCACGAATCAACTGATCTCCTCCCTGGACACACTGGATTGGTCATCAATATGTAACGCGTCACAGCGGTCTGCAATTCCATTGGTCTATCGCAAAAGTCAGTCTTGACATCACACTTCCTGTTAGCAGAAAACCGTAGGCTACGGTAATCAAAGGTGTCAACAACTTGATCGTTAACTGTGTGTTGTGCTTATTTTATTTACCGGTGTCTTATTATTTATCTCCCTTCATTATGCGTTATTGGTACTTCTGCTATAATTAACTCATATAATGAATGTAATATAGCTACCTATATATTAGCGATGGTAACGTTATCTGCCCTTGAGTATAAGCTAAAGCTCCATGCATGTGTGTCTGGAGAGAAATAGCTAGCTAATGAATGGATGAAAATGCATTGTGGATTTACAGTAACGGGCGTCGCATTTCTAAAAATTGTGAAATATCATTTATATAGTTAGTCTCTTCGGTTGTCATGGTAACAATTTAGCGGCTCTTTTTCGACCGGAAGTCTACTGGTCTGGCATCTACGTCAGCAAAAGGAAATGGATACGGTACGTTGACGTTTTTAGTTGAATGCTGCGTGCTTGCGTACGCGGAAGCTGCTGTGTAAGAGATTTCTTTGGACGCCGGATCGCAAGATTGTGTAAAACGGTCTCTTCACCCATACCGCTTGCCAGGGGGAGGCGGAGAGTTGGGGGGCCGAGTGAGAAAGGGACAAGCTAGAATGAATGACGTAAAAAAGCTGGACATCATGGCTGCGGACGGGGTTGGGGGGTTGCAGGAGTTATCAACGGCCCCAGCTGTGAACCACAGCCAGGACAACGGTGCCGGCGACGAGCTCGTCAGCTCAGTGTCGCTCTACCGGCGAAGGCCCAAACTGCTGCACGGAACGATCCTTCCGTTCCTGGTGCTGCTGTACCCGGGGTGGCTGTACGCGTGGCTCGGGGTATACGGAGCCACAGAGTACCCGGAGGCCGGCCTGCTCGCCCTCGCAGCTATCGGGATCGCGCACGTGCTCACGGCACTGTCCGGCTATTGGTCCGTGCATGCGCACTGCTGGCTCACCTGTACTAAGGTATGACTGAAATATTGCACTTTTGATAACTGAATTATGTCTGCACTAGATCATGTAGCGTTTCAACCGCACATGGATATTGCTCAAATGTCATTCACACCGTATTATTATTGTTGCTGTTGTTGTCATAATTATGATAATTTCAATTATTATTATTATTGTTATTATTATTATTATTATTAGTAGTAGTAGTAGAGGTAGCAGACAGTATATTTGCTGCACAGCCTCAAACATGGTGACTTAGAGAATAGTGGCTAGTAGAAAAATCCTACGAAGGATTGAATGCAGGTGCAGTGGACGGTTCAGTGCAACACCAAAAGCCAAACTACAGTTAATGGGTATAAAACTGAGTTGTCTGCAACAACTGTTAGATGAGAACAATATTGTAACAGGTCATACAGTTTTCTAAA
The DNA here is from genome assembly GCA_029718625.1 of Synaphobranchus kaupii. Taxonomy (NCBI): domain Eukaryota; kingdom Metazoa; phylum Chordata; class Actinopteri; order Anguilliformes; family Synaphobranchidae; genus Synaphobranchus; species Synaphobranchus kaupii. The sequence continues at coordinate 18,718,190 of CM056387.1, read as the reverse complement.
AAAAAAAAAAAAATAGAGATTTGATTTAAAGGTTAATGTATTTAAATATACAGGTTCAAACGCCAATGATGAAAATAGTTATTGTACACCAAATTTAATGGGAAATATCACTCCTTACAGCAAGTCCAACATTCAGTACCACAGATGTGTTTGAGCAGGAGAATAGATTCAACATTTGCTCCTGTTTGGAGGATGGAGAGCACAAATCAGGCTGTAGAGTTTGAGATGAGTTGGAGGAGTCTGATGTCATAGAGTAGGGGGAACAGCACCAAGGCCTGGATCAGTAGCTGTGTGGAGTTTGGCGAAGAGGAGCTGAAGCTCTATGGAGTAAGGAAACAGGAGCTGATGCTATGTGGAGTAGGGAACAGGAGCCAAACCACTGTCTAATAGACGAACAGGAGCTGAAGCTGTTCTGGTAGAGGAACAGGAGCCAAAGCACTGTCTAATAGACGAACAGGAGCTGAAGCTGTGTGATGGAGGAACATGAACCAAAGTACTGTGGAGTAGGGAACATGAGCTGATGCTGTGTGGAGTAGGGGACAGGAGTCGATAGTCTGTGGAGTAGGAACATATAAACTGATGCTGTGTGGAGTAGGGAACACGAGCCGATGCTCTGTAGAGTAGGGATCAGGAGCCAATGCTCTGTGGAGTAGGGATCAGGAGCTTATGCTCTGTGGAGTAGGGATCAGGAGCTGATGCTGTGTGGAGTAGGAACATAAGCTGATGCTCTGTA
>CM056387.1:18667457-18712457 GCA_029718625.1 Synaphobranchus kaupii | reverse complement strand
GACACACCTGCACAACACTCAACATAACCCGCACACTACAGAACACGCACCACTCACTCACTACACAACACTCAACACCACTCACACACTACACAACACTCAACACAACCCGCACACTACAGAACACACGCACTCATCACCACTCACACACTACAGAACACTCAACACAACCCGCACACTACAAAGCACACGCACTCATCACCACTCACACACTACAGAACACTCAACACCACTCACACACTACACAACACTCAACACAACCCACTCACTACAGAACACACACCACTCACACACTACACAACACTCAACACAACCCGCACACTACAGAACACACACCACTCACACACTACACAACACTCAACACAACCCGCACACTACAGAACACACACCACTCACACACTACACAACACTCAGCACAACCCACACACTACAAAGCACACACACTCATCACCACTCACACACTACATAACACACACTACACAACACTCAACCCAACCCGCACACCACTCACACACTACACAACACTCAACATCACTAACACACTACACAACACTCAGCACAACCTGCACACTACAGAACACACACCACTCACACACTACACAACACTCAACACCACTCACACACTACACAACACTCAACACCTCTCACACACTACACACACACTAACACCACTCACACACTACACAACACTCAACACCTCTCACACACTACACACACACTAAAAACCACTCACACACTACACCACACTAAGCACTATACTAAAGTTTCTCTTTTAAACGGATGAATGACAGGCTCAATGTGGCAGAGGGCCCAGTGTTTGATATGTTGATTATACATTGATTTGTCCCTTTTGGAAACTGAAGCTATTTATTATTGCAGTCATGTGACACAAATGAACTGCTTCACATATATCACAAATACATTGTCATTTGTCACGATCCTGAACGCTGCTATTTACATATCTTGAGTCATCAGAGCATTAGAAATATTGATTTAAACCGGGGCCATTGATTTGTGCTGCTGTGATCAGTCTGCCAGCATCTCTCTGACTCATCTGTCTGTCTGTCTGTCCATCCAGGAGCCGGTAGAAGATCTAGACCCAGAGAGAGTCTTGGACCTGCAGACAGACTCCCGCCTTCACATCATCTCTGGGGGGACCAAGGTGGTCCAACACAGCCCCCCTCTCCGGGCCAGCGCTGGCCTCAAACGTCAGTACATTACACTTCGCTGTCTCTCAACGTGCACAACACTGTCTGGCTGTCTGTCTGTCTGTCTGTCTGTCTGTATCTCAGTCAAAGTGCACAACACTGTCTGTCTGTCTGTATCTCAGTCAAAGTGCACAGCACTGTCCCTTTCTATGTGCGCATTACCGTCTGTCTGTCTGCCTCTCTCTTGTTTCCCGCAGGTCTTGTCTTTACTTCATCTCTTTATATCAGTTTTTCAGTTGATTTTAATTGGTGCTGTATTGGCAGGCCAACCAGACCAGTGTTGCCAAAGCATGCACCATATGTAATATGCATCAGTATGCCCTATTGTGTAACGCATAAAAATAATATCCGTTTCCAACTCTCTCCTTGGCCGCAGCTGTCGATAATGGCTGCGTGGCTTACGTACTGAGGACCGGATTCTACACGTCTCAGGTAAGGAGCTCCCCTCACTCTCTCTCGCTCTCATTCACACTCTCCCTCTCTCTCGTTCTCTCTCTCTCTCTCTCTCATTCACACTTTCCCTCTCTCTCTCTCTCTCTCTCTCAGACACACTCTCCCTCTCTCTCCCTCTCTCTCGTTCTCTCTCTCTCAGACACACTCTCCCTCTCTCTCGTTCTCTCTCTCTCAGACACACTCTCCCTCTCTCTCGTTCTCTCTCGTTCTCTCATTCACACTTTCCCTCTCTCTCTCTCTCTCTCAGACACACTCTCCCTCTCTCTCCCTCTCTCTCCCTCTCTCTCGTTCTCTCTCTCATTCACACTCTCCCTCTCTCTCGTTCTCTCTCTCTCTCTCTCTCCCAGACACACTCTCCCTCTCTCTCCCTCTCTCTCGTTCTCTCTCTCTCTCGTTCTCTCCCTCTCTCTCGTTCTCTCTCGTTCTCTCTCTCTCAGACACACTCTCTCCCTCTCCCCCTCTCTCCCTCTCCCTCTCATTTTCTCCCTCCCTTTCCCTTTCCCCCTCTCTCTCTCATTCTCTCCCTCTCTCTTTCTCTCCCTCTCCCTCTCTCTCTCTCATAATCTCCCTCGCCCTCCCTCACATTCTCTCCCTCTCCCTCTCTTTCTCTCTAGGGGAAGTTGCTGAGGACCATCCTGTTTGGAGTGAAAAGGGTGACTGCCAACAACCTGGAGACCTTCATCTTCATCCTCTTCCTCCTGGTGTTCGCCATCGCAGCGGCCGTCTACGTCTGGGTGGAGGGTGAGTGGGGGGGGGGCAGAATCGGTCGCCGTGGCGTTTCGAGATCGAATTCTACAGAGCCTGTGAGAGCATCGTTAATGATATTGCAGTTAATATTTGCCCTCCTCCCACTCTCTCCTCTCTCCGCTGCTTCCTCTGTCTCTCTTGCCCTTCGCCCTCTTTTTCCCTCTCTTTCTCTTTCTCTCTCTCTCTCAGGAACAAGGGATTTGAGTCGGAATCGTTATAAGCTCTTTCTGGAGTGCACACTTATCCTCACCTCCGTAGTTCCGCCTGAGCTGCCCATAGAGCTCTCCTTGGCCGTCAACACCTCCCTCATCGCCCTGGCCAAGCTCTGTGAGTGCGTGTGCGTGTGCGTGTGCGTGTGCGCGTGCGCGCATATAAAGATACCAATTTGCCACTGTGCGAGCAAATCTAAGATGCTATCACTTGACTATGATTGCTATCACTTCTAACCCCGTCGGCACCAAGCCACCATTTTGAGGTGAACCATTGCAGTCTTTCAATGGTGAAAATAAAATGGCTTGCTATCACTTGCAGTTAGTTAGGTAGCTAGCTAGGTAAAACATGCAGCTAGGTACCAATGCAAATTTTTCTTCTGCCTGTTTTCTCTGTAGAGATGAGTGTATATGGTTAGAATGCACTTTCTTTATAGGTGAGTGTGCGGTATACTGTTTGAATCTCTCTCTCTCTCCATCCGCAGATGTTTTCTGTACAGAGCCATTCCGGATCCCGTTTGCAGGGAAGGTGGAGGTTTGCTGCTTTGATAAGACTGGCACTCTGACCAGCGACAGCCTGGTGGTACGGGGAGTGGCCGGACTGAGGTACGCATCACCTGCAGACCCACTCTGATTGGTCATTTACAAACCAACCTGGTCTCTGATTGGTGGAGAGTGTGATTGACAACAGTCTATGGCTGGTGGTATTTTTCACTGACACAGTCTCTTTTTGTTAGTTCATCATTGACGTTGTCTGTGATTGGCAGACTTTATCATTGACGCATTCTGCGTCTGGTGGACACACCATCTTGTTTTTGTGAGAAATCTGAAAAATGAAGGTCAGTGGTACCTAAAATTTGGAAGGGGAGAAAATGTGCGTCTCTCACCACCATAATCAAACCGAGAGGAAGGTAAAGAGAAGCAATTCTGAAATGCGACTAAACGTTCATGGCTCTGGTTTTGGGTTTGATTATACTGCCCTCCAGTGGAGTAAAGTGGGTATAGCATGATTCAGCACACTGCACGTCGTGTGTGTGTGTGTGTGTGTGTGTGTGTGTGTGTGTGTGTGTGTGTGTGTGTGTGTGTGTGTGTGTGTGTGTGTATCTGATGCATGTGTGTGTGTGAGTGTGTTTCTGATGCGTGTGTATCTAATGTGTGTGTATCTGTGTATATGCATATGTGTTTTTGTGTATGCGTGTATATCTGATGTGTCTGTATCTGATGTGTGTGTATACATATGCATATGTGTGTGTGTGTGTATGCATAAGCGTATGTTTGTATGCGTTTATGCGTGTGTATCTGATGTGTGTGTATCTCTGTGTGTGCGTAGGGAGGGAAAGGACGTGACTCCAGTCTCAGAGATTCCTGTGGAGACGCACCGGGTTGTGGCCACCTGCCATTCGTTAGTTACTCTTGATGACGGGCAGCTGGTGGGTGACCCACTGGAGAAAGCCATGCTCACTGCTGCCGACTGGACCCTCACAAAAGGTACTGACCACACTGACCCTCACTAAATGTACTGACCCACACTGGTCCTCACTGAATGTACTGGCCCACACTGATCCTCACTAAATGTACTGACCCACACTGATCCTCACTAAATGTACTGGCCCACACTGATCCTCACTAAATGTACTGGCCCACACTGATCCTCACTAAATGTACTGACCCACACTGATCCTCACTAAATGTACTGACCCACACTGATCCTCACTAAATGCACTGACCCACACTGATCCTCCCTAAATGTACTGGCCCACACTGATCCTCACTAAATGTACTGGCCCACACTGATCCTCACTAAATGTACTGGCCCACACTGATCCTCCCTAAATGTACTGGCCCACACTGATCCTCCCTAAATGTACTGGCCCACACTGATCCTCACTAAATGCACTGACCGACACTGACCGCCACTAAATGTGCTGACCCACACTGATCCTCACTAAAGGTACTGACCCACACTGACCCTCACTAAATGTACTGACCCACACTGATCCTCACTAAAGGTACTGACCCACACTGACCCTCACTATATGTACTGACCCACACTGATCCTCACTAAATGTACTGACCCACACTGACCCTCCCCAAGATACTGACCCTCACTAAAGGTACTGACCCACACTGCTGACCCCCCCCCAAAGGTACTTACGCTCACTAAAGGTACTGACCCACACTGACCCTCTTTAAAGGTACTGACTCACACTGACCCTCACTAAAGGTACTGACCACATTGACCCTTCCCAAGGGTACAGAGCACACTGACCCTCACTAAAGGTACTGACCATATTGACCCTCCCCAAGGGTACACACTGACCCTCTTTAAAGATACTGACCCACACTGACTCTTACTAAGGGCATTGACCCACACTGTTTATGGATGGTTGTGTTTGTCTGTGTGCTTTAGATGAGAAGGTGTTTACTGATGATGTTTTGATTTCTGCTTTAGATGAGAAGGTGTTCCCTCGCAGTATAAAAACCTCGGGGCTGAAGATCCACCAGCGGTTTCACTTTGCCAGCGCTCTGAAGAGGATGTCAGTGCTAGCGTCATACGAGAGGCAGGGCTCCACTGAGCTCTGCTACATCTCCACTGTGAAGGGCGCACCAGAGACGCTGAGGGGCATGGTAACTACACATAACCCACACACATCATTATTACTGTTACTATCCTACACATAACCCACACACATCATTATTACTGTTACTATCCTACACATAACCCACACACATCATCATTACTGTTACTATCCCACACATAACCCACACACATCATTATTACTGTTACTATCCTACACATAACCCACACACATCATTATTACTGTTACTATCCCACACATAACCCACACACATCATTATTACTGTTACTATCCCACACATAACCCACACACATCATTATTACTGTTACTATCCCACACATAACCCACACACATCATTATTACTGTTACTATCCTACACATAACCCACACACATCATTATTACTGTTACTATCCCACACATAACCCACACACATCATTATTACTGTTACTATCCCACACATAACCCACACACATCATTATTACTGTTACTATCCGACACATAACCCACACACATCATCATTACTGTTACTATCCCACACATAACCCACACACATCATTATTACTGTTACTATCCTACGCATAACCCACACACATCATTATTACTGTTACTATCCTACACATAACCCACACACATCATTATTACTGTTACTATCCTACACATAACCCACACACATCATTATTACTGTTACTATCCTACACATAACCCACACACATCATTATTACTGTTACTATCCCAAACATAACCCACACACATCATTATTACTGTTACTATCCCACACATAACCCACACACATCATTATTACTGTTACTATCCTACACATAACCCACACACATCATTATTACTGTTACTATCCTACACATAACCCACGCACATCATTATTACTGTTACTATCCCACACATAACCCACACACATCATTATCCTTGTTTAAGTGGTTGAAGCTTCTAGTTTAATATTTGTAAGGTCACTTATTGGCTTACTGTTGTGCACGCCAATGATTGATATCGTGTGGTCCCCCACCCCCCCAAAAAAAAAAATATATAAAAAAAAAAAAATATATATATATATAATCATACTGACTGCGCCCGGTGTTTGAATTCGTATTTACCTTTTAGGGTTGTTTTTAACGCACTTGTTTCAGGTTGGAAAATGCACTAATGTACGTCGCTCTGGATAAGAGCGTCTGCCAAATGTCTAAAATGTAAAAAATTGTAATTATTACTGTTACTATCCTACACATAACCCACACACATCATTATTACTGTTACTATCCCACAGATAACCCACACACATCATTATTACTGTTACTATCCCACACATAACCCACACACATCATTATTACTGTTACTATCCCACACATAACCCACACACATCATTATTACTGTTACTATCCTACACATAACCCACACACATCATTATTACTGTTACTATCCTACACATAACCCACACACATCATTATTACTGTTACTATCCTACACATAACCCACACACATCATTATTACTGTTACTATCCCACACATAACCCACACACGTCATTATTACTGTTACTATCCTACGCATAACCCACACACATCATTATTACTGTTACTATCCTACACATAACCCACACACATCATTATTACTGTTACTATCCTACACATAACCCACACACATCATTATTACTGTTACTATCCTACACATAACCCACACACATCATTATTACTGTTACTATCCCACACATAACCCACACACATCATTATTACTGTTACTATCCTACACATAACCCACACACATCATTATTACTGTTACTATCCTACACATAACCCACACACATCATTATTACTGTTACTATCCTACACATAACCCACACACATCATTATTACTGTTACTATCCCACACATAACCCACACACATCATTATGACTGTTACTATCCTACACATAACCCACACACAACATTATTACTGTTACTATCCTACACATAACCCACACACATCATCATTACTGTTACTATCCTACACATAACCCACACACATCATTATTACTGTTACTATCCTACACATAACCCACACACATCATTATTACTGTTACTATCCCACACATAACCCACACACATCATTATTACTGTTACTATCCTACACATAACCCACACACATCATTATTACTGTTACTATCCTACACATAACCCACACACATCATTATTAATGCTACTATTCTACCCATAACACACACACATTATTATTAATGCTACTCTTCTACCCATAACCCACACATGTGTGTTGCAGTTCTCAGAGTGTCCTGATACGTATGATGAAGTGCACAGAGAGATGTCTCGTGAGGGGGCCAGGGTGCTGGCGCTGGGCTACAAGGAAATGGGACACCTCACCCACCAACAGGTACCCTACTCCTACAGTACTCTCTCACTACTCCCCCTCACCCACCAACAGGTACTCTACTCCTACAGTACTCTCTCACTACTCCCCCTCACCCACCAACAGGTACCCTACTCCTACAGTACTCTCTCACTACTCCCCCTCACCCACCAACAGGTACCCTACTCCTACAGTACTCTCTCACTACTCCCCCCTCACCCACCAACAGGTACCCTACTCCTACAGTACTCTCTCACTACTCCCCCTCACCCACCAACAGGTACCCTACTCCTACAGTACTCTCTCACTACTCCCCCTCACCCACCAACAGGTACTCTACTCCTACAGTACTCTCTCACTACTCCCCCTCACCCACCAACAGGTACTCTACTCCTACAGTACTCTCTCACTACTCCCCCTCACCCACCAACAGGTACTCTACTCCTACAGTACTCTCTCACTACTCCCCCTCACCCACCAACAGGTACCCTACTCCTACAGTACTCTCTCACTACTCCCCCTCACCCACCAACAGGTACCCTACTCCTACAGTACTCTCTCACTACTCCCCCTCACCCACCAACAGGTACCCTACTCCTACAGTACTCTCTCACTACTCCCCCTCACCCACCAACAGGTACTCTACTCCTACAGTACTCTCTCACTACTCCCCCTCACCCACCAACAGGTACCCTACTCCTACAGTACTCTCTCACTACTCCCCCTCACCCACCAACAGGTACCCTACTCCTACAGTACTCTCTCACTACTCCCCCTCACCCACCAACAGGTACCCTACTCTTATAGTACTCTCTCACTACTCTCCCCTCACCCACCAACAGGTACCCTACTCCTACAGTACTCTCTCACTACTCCCCCTCACCCACCAACAGGTACCCTACTCCTACAGTACTCTCTCACTACTCCCCCTCACCCACCAACAGGTACCCTACTCCTACAGTACTCTCTCACTACTCCCCCTCACCCACCAACAGGTACCCTACTCATACAGTACTCTCTCACTACTCCCCCTCACCCACCAACAGGTACCCTACTCCTACAGTACTCTCTCACTACTCCCCCTCACCCACCAACAGGTACCCTACTCCTACAGTACTCTCTCACTACTCCCCCTCACCCACCAACAGGTACCCTACTCCTACAGTACTCTCTCACTACTCCCCCTCACCCACCAACAGGTACCCTACTCATACAGTACTCTCTCACTACTCCCCCCTCACCCACCAACAGGTACTCTACTCCTACAGTACTCTCTCACTACTCCCCCCTCACCCACCAACAGGTACCCTACTCATACAGTACTCTCTCACTACTCCCCCTCACCCACCAACAGGTACCCTACTCATACAGTACTCTCTCACTACTCCCCCTCACCCACCAACAGGTACCCTACTCCTACAGTAATCTCTCACTACTCCCCCTCACCCACCAACAGGTACCCTACTCCTACAGTACTCTCTCACTACTCCCCCCTCACCCACCAACAGGTACTCTACTCCTACAGTACTCTCTCACTACTCCCCCTCACCCACCAACAGGTACCCTACTCCTACAGTACTCTCTCACTACTCCCCCTCACCCACCAACAGGTACCCTACTCTTATAGTACTCTCTCACTACTCCCCCCTCACCCACCAACAGGTACCCTACTCCTACAGTACTCTCTCACTACTCCCCCCTCACCCACCAACAGGTACCCTACTCATACAGTACTCTCTCACTACTCCCCCTCACCCACCAACAGGTACCCTACTCCTACAGTACTCTCTCACTACTCCCCCTCACCCACCAACAGGTACCCTACTCCTACAGTACTCTCTCACTACTCCCCCTCACCCACCAACAGGTACCCTACTCTTACAGTACTCTCTCACTACTCCCCCTCACCCACCAACAGGTACCCTACTCTTATAGTACTCTCTCACTACTCCCCCCTCACCCACCAACAGGTACTCTACTCCTACAGTACTCTCTCACTACTCCCCCTCACCCACCAACAGGTACCCTACTCTTATAGTACTCTCTCACTACTCCCCCTCACCCACCGACAGGTACCCTACTCCTACAGTACTCTCTCACTACTCCCCCCTCACCCACCAACAGGTACTCTACTCCTACAGTACTCTCTCACTACTCCCCCTCACCCACCAACAGGTACTCTACTCCTACAGTACTCTCTCACTACTCCCCCTCACCCACCAACAGGTACTCTACTCCTACAGTACTCTCTCACTACTCCCCCCTCACCCACCAACAGGTACCCTACTCCTACAGTACTCTCTCACTACTCCCCCTCACCCACCGACAGGTACCCTACTCTTATAGTACTCTCTCACTACTCCCCCCTCACCCACCAACAGGTACCCTACTCCTACAGTACTCTCTCACTACTCCCCCCTCACCCACCAACAGGTACCCTACTCCTACAGTACTCTCTCACTACTCCCCCTCACCCACCAACAGGTACCCTACTCCTACAGTACTCTCTCACTACTCCCCCCTCACCCACCAACAGGTACCCTACTCCTACAGTACTCTCTCACTACTCCCCCTCACCCACCAACAGGTACTCTACTCCTGCAGTACTCTCTCACTACTCCCCCTCACCCACCAACAGGTACCCTACTCTTCTAATACTCACTCATTCCCCAGACACTGTTCTTGTGTCACCAAGAGCAGTGTGCTGTAATCCTACAAAGCTGAAACGTTCCTCGCTCATAGCTCTTTATATAAGTCGTATATGTTGTACACGACAGAGTTCTCGCCCTGCTTGTGGGAACCTCGCTGAGCTAATGTTCACCGCAGCCCGTGGCAGCATATCTGTTTTTTTTACGGAGCGTGTGCGGTCGCTGTTTTACGGAGCGTGTGCGGTTGCTGTCGCAGTGCATGTGCGGTCTTTTTAACGGAGCGTGTGCGGCCGCTGTCGCGGAGCGTGTGCGGTCGCTGTTTTACGGAGCGTGTGCGGTTGCTGTCGCTGTGCAGGTGCGGGAGGTGAACCGCGAGGTTCTGGAGTGCGGTCTGCAGTTCGCCGGGTTCATGGTCGTCTCCTGCCCTCTGAAGACCGACAGTAAGGCGGTCATCAGGGAGATACAAGAGGCTTCGCACCACGTGAGTACACGCAACGCCTCACAGTCGCTACACGTACATACGCTACAAGCACGGCGGTCTATAAATGTACAAACTCACCCTGTTATCTTAACTGCTCCAGTACATTCTCTCTTGAGTGTGAAATTATACAAACAGCACTTTTGTCTTCAGACAGATCCAGTACTGACTCTCCATCTCCCCTCTTTCTCTCTCTCACTCTATCTCTCCCTTTCCCTCTCTGTCTCTCTCCTTTCCCTCCCTCGCTCTCTCTCGCTCTCTCTCTCTCTCTCTGGTTCTCAGGTGGTGATGATCACAGGAGATAATCCCCTCACTGCATGTCATGTGGCCAGAGAACTGCACTTCATCCAGAAGGAGCATACCCTCGTGCTCCAGCATGGACACACGCAGGGTACGTGTGCGTTTCTGTGTGTGTGTGTGTGTGTGTGTGTGTGTGTGTTTTTGTTTCTGTGTGTGTCTGTGTCTGTGTGGGTGTGTGTCTATCAAACTGGTGCTTGCTTGTGTGTTATAACGTGTCTTGTGTTACCGTATATTACAGTTGCAGTGTGTTACGGTGTGTAGTGACAATTTTCTTAAAGTTTAAAGTGTTTTATTACTGTGTTACAGTGTGCAGTGTGTGATGGTGTTGGAGTGTGTGGCGTTGTGTTAGTGCCTGGCAGTAGTGCTAGCATGTGAGGTATTGTGTGAGTGTCACAGAGTGCTGTGTTGTGTTAGTATCTGTCAGTTAGCGTGTGAGGTATTGTGTGAGTGTGTAGCGTGTGAGGTATTTTGTGAGTGTGTCACAGCGTGCGGCGTTGTGTTACAGGCGAGTGGGTGTGGGAGTCGATAGATGGCAGCGTGCAGATGCCGTTGCCCCCGCCGAGCGTTACCGCCCTGGTCGGTCAGTACGACCTGTGTGTGACGGGGGAGGGGCTGGCTAGACTGACCCTTGACACCCAGCTGCTCCACGACCTGCTGCCCCACGTCCGGGTCTTTGCCAGGGTCAGCCCCAAACAGAAGGTCAGCTTAACACTTCTCTGCGTTAATGAGACGTCACTCACAGTGACTGAACACTGACTACCCAGTTGTTCTTCACTCTCAGAAATAAAGGTACAGTGGAGGTACATTTTCGTTCTTTAAGGAACAAAATTCCCAGATGTACCCTGGAAGTACTCAATGTTGTATTTCGGTACTTTTACAAGTAAAAAAGGTACAAGTTAATTATGTATTGCTGGCTAGGCAATAGTACAATTTCATGTAACTTTTTTTCTGAGAGTGATGTGATTGTATGTTAGTGGTGCAGTTTTGTATTCAATCTGTCATTGTATGTTGTGTAGAGCATTGCTCTTAACCATATACTATGATGAAGTGTTAAGGCCCGTCCACACCAAGAACGATAACCATAACGATAACTATAACAATGTGGGCATCCACACTGATGAACGATAACGTTCTGTAAACAGTGGCACCAAGCACGCCCTGTAAATTCTGATGGATTTTGATGGGCTGTCAGCGGTTCTATCGTTCATCAAATCGCTCTGAAAGTGATCCCAACGATATCGTTCGTCGCTGTCGTTCTCGTCGGTTGTGGTGTGGACTCCGCCATCCATTTGAGTTAGAACGATTTTTAAAACTATATATTTATAGTTATCGTTCTTGGTGTGGACGGGCCTAGGCATTACACAGTGTGGAGATTGTGTAGTGCTTATTGTAGGCTTGTGAAGCAGTCGTGCAGTTATTACGTAGCGATTGTGCGTTGTGTTGCAGGAGTTTGTGATCACCAGTCTGAAGGGTCTGGGTTTTGTAACTTTGATGTGTGGCGACGGGACCAATGATGTCGGAGCGCTCAAACACGCCCACATAGGTGAGTTCATCTGATATCAACTATGACATCATCAGTACCTTTTCAGCCACGGATTCAGTTGATTGTAAACCTCAAACGTGTCCTTTAGCACTGCTGTGTCCTGTAGCATCAGTCTATATCACTGTTAGCATTTATTTACACGCATGCAAATTGCATGAAATCCACATGACTGTGTCGGCATGCTTAGATTGGAGGAGCCTAGCATCTCCATATTAAATCAGTGTAAATCAGTGGTCCCCAACCCTGTTCCTGGAGCTCTACCGTCCTGTATTTTTTCACTCCAACCCTAACCAAGCACACCTCATTCAACAGCTAGAGAATCTCGTTGAGCTGCTCATAAGTAGAATCAGGTGTACCCATATAGGGTTGAAAATCAAAAGCTACAGGACGCTAGAGCTCCAGGAACAGGGTTGGGCACTGCTGGTGTGTAAATGTATGTAAGCTGAGAAGTGCTATGAATGCCTCCGTGCCTCTCTCCCTCTCCCGCTCCAGGAGTGGCTCTGCTGGCCAACGCCCCTGAGCGCATCCCGGAGAGGAAGAGGAGGGTGCGGGACAGGGAGCTGGTCACCGGGGACAACAGGCCCCTACCGCCTGTGTCGGGGGCAGGGGTCAAGCTGAGCTCTAGAGCCGCCAGACAGAGGGTGATGGCCCAGCGGGAGGAGCAGCTCGCCGTTCAGAAGGTGGGCGGGGTTAGCGGATATGGGACTGTGTAAAAGTGCTGTAGCAATGGGTCAGTCAGGTGTGTAACAGTTTGTGTTGTTGTAGGAGCGGGTCAGTCATATGTGTAACTGTTGTGGGAGTGGATCAGTCAGGTGTGTAACTGTTGTGGGAGCGGGTCAGTCAGGTGTGTAACAGTTTGTGTTGTTGTAGGAGCAGGTCAGTCATATGTGTAACTGTTGTGGGAGTGGATCAGTCAGGTGTGTAACTACTGTGGGAGCGGGTCAGTCAGGTGTGTAACTGTTGTTGTAGGAACGGGTCAGTCAGGTGTGTAATTGTTGTGGGAGTGGATCAGTCAGGTGTGTAACTGTGTTGTAGGAGCAGGTCAATCAGGTGTGTAATTGTGTTGTTGTAGGAACGGGTCAGTCAGGTGTGTAACTACTGTGGGAGTGGATCAGTCAGGTGTGTAACTGTTGTTGTGGGAGTGGATCAGTCAGGTGTGTAATTGTGTTGTTGTAGGAACGGGTCAGTCAGGTGTGTAACTGTTGTTATGGGAGTGGATCAGTCAGGTGTGTAACTGTGTTGTAGGAGCAGGTCAATCAAGTGTGTAACTACTGTGGGAGTGGATCAGTCAGGTGTGTAACTGTGTTGTAGGAGCAGGTCAATCAGGTGTGTAACTGTTGTTGTGGGAGTGGATCAGTCAGGTGTGTAATTGTGTTGTTGTAGGAACGGGTCAGTTAGGTGTGTAACTGTTGTAGGAACGGGTCAGTCAGGTGTGTAATTGTTGTGGGAGTGGATCAGTCAGGTGTGTAACTGTGTTGTAGGAACAGGTCAATCAGGTGTGTAACTGTTGTAGGAACGGGTCAATCAGGTGTGTAACTGTTGTGGGAGTGGATCAGTCAGGTGTGTAACTGTGTTGTAGGAGCAGGTCAATCAGGTGTGTAATTGTGTTGTTGTAGGAACGGGTCAGTTAGGTGTGTAACTGTTGTAGGAACGGGTCAGTCAGGTGTGTAATTGTTGTGGGAGTGGATCAGTCAGGTGTGTAACTGTGTTGTAGGAACAGGTCAATCAGGTGTGTAACTGTTGTAGGAACGGGTCAATCAGGTGTGTAACTGTTGTGGGAGTGGATCAGTCAGGTGTGTAACTGTGTTGTAGGAGCAGGTCAATCAGGTGTGTAATTGTGTTGTTGTAGGAACGGGTCAGTCAGGTGTGTAACTGTGTTGTGGGAGTGGATCAGTCAGGTGTGTAACTGTTGTTGTGGGAGTGGATCAGTCAGGTGTGTCATAGTGTGTTCTGTTGTAGGAGCGGATCAGTCAGGTATTGCGGGAGCTGGAGGAAGATCAGATCCAGGTGGTGAAACTGGGAGACGCTTCAATTGCCGCTCCCTTCACCTCCAAACTGTCCTCCATACAGTGCAGTGAGTAACACACACACACACACACACACACACACACACACACACACACACACACACACACACACACACACACACACACACACACACGAGGCTTGGCTAACACGCGCTCTCTCCCGCAGTCTGTCACGTGATTAAGCAGGGCCGCTGCACGCTGGTCACCACCCTGCAGATGTTTAAGATCCTGGCCCTCAACGCTCTGGTCCTGGCCTACAGCCAGTCTGTGCTCTACCTGGAGGGCGTGAAGTTCAGCGACTTCCAGGCCACGCTACAGGGCCTGCTGCTGGCCGGCTGCTTCCTGTTCATCTCCAGGTCAAAGGTGAGGGGGCGGGGATATTCCCAGAAGGCTTTGGGCTCGAATACAATGATGGGGCATTGTTGCCAAGCCTCTTCTGGTGAAACCTGTGCCGCAGTGCTTTTAAGATCGTATTTAAATTGTCAGGGAAATACTAATGATCAGCTGTAAAACTTGACTTTTATATTGGCAATGAGCATTTAGCTTCAAGGGGCCAAGACTGGGCTTTCGTTCTGAAGCTCACTTCCTGGTGCTGTTGCTCACTAGCGCCACTGCGGTTGGCTCCAGTATAGGTCTTTCCCCATGTAAGTCAATGGCAGCAATGTGGTCAAAATACTCAGTCAATACATTTTTTACACAAAAAAAAATTAATTGCAATAGGTGCCTTTCCTTCGTCTAATGCCTGTGCATGTGCTGATTTTTTTAAATATTGTGTAGTTTGGACAGGGTATTAACATTTGTTCAGGACCAATCAGAGGGACAGGTTGAGTCCTGGGATCACTGGCATAGATAGGTTCTATATGGTTCTCACTGCCAGGACCAATCAGAGGGACAGGTTGAGTCCTCTTCAGCTCCACGGAGGAGGCGCAGTTTGTACAAACGGGCGGCGAAAAAGACTTCCGAGCTTCAATTCAGTTTTTACGAGGCCGTGGAAAGGCAATGGGTGACGTCACAGTGGCTTTGTCCATATTTTTATACAGTCTATATTTAGCTTGCTCCAGGGCAGGCGACCTGGCTGATCTCTGATCAGTCGCATAAAGGCTGGTTCAGGGTTGGGGGTTTGTTAAATCTGTTCCTGCGTCAGTTGTTGGTCGGTTTGACTTTGACACTTGGTTGGTTTGTGTGCCCTTCCCACACAGCCTCTGAAGACCTTGTCTCGAGAGCGCCCCCTACCCAACATCTTCAACCTCTACACTGTGCTGACTGTGCTGTTGCAGTTCGCTGTTCACTTCTGCAGCCTGGTTTACCTGTACAGGGGAGCACAGTCCAGGAGCCCCCCCAGGTACATGCGCACACACACACACACACACACTGTCCCACATGTACAACACACTGACTTTCATACTTCACATCCACACACAAACAGACACACACTAACTTATTAATTCGCACTACCTCACTCTCATATATACGCATACACTGTTTCAGTCAATGATTCAGCGAAGTACAGTCATGTTCCATTAACCTCCCTCAGGTCGGAGAAGTTTGTGGATCTTTACAAGGAGTTTGAGCCCAGCCTGATAAACAGCACTGTGTACATCATGTCCATGGCTATGCAGATGGCCACCTTTGCCATCAACTACAAGGTACTGATGTCTGCTTTATTATCACATGACTTCCTGACACCTGTTACATCATTACACAAGCTACTGATGCCGCTGCTCGGCTTGTGTTCAACCTCCCGAAGTTCTCCCACGTCGCCCCCCCTGCTGAGGTCACTCCACTGGCTGCCAGTCGTGGCCAGGATCAGGTTTAAAGTTCTGACCCTGGCCTACTGCAGGCCCCTCCTTTATCCTTGATCCAGCCTGATCCTTCGCTCTGCTGCTGCAGGGCGGCTTGCACTTCCCTCCCTCCCGCTCGTCCCGACTGCGGTGCTTCTCCACCCTAGCTCCCCAGTGGTGGAACGAACTCCCCACTCCGCTGCGCTCAGCTCAAACACTGTCTCTTTTCCGTCGTGGTCTGAAGACGCACATTTTCAGACTCCACCTCGACTAAACTACCGATCTAGGGCCAATTCCGTAGTACTTGCTTCCTGTTTTCCATTTAACTTGTGTGCAGTTTTAGTTTTTTTTACTTTAATTCAGAACGTATAGCTGACTGTTTACTATTCTATGTTCATTACTAGCGATAGCTCCTACGTTATGAGAAAGTTCTGCTTTGTCGGATCTGCTTTGTAGTTGCTTCATTGACCTTCAGTATTGTACGTCACTTTGGATAAAAGCGTCTGCCAAATGATTGTAATGTAATGTTGTTACATTATTACACAAGGTACTGACGCTTGTTACATTATTGGACAAGGTGGTTGTTACGCTATTTCACAAGATATTGGCACCTGTTCCATTATTAGACAAGGTACTGATGCCTGTTTATCTGAAATTCAGTGGCTTCACCTCCCACCCTGTCTGTCTCTCAGGGTCACCCCTTCATGGAGTCTCTCAGTGAGAACAGACCTTTGCTGTGGAGCATAGCGCTGTCAGGTCTGGCCATCGTGGGTCTGCTTTCAGGATCCTCGCCAGAGTTCAACGAGCAGTTTGCGCTCGTGGACATCCCAATGGAGGTGGGTCTCTCTCCGCCGTCCGCCGCCGCTCTCCCGAAGGAGCGTCGCCACGGAAACGCTCACGTTCTCCCCCCCCCCCCCCTCTGTCCGTCTCTCAGTTCAAGCTGGTAATCGCCCAGGTCCTGGTGGTGGACTTTGTCGCCGCCCTGCTGGTGGACCGGGTACTGCAGTTCCTGCTGGGAAAAGGAAACCTGAGGCTGCCTTCCTGAGTCGTCATGCCAACTGCTGCACTGGGCAACTGCTGCCCTTAGCGATGAGACTGTGGAGAGAGAGATTTGGGGTGGGGACAGGGTGACCAGTTATGGGACACAAGAGGGGGAAAGAAGACTTATCTGACAGCAGTACTGCGCACACTTCAGTGTTCACATCTCCCCACTCCCCTCCGTCATCCCCCCATCTTCTCCTTTTTCTTTTCCTTCCATCCCTTGCTCTCTCTAGCTCTCTTCCTCTCCAACAGCAAGCCAAGAAGACAGCAGTATTGTGGGGAGTGTGCCTGCCTGTGCGTATGGGTGTGTGTTGGTGTGCGTGTGTGTGTGTGTGTGCGGGAAACTCAAGCCGCACGCGAGAGGGCCCTAAATCCAGGAGACAGATAAATGTCTCTTTTGTTTCCTTCTCTTCACTTTGTAAAAATACAGAACTCTGATGGACATAAAAAAAAGACCAAAAACACAACTCTACCAAGACCTGTCTCCTGTCAATGTGTATGTATATGTATTAGAAGCGTTGGAGTAACAAAAACATGCATACACACACAAAAGCAAAGAGGAGCAGGGGCCAGAGAAACTGTTTATGTGAGGGCACGTTTAAATGAATTGAATTCAATGCAAATCTATTTCGTACACCCACATTTAATCTATATTTTACTTTCTATTGAATTTAATATTTCATACTTATACAATAACCTGGTACTTAAAAATCTGATTATTCGATGTTAAAACATGACAGAAAACAAGAAAATCAAGATAAAAAGGTTCAGTCTATTTTATTTTTTTTAAAACATTTACAAAAAACATTCAGATCTAAGAAAGGAATGTATATACGTTTGTTTATTGAGAGGTGATGTACCATAGTGAGGCAAGGCGCTATATATATATATACAAACAAGGCAGACGTTTGCCCCTTACTTTGGTCCAGAATTATTATTATTTTTTTTTTTATTAAATAAAATGTCACGCTAACAAATGGTTAAAATAGTAAAGTCCTTTTATGGAATGTAAGTGGAATCGTTGGGGTAGTTCAGGTGTCAGTACATTACAGTGCTGTAATGGTGGTGTCTGTGGAGACAAAGGCAGATGGGATAAATGCGTTTATAAGGTTGTGCAGGAGGTAGAGGGAGGGGTAATCCGAGCCTTCTAGTGGGAGACCAGCGAGGTCAGTGATCGGGTTTGTTTGGCAGCCGATTCTTCCACAGCAAAGGTGTAGTTGTACTGCAAAAACAACACACGGTAAGCACAATACTGACTGCACGTCGAAACTACGCTGACAGTACTGACGACAGGTTATGAAATTAACTTTTTCACCCACTGGCCAGAGTGGCTTGTGGATTCTAAAAATCATCAGCTATTTTCAACATTTTACCATCCACATTACCTTTTACAATATAACACAACCTGGTTGGTTACCAGCCAAAGTGGCTGCTAGAGTAAAAATCTGACCAGCCACCATCAAAATGGACTGGTGGCTGGTGTTCATTTCACACCCTGTGACTATACTTCACTACCATATTGCCAGTATACCAACACTGTGCTTACAATACTGACTGTACCACAACATAATGTTCACAATACAGTCCATCAACACCACACTTAAAAGTACTAATCATGATGAAACTACTGTCACAGATAATGGTATAGCACAGCACACTATAGCACAGATAATGGTATAGCACAGATGACAACACGAGGGTACGGATGCACTTACCTCATTCTCTATGTCCTGCACAGACTTGATACGGATATTGCTCAGGGTGTTCAAAGGTACCTGAAAGGCAGAAACCTATTGCTTTACGGGTTGAGAGAGCCCTCGACAGAGTACACAGTGACATGCTCGGCCTACTCCGGTCCACTGCCTCTTAGAGCAGCTTGGCCTGGTTTAGAGGACTCTTCGGCTGAATCCCAAGCAGTCCTCTGGGGACCTGCTCCACAAAGCAGGATTACTGAGTTAGCTGGATAGCTGCACTGAGTCAAACCTGGAACAGCTCTTTTTTACTCCATTAAGTCCATGTTCCAGATTTGGGAGGGTTCCAGGTTTTACTCAATACAGTTATCCAGGTAACTCACTAATCCTGCTTTGTGATATACCCCCTGGATAACTGCACTGAGTAAGACCCAGAAACAGCTTTTGACTTCAGTCAATGTTCCAGATTTGGGAGGGTTCCAGGTTTTACTCAATGCAGTTATCCAGGTTTTACTCAATGCAGTTATCCAGGTAACTCACTAATCCTGCTTTGTGATATACCCCCTGGATAACTTGCAGACTTTAATGGCGTATTTCCGGGGGGGGGCAGTGGCAGGTAAGTCTGCGTTGATGCGGACTTGCAGAGGGTGCGTAAAGTACACATAAAAGCACTCGCCAAAAAAACGCTGTTTTCACAGTGGGTCAGCCGTAAGCCCTCATGGACTTGACGAGAACACGCCTTTGAGTCCACGAGTCCAGAGAAAGGGAATCGGCCTCGAACAAAACGGCAGTCAGAAATGCAGGGAAACTTACCGCTCGGGTAGGCGTGGCCTCAAAGCGGGGGTGCAGGCTGAAAGGCACCCCATCCATGGCTGAGGTGAGAGAGAGGGAGGGAGGGGGGTCACTTGAAGAATCAAAGCCGAGTGTGAGTGTGTGTGTGTGTGTGTGTGTGCGGATATGTGTAGAGGGAGAGTACCTGAAATGCCGTAGATGTTGCTGCTGTCATTCTCAGCGGGGTCTTTGACCTCAAGGTTGCTACGACGACGGCTCAGCTTCCCCACTGGGGGGGGCGGAGGGGCATTGCTATAGAAATGGAGAGAGGGGGTTTAAGTGATTTTATGTATGTGTGTGGAAGGAGCAGGTAAAGATACGTTATTTCTTTGGGGGGGGGGGGGGGGGGTGTTACCTGGGCCGGAGGGGCAGTGGGGGTGCTTGTGGGTCCAGGGAGAGCTTGCGTAGCTCCAGGCTGACGCTGCGGGGTTTGGCTCGAGGCATGGGACTGGAGAAGTGACCCTTCTTACACCAGAGAACATAACCGTGTATATCCCTGTCACATAAAGAGGCGCATAAATGTAACATCAATGAGCTCCTGAAGCAAACATGTATGCTGTGGGTGTGTCTGTGCCAAGGTGCACTTCAACCAGGCTTGCCCACAATTCAAGGCTGTGTTCCCTTTCATTAAAAACACCACAGTATCCATTTTGCCCTTAGAACGAAATGACACCGTATAATAAAAGAGTAAATGAACTCTTAATATGGAATATCCCATGTAGCTTGTAGCCAATGCTGCACACATGTTTTACCCTTGACAACAGCATTTGAGCTCATGGAATCTGTTTCATTGGTGCCACGTCATGGGGGATGAATACAAATGGAAGGGCCTGGGTTAATGTGCATACTTTGTTTTGTGGAAAGAAAAAAAAAACCGGCTCATCCATACGTTACACGGGCCGATTCTCCTAATATTTCAAGCCCTGTGCAAGTGTTTGCATATCCTTGTGAAGAGGTCAGGTATGGTGACCGTGTGTGCACTTCTATGTGCCTGCATGTGTGTGCACTTCCACATGCGTGTGCTTACCTGGGTATCTGTGTGCACGTGTCTGTGTGTGTGCGCCTCTGCATGCGTGTGCACTTCCACATGCGTGTTTCAGTGTGTGTTTGTGTGTGTGTGTGAGGGCGACTGACCCCAGGCAGGTGTAGTGTTGCAGGACCACTTTGTTCTTGGCGGTCAGCTTGATGTCCAGCACAGCCGTGTCCACACTACCCAGGGGGAGAATGCGCACACACACCCGCTTCTTCTTCCACACAGAGGCCTCTGGATGGACACACAGGGACACACTCGTCCAATATAACAAATCGGATATATAGCAGCACCGTTGGGATTAGTTGGATGTACAGATGCAACAGCAATACTGAGGGGATTAGTTGTGTTCAGGTGGGTAGCATCTGAGGGGATTAGTTGTGTTCTGGTGGATAGAAGTTGAGGGGATTAGTTGTGTTCATGTGGGTAGCATCTGAGGGGATTAGTTGTGTTCAGGTTGGTAGTATCTGAGGGAATTAGTTGTGTTCAGGTTGGTAGTATCTGAGGGGATTAGTTGTGTTCAGGTGGGTAGCATCTGAGGGGATTAGTTTTGTTCAGGTAGGTAGTATCTGAGGGGATTAGTTGTGTTCTGGTGGACAGAAGTTGAGGTGATTTGTTGTGTTCAGGTGGGTAGTATCTGAGGGGATTAGTTGTGTTCAGGTAGGTAGTATCTGAGGGGATTAGTTGTGTTCAGGTGGGTAGCATCTGAGGGGATTAGTTTTGTTCAGGTAGGTAGTATCTGAGGGGATTATTTGTGTTCAGGTGGGTAGCATCTGAGGGGATTAGTTTTGTTCAGGTGGGTAGCATCTGAGGGGATTAGTTGTGTTCTGGTGGACAGAAGTTGAGGTGATTTGTTGTGTTCAGGTGGGTAGTATCTGAGGGGATTAGTTGTGTTCAGGTAGGTAGTATCTGAGGGGATTAGTTGTGTTCAGGTGGATATAAATTGAGGGAATTAGTTGTGTTCAGTTGGATAGCATCTGAGGAGATTAGTTGTGTTCAGGTTGATATAAATTGAGGGGATTAGTTGTGTTCGGGTGGATAGAAGTTGAGGGGATTAGTTGTGGTGTTCAGGTGCGTAGCAGTACTGAGGGGATTAGTGTCATACTCACTGGGCTCCAGGTACTCTGGTACGAAGCAGTACCCATGAGGGATTGGCTCTTTGTCAGAGATCACTTGGATATCCGACACCACCATTCCTCCTGCAGCATTCTGGGAAGGGAGAGAGAGTCAAGCAAACGTTTTTCCAAAACACGCAGACACAAAGGCAAAGAGGAGATGTGTACTACTGTGTGTGTGTGTGACTGACCGTGCTGTAGCAGAGGTAGTACCCAGATTTCATCCCAAAGCCGCGCACAAAGTTGGCCGTTACCCCATCAAGGGTCAAGTTGATCTACCATCAAGACAGGAGAAAGACTGATTATCGCCATGGCAACCACTTCACAACCACATCCGGTTTCAGCAGCTCCTCCTGAGGACTTGCACGGCGGAGGAGCAGAGTGCTAAAGATTTGTGTGCTGCTAACCTACCAGGGTGAAGTCCTTGGGACAGGTGCTGCTGTTGGAGGTCCAGGCCACTGCGGACACGGGCGGAGGGGGGGCACTGTTGGGCTCATACAGGGACATCTGTGACGGGAGTTTCAGACAGACACGCAATCTTACTATTTATACTATTCACCAGGTGCTGGCTGTTAGGGGGAACCCTATTTACACCCCCCTCCCCAGTTCTTAAAATTATACAAATGTCGGATGTTAGTCGGATTCACCCCATCATTGTGAATTCTAGAAATTATTCATACGACTGCTGCAAAACTGCACTGCAAAACTGATATTAAAAGAATAGTTCAGCCATTTCCAGCTGCTTAATTACATTACAGCGTTATGGAACCTCTGCACTTGTGTGCACAATTTAATTACAAAATATGGGCAGGTATCTTCTTAAAACCCTGTTACCCTCTGTAAAACATAGTTCAAGCCGGAAAGTCTGCACACCCCTTTCACCTTCTCCACGTTTTATTACGTTACAGACTTATACTACAATAGATTGAGTTCATTTTTTGCCTCAAACATCTACACACAAAAGCCAATAATGACGAAGTGAAAACAGGTTTTTAGAAAATATGCAATTTTATTTTACTGACAAAAATAGGTTATTTAGGGGTTACATATCTGTACACACCCTTAGCCTAATACTTGGTTGCTGCACCTTTGGCAGCGATTAGAGCTTCAAGGCGTCTTCGGGTCGTTGTCATGTTGGAAGGTAAACCTTCGCCCCAGTCTGAGGTCCAGAGCGCTCTGGAGCAGGTTTTCTTCAAGGATCTCGGTGTACTTAGCTGCATTCATCTTTCCCTCTATCAGGACTAGTCGCCCGTTCCCGCTGCTGAAAAACATCCCCACATCATGATGCTGCCACCGCCATGCTTCACTGTAGGGATGGTATTAGCCAGGTGATGAGCGGTGCCTGGTTTCCTCCAGACGTGACGCTTGGTATTCAGGCCAAAAAGCTCAATTTTGGTTTCATCAGACCAGAGAATCTTGATTCTCATGGTTTGAGAGTCCTCTAGGTGCCTTTTGGCAAACTCCAAGCGGGCTGTGATGTGCCTTTTACTAAGGAGGGGCTTCCGTCTGGCCACTCTACCATAAAGGCCTGATTGGTGGAGTGCTGCCTGGATGGTTGATCTTCTGAAAGGTTCTCCCATCTCCACAAGGATACGCTGGAGCTCTGTCAGAGTGACCCTCGGGTTCCTGCTCACCTCCCTGGCCAAGGCCCGTCTTCCCCGATTGCTCAGGTTGGCTGGGCAGCCAGGTCTAGGAAGATTCTTGGTGGTTCCAAACTTCTTCCATTTACGAATGATGGTGGCCACTGTGCTCTTTGGGACCTGTAAAGCTGCAGAGATTTTTCTGTACCCTTCTCCAGATCTATGCCTTGACACAATCCTGTTTCTGAGGTCTGCAGATAATTCCTTTGACTCCATGGCTTGGAGTTTGCTCGGACATGCACTGTCAACTGTGGGACCTTATATAGGCAGGTATTGGCAATCCCCAATCATGTCCAATCAATTGAATTTATCACAGGTGGACTCCAATTAAGTTGTAGAAACATCTCAAGCAGTATCAGTGGAAACAAAATGCACCTCAGCTCACTTTTGGGTGTCATATCATATCATGTACATATGATATTTTACATTTTGATTTTTAATAAATTAGCACAAATGTCTAAAAACCTGTTTTCACTTTGTCATTATGGGCTATTTTGTGTAGAATTTTGAGACAAAAAAATGAACTCAATCTATTGTAGAATATGTCTGTAACGTAATAAAACGTGGAGAAGGTGAAAGGGGTGTGCAGACTTTCCGGCTTGACTATGTGGTATTGCAATCACCCTATTCTAGAAAGAATACACACACACACACACACACACATTTAGTTACAATATAAATTCCTAACGCCGGTATGCATGGAACGTAGGTGCAGGTTAATTTGGAAGGAGCTACAGTCCTGAGTGTTGTGTCCATGCGGACACATTGTGTGAATACAATAACTTCTTTACGTCTTTCACAGTGGCCTTAAACTTCATGAAAACAATGTCCTCTAATGATGCCGTAAGCTCAACAATTTTATTCTCACCCACTCTCCACACCAACTACATAGCAAAGAAAGGGAGATTAAGTTACATTAAGTTAATACTGTTTTGCAGCTACTAATACTTTTTAAATAAGTAAAATAAATACGGCAAATACTTCGCTGTATAAAGGGGTAATAACTCATGCCAACATCGCTGTAGCACGCTACAGTCAAACAAAGGACTTTATTGTATACTAACTCTGGCCAGCAAATTGTTGTAGTTGCTTCGCAAGCAAAGTACGTTAACGTTAGTTGGCAGCTGCCATGACCCCATCGTTTGAAAAACTTTCCAGTATTCACTATTCATAAGAATTACAGTACTTCTCCAGATGTTTTAGGTCTGCGTTTGGAATGAAGGATACAGGTTTTTATAACTATTAAAAAATAGTGAAATTTAGCTTGCGTGCTATCGACGTCAGCTAGTTAGAACTGAGTGGAAAGCAGTGTAATTTACCTTGCTAGTTGGCTCCATACCTGTGCACTTGGATAAACTATCCAACTTTAAATTTTAGAAACTACACTCTTATCCCAAATACATATAATCAAAATGTGATACTCACTCTTGTTGGTCAACAACTGCTAAATCTCAAATCTGTCTTACTTCAAAGAACGTTACAGCGCAGAAACTTTCGTGGTGGCGAAAAAACTGAGTATGCTACTTCAACTTGTTGACTTTTCCGTAGACACTGAACAGGAAGTAGGTAGACGCTGGACTACAATTCCCGGAGTACGTTAGAACGACGACTGTACTTGCGCACGCGCAGTGACTGCAACTTAGGGTTTTACGGTGGAGCGCGGGTTCAATTTGAAAGGAAAACATAAAATGGCGGAGAGTGATTCTCGAAATCTAACAGAAAGGTTCGTTTTTGACAGGCAGTCTTTTTCGATATTTGTTCAAATAAGTGATGTTATGTACAATATACGGAATGTCTGGTCTATATCTAGGCTATCTAACTTTAGCGAATCAGACAGCTATGGCTTGACCCAGACACATCTATTTATTGCATGCTAACGACCGAGCTGACTATGAACGTTAGCTAGCTAGGTTATGTTAGCTAGCTAGGTTATGTTAGCTAGCTAAGTTACTGTTTAATATAGTGTTATTAATTGTTATTTTCTTCTTCAGTTTCAAGACCCGTGATGACATAATAACATTAACGTTACCAAACAAGGTATGTGCTGTCATTCGTAACGCGGTAACGTATTCCTCTTTTAGTGTGTTAACGTTAAATAGCGAAGTTAGTAACGTTAACGTCTGTCACTTAAGTTAGCTTCCATAGCTGTAACTTGCATGCTTGTCTTTAAATGGCGCTTTTAACGAATGCTGTATCTTGTGGACATATAACGAGTTATAATGACAGTGTCAGTGTTCCCTCAAATCTTCTTCAAACCCAGGATGTCCCGGCCGGCACCAAAAGAGCTGGCTCCAGGAGTCCCAGCCCAGAACCCCCCCATAAATCTCCACGCACCGCCCGATTTGAGCCCGACACCCTTACCCTCGGTACAGAGGAGGCGCAAACGGAGAACCAGGAGGGAATGAGGGTGGAGGAGGCAGGCCAGGAGGAACCGATGAAGGAGGATGGCCCTGCACTAAGCCCTCGCAGCCGGAGGAAGTCCTGGAGGAGATCGGCTCGATCCAGGCGCTCGTTCCCTGCCCTGCCCAGCACCACCCTTGGTCAGTCGCCCTCTTCACGCCCTCGGGTCTTTTGTCATTAGACAGATGAGCGCACTCTCGCCCTAAACGCACTTTCTTATCTCACTATATTTTACCTGTTTTTAAAAAGTAGCCCAAGTGCAGATATATATCGGTTCGTGACATTGCTATTGCCCGCCCCTCCCTCCGTCTTTTCCTTTCTCTCCCCCCCCTCTTTTTCTTCATGCTCTTTTCCCCCTCTCCTCCTCTGTACCTGTCTCTTCCTCCTCCTCTTTCTCCTCCTCCCAGCTCTGTGCAGGGCCATCAGCCCCTCCCTGCCGGAGGAGGAAAGGCTGGAGAAGCTGATGGAATCATCCATGCAGGTGAGCCCCGCCCTGTCGGGCCGCGGCCGGTACACGCACCCTTTCAGATGTGATCAGGGCTGCTGACCACCTCTTCTCTGTGTGTGTGTGTGTGTGTGTGTGTGTGTGTGTGTGTGTCTGCAGCAGGCGCTGGGGAAACTACAGGAAGTACTGCACAGCACCCCAGGGGCCAGCCTGGACCGTCTGCAGGAACAGGGTGAGCGTGTCTGTGTGGGAAAGTGCAGTGCCTCCAGCTTCCGGCTCTGTAGTTGGGAAGGGGTTTAATGAGCCAGACTGATGCTCGTTCTGCAGTGTGAATGAATCCCCAAAGGTAACGGAAATACTCCACTTTACCACTTGATGGCAAGATGGGGCCAGTCAAGTACAATTTTTCTTTCTTGTTTGAATGTCTCAGTTTGAGCTGTGGGATGAAAAGTACAACAAAAAAAGTTAAATGTAAATTCTGACTGGCTCCTCCCCCTCTCCTCTCTCCTTCTCAGTGGAAACTGTTCAAAGAGAGTGGTGTTGTCTGGCACAGGATTTCAGGGAACGGACACAAAATCAGCCGCCCCAAACGAACACAGAAAGGTATCAACACGGATATTCCTTCATCCTTTAATTTTCACAACAACCTCCGTCACTCACTCCTCCCCTCACTCACTCTTCCTTCTCTCCTGCAGTGACCCTGACCTGCAGAAGACAATGGACCAGATCAGGAAGTCCGTCCACAGGTGTGTTTTCCACTTTAAATTTAAAATCGGTTGGACGTCTTCCCGCTCTTGTCTTGTGCGCACTGTGCACTAGGCAGTGATGTGTACATTGTTCTGTTACAGATTACAGACAGAGTGCGGCTTGTGGGATTCTCTCCTGCTCAGACATCGCGGTAAAGCGGAGGAACTGGCCAGGTAAACCAGGTGACCCACACGCGTCCCACTTGGACACGCACTGCAGTCGGGACTCAGCTTGAACCACCCTGGCCCCCCCTCCTCTTTGTCTCCCCCTGCAGGCGTGTGGAGCAGGGACGGGCGGAGGGCGTGGCCATGGACGCTTCCTGTCTGGCTAAATCCATACAGAGCCAGTTTATCCTTAGTAAACCAGACTACCACAGTGCCCTCTTCAGGCAGCAGGCCGTACTGCACACCATGGGACTACTGGTGAGAGAGCCAAAGTATAGTGCTTGGTCTAGCCTAAACTTTGGGTGTGTGAGTGTAGCCTCTGCAGATGGGCTCTTGGTTGAAGATGTAGTGGGAGAGTGTGTGTGCGTGTGTAACGATGTGTTGTTTCTGCAGATGGACTCTCAGTGTAAGATGATGAGGGAGTTGCTGTCATTCCAGGAACAGTCACATATGCTGGTCAAAGAGACCAGCAGGAGATTAGGTGAGTGTGTGCAGTGTGATATGTGGGCTTGAAGCGTTTGTACATGCGTCTGCACATACATGTAGAGATGCACCTTTAAATCCACAATAAATGATATTGTGCCGAAAAACATGGCACCGACTGAGTATCGAAACATTTTGGAACATTACGGTAGGCTACTTCTTGACGTGCTATTGACATGAATACGGTAAAGTGTTTGATCGATTGCTGACAACGGTTGAATAACAGATACGGTTCTCGCAAACGGAACTTTTGGTTCGCATATTAACGATTGCCTTGTGATAACGTATGCGTATGCGTGCTCATTAGTAGAATCAGGTGTGCCAAATTAGGGTTGATATGAAAACCTACAGGACGGTAGATCTCCAGGAACAGGGTAAAAAGTACTCTGCAGGTACCGTATCGAATCAAGGGTATCGGTTTTGGTATCGGTATCGAAAAATATTGAACGATACCCAACCCTAGTCATACATGTAGTACATAGTACAATATGTGAACTGTGTATTAAAGTTGCACTTCTGCAAATATCTGCTGTGTGTGTGTGTGTTTCCTCAGGTTCCAGCGCTGGTTTCCAGATGCTTCCATCTTCCCCTGTCCGGAGGCTCCTCGTGGGATCTAACGGCTCCAAGCATGACCCTTTGACCTCTGACACGGCAGGCCATGCACTGTTCCCATGACAATGGAGCAGATCTGCACTCCCTGTCTCTGCGTTTGTATCAGACAGAAGGGCAGGTGTATCGGGGCTTAATTCCGTTTGCCGTGAAACCACGGTTTCACACGCTGGGTTTAACGTCCTGTACTGTCGACGTGGATGTAGTGTAGGTTTTGTGAAGACTGTGGCCTCAGCAAATTTGGTGGGGGACACCAGAATACTGCGACTGCAACTGTAATTTCTGTCTGTATATCTCATTCTACTCCTAACCTGGTATAAATCTTTGCTTATCCATTTAAGTCTGGTCTGACTGTGTCCACTTGATGGCAGTGTTATCTAAAAAATGTCTACGCCTGGAGCAGTGCGCATTCTTGTCTACTGAGCGTGTGCAGTGTATGTGGACGTTCCATTATCTGACGGGTTTGGTGTGTGTCCAGACCCGTGTGTTATCTCCTCGGGGTGGGGGGGGACACTCACAAAATGAAAGATCAGCGCAAATCCAAGTTGTTTCAGCGAAGTGTAGGGTAATGGAAGCTGATATCCTCGCGGATATAGTGCTGAACACGGACTAAGGTGTGGTCGTCAAACCGTAATGGGGCACAGGAAAAGCCCTTGCGTAACAGAAACACTCCCACATACACCTGTGTAACTGGAACACTTAAGAAAAAGGTGCACGTGGATTTTTTTTTACCACTGACATCAAGCTCTCTAGCACAAGCAGATTCGCGTTAGCGTTTCCTTCCCTTAAAATTAACTACGTGACACGTAATTATGAAATTGTGCTAACTTTGTGAAGCATGTTTAATATTTGTGTAGTATTGCCTTGACCCATTTGCTTCGCTTATATAGGAAAGTAGGACTACAAACCTCGAGCAGTATAGCTATTTAGCAAAGCTTTATAGCTCGGTTATAATACTAGGTAAACATTACTGGCTTTGTTTGACGTATCCGTCCTTAGCAGTGTTATGGTTAACTAAATACCCACCATACTGTGCCCGGTGGTTGGCTATTTCTTTCTCCTCTGCTGTCTAAACCGAGATGAGTGTTAAAGGTCAGGAGGATATTCAACGTATGGGGGAGGGATGAGATTTTCACCGATTCAACTACTGTACATTTCCCCCATAACCTGGAAATGTCACTACAGTAGCTTCATTACACCGCAAGCCATGGCAATGAGGTGTTTTACACTGGCTCGAGCTAGCTTCGCCTTTTTTTGTGTGTGAAAAAAACAACGGACGGTAGGTATGATGTGTGCTTTTTAAAATACGTGTGTGTTGGCTTAAAAGTGAAAAGCACGTGTGTTATTTTCTACAGCTCCAGAATAAAACTTGCGGGTGTGCTGCGCGTGCGCATGCTACAAGGTCAATGGTTTGATGTCACGTAGATGTAGAGGGCACTTGTATGCGTATCGCTGGATTTGTCTTCATTGAGTCTCGGGCGTATTTATAGTTCCATACTGATTTCTTATTAGGCTACTGTGTATTTTTCCCTTTCATTTATTCTATTGTGACATAGTAGCTACTGCTTTTTCGGAATCGTTCATATGGTCTGGCAGTGCATGTAGGGTTGTCATGCCAATAAAGCAAATTTGAACTGGAAGAAAAAAAGAATATTGGTAAATTATAGGGAGAGATAGGCCTATAAAGAGTGAGTGGAGGAGTAGACAGGGAAAGAGGCCGTCTCGGGAGACTTCGGAGCTCCCGGGGCAGAAGGCTACAAGACTGATCGATTCTTATTTAAATGAAAATGAGGTGGAGTTCCGTAGGCCGCGTTTCGTGAGGTTGAGCGGGGGAGAATTGTGGTCGGTGTTCGCAAAAAAAAAAAAAAAAATCTCCCTCTAGGAACCTATGATGATACGCACGAGCTCTTCGAATCACGTAAAGGCTAAACGCTCGCGACGCGTATAAAAATGCATATGTACAATTCATAATTTCCTCGTACCGTCCAGCTAAATTGCAAAAAGGTGATCTTGCCCACGGACGGAGATCTCGGTCGGCACTGCAAGAAAGGAGAGACCAAGTCCCACGTTGCCATGGCAACATACTGAGCCCGTTAAAAATGCCTGGAAAGAGGAGGAGGGGAAGGCTTCTCCATTTGTGGACCTGGGATCGCGCATTTATATTATGCATTTACCTTAATTGCACCATTGGCTAATTAATCTGAATTAACACTGGGGACCTAGGGAGGAGCGGGGGGATATAGCCTCTGTGTGCGCCTGCTGCTTCTGTGGGGCACGCAATGGTTATGTAGTGTTTGTGCTTGTCGTTGAGTTGCCCTGAGTGACTAGAGCGGTCTACATGACACTCATAGGCGCAGTCTTAGCGATATGAACCATACAGGCCTATTTACTGTTCAGTAGGCGATACCACCGAGATCCAAATGTGTCCCATAACTTTGAAGGGCGGTATTGAAATAGCCTACACCTTTGAACTTCACAAATATGAGACTGATTGGCATCTTTATTTTTAAAATAGGCTACTCTGTTGATGGTTTAAATTAACTAATAATAATTAAACCCGCCAGTAGCCTATAGCATAAAATCCCCCCCCCCCTCCCCCCCTCTCTCTCTATAGCTCACGAACTTTTGTTCTGGCCCTTGGTGATAATAAAAAGCCTGCTACATTGGGAGGAATCGTGTGACAGGCATACGATTCGAAGATTCTAACCTACTGTAGCTATGTACTATTCTATTGCATGCCTACATATGAATGCGCACGCGCACACACATACACAGCCTGCTAAGTAAATATTCATCACTTTTCTGGGATATTTCCCTCCGTTTAATTCATAAGGCAGATCTACAAAGAACTCCCTAAAGATTTTGGTAAAATGGCTAAAACTCAGGGAAAGTTTGCCCCATCATTTCACAAATCGTCTTATTTAATAGAGGATACAGATCATCTGGCAGGTGAAGCCAGTGGTGGAGTTCGTTCTCTGCCCACGCTGGCAAACAGCTGCGGTAAACACGACATGGCGACAATAAGTTCGTGAACGCCCGTTCTCTCTTCCAGTCCTTGCAGATTGATTAAACACAGATTGCTACTGAGGGATGTGCCGGTAGTCAGCATAAACTGCGCCCGCTCCGTCCCGTTCCCCTCCCCGCACACCCATCATCACACACCGGCGAGGAGCGGCAGCCCGCGGCTCTTCTTTCCGCACATTCCGCGACCCATCCGTCTGAGGGCCCTGTCTTTCTTAGCGGTGATGAACTACCGTGAAAAACACTACGTCTGCAGAAAAGACTAGGGAGCGCTTGTTTTTAATCTGCGCTGTCCGCGGTTTTATCCAAAAAGACGAATTGAATGTTTCATTCGGGAGATGCGTGTGCACCTCCTCTACGCTTCACAACTAAACGGCCTCATTCGTTCTTATTGTCTGAACTAATTTTCGAAAAATGTCTCGGGCCATTTCCCTCTAAAACCATGTCCTAATGAGAGGTTTGAGACTATGGGCATGTAAATAACGCGGGTTATAAGAGTGCGTGTTTAATTGTTGCCATAATAAATTAGTCAAAAGCCTGAAAATCGAATTTGGACTTTAGAGAGTTATCGCTCTTGATTATCAGATCGTCTGCTACAACATGATTTTGTGTCAATGTTTTTTTATAGATAGCGTGAACATGTATTATGTTGCAGACATGCGTACTGAACAACTAAGACAACCTGGCTTACAGTTATTAAAGCCAGACCATATTGAGTAATGGGGTAGGCTATTTCAATTCAAAGACATGCAGGTTAGGCTAATTGGGGGAGCATGCTGTAAAAAAGCATGTATGCTCAGTCAACCTACCCTGTATATATAAAGATAAATAATAATAATAATAATAATAGTATTTAGGCTACCCCTTGGGCTTGGTCTTTAAGATTTAACATCAATGTAGTGCATAACTGACAGCCTGATACAATGCCCAGGTGAACTATAAAAGAAACAAGATTCCATGTGTAGTCAGCAGGTGGTGGCCAGGTGTATGTTGACACGGTTTCCAGGTGTAACGTATCACAGATGTAGCGCGACGATAGAGATGTCGCTCAAAAGCAGGTGTTTGTTTGAGTATGCTCTCAGCATTACGAATCTTGTACAAAAGCTCTTATTCATTCCCTAGCGCTTACTGTTCCCTGATAGCAAAACATCACTTTTACTAAATAGGCACAATAGCCACCCTCATGTTAAAGTCATATGCATAACTTTGTTGTGCCATCATCAGACTAGTATATCTACTCAAATAAACACACATGCATTCACATTCAAGAGTTAACCACAGCACTTTCACAATAGAAATTTGTCTCGTATGCATAGATTTTATTTCCTACTCATTAAATGGCAATCTATTTATTTACTAGATTAGGTTGCTTTTATCCAGATGATTACAGATTACAGAGAAGAATACAAGAGGCAAATTATAACTTTTATCTCAACGTCTATACAAATTTCAACTTGATTTTAACATTTCCTGGGCCGAGTAAAACTAGAAACTGTGTACTTTGGTCTTTGCAGCCTAGAAACTGTTCTCCCTATTCTGTGAATGATGACTTGGGAAGGGAAATGAACTTCCTGTGGACCTCCGTCCCCCCTGACCCTGAAAACTATAAGCTGGGATCATTGGGTAATGAAGAAAAATGCCTATATTCTTCAGCACATTGCCGGCTTGGATCATTGGGGAAGGAAGGGGAATGCCTATATTCTTCAGCACATTGCCGGCTTGGATCATTGGGGAAGGAAGGGGAATGCCTATATTCTTCAGCACATTGCCGGCTTGGATCATTGGGGAAGGAAGGGGAATGCCTGCTCTTCCTTCTTTCTCTCCCTCGACATCTGAAATGGCAAGCAAATTAGAGTGGCGACAGGCAGGCAGGATGTTCCGGAAGCTTCTACCCTTCACTGATAAAGCTGTTTGGCTAAATTTACTTCATCTAAAAGTGAGCACTTCGCTGACCTTTTTTTGCGACCCTAAATTGTACAGTTGAGAGATGCTGACAGTTATTCGCTTGTACAAGATAAACACTTCCACTTTTACATTTTGGCATGCATTTAGCAGACGGCCTCACCAGCGCTACGTAGATTACACTTTTACGTTATACAGCTGGATATTTTACAGATGCAATTCAGGTTAAGTACCTTGCTCAAGGGTACAACGATAGCAAACACTGTAACCTTTCAGTTACAAGCCCAGTTCCCAATTATAATAACTGCCACACATTATTGCATTGCTACAAAAAAAAACTGTTTAAGGATTTAATGAAGAAGTGGTTTTCCACCAAGTACTTTTGTGTCTCCATATTGTCTACGCCTGGGTCTGTGGTTCACCTGGGGAATATGATGGAACCGCGTTGATCTGTGTCCTCTCCGTGCCAGTTCCGTGTAAGGTTTTTCAAAAAAATTACCAAAATGGCAGGCTAGATGGCACCAACTTCCCTCAGCAGAATCAAGGCTGTTTTTTTTTCATTTAAAAAAAAAAAAGGATTCATGAGAGGCTTTTAAGAGGAAAGGAAAGAGCAACCTTCTCTAAGTTAAACAACAACAGTTAAGCAGTTAAACAAACGACTTAATCCAGTTCAGACTATTATAAAGACGTTCGGTACACTCGCTACACAACTCAGAACTCCTATAACTGGCTGATGTGATTGGCAGTTGAGGCCTGCTGTTGGCCTGAAGTTCTATCGTAACACCTTAGGTGAAGTACTGCACACTTTGATTGTGAATTGAGGCCAGCATCACTCTTTCCATTCATTGTAATTTTTGTTTTGCATCAATAATTTACATCTGTGTAAGCATAAATGGTATGAACTTAGGCTATTAACTATTTTATAGCTTATATTCATGAATCTGCCATTGACTCACCAGCGAGTCAATCATGTGAACGATACATATTTTAAGCAGGGCCTGAGAATGCATTAATATGTAAAAGAAAAAGTTGATTGATACATTGTTTTAAACAATGTTTTAAGGGGGAGGGAAGAAACCAGTATTTGTGTGAAAATTTGGGACTACATGGATAAAATATATCAGTTCACTCTACCGGCTGAGAAGGGAGTCGCATCTTTCCCGTGGTGGATGACGTAGCGGCGAGTACACAGACTTGAGTGCGCGAGACTGCCGTGGTGCGTTGGGAGTGGGAGAACGGAACGGGCACGAGAGAGAGGGACGAGAAAGAAAAGAAAGAAAAAAAGGGAGACCAAGCTGCTACGACAGCACTAGCTGGCTAAAGAGAAAGGGCAAACTGGTTGTGCCAGACTGGTTGGACGGAGCATAATCTGCCTTTTTCCCCCCCAACAGCGGATAGTTTTTCTTTCTTTGGTCCATATTGTACTTAGCTAGCTAATCTAGCTATGTGCATGTAGTTTGTTCATGGAGGAGAGCGCAGAAGCCAACGGCGCGCTGGGGTTCCTGCCGAGGAACTGCCTTTTTAAATAGTTGGCTGATTGTTGTCGTTGTTGTTGCTAACAAGACGGCTAGCTAACGAGCTAACGTACATTACTACGGCTAAAAAGACTTTTCTCCACCTGTGTTGGTGCAAAAAGGGAAGCTAAATCAAGTTAGCTAATTTAATTTCTGTTTTTGTGCGTTTTAACAGTTAGATAACATTAGCTAAACGTCATTTCCCCTTTCAGACTAGCGAGACTGCTATTTAGCAAGCTATCTGACTAGCCAATATATAGCTATTGTAGTGCTGCGATCGAGATAATGTTACTTTTGAATTCATTTTCCCGGTTAGATCGCTAGTTTAATCACCGAAACTCCGAGATAACATTCGTTAACTGGCTACATGTGTATTTACCGTGCAGGCATATTATTATTCTGATATATAATCTCCAACAACGTTGGTTTGTGTGCGTTCGGCTGGCTAGATAAGTTAAGAGAGCTAACGTTAGTGTAGCCTGGGCTACTATTTTAATTAGCTTTCGGGTAGCTAGCTGGCTGGTGGTTTCATGAACGATGCACTGGTCACAGTCTAGTGGTAGCAGCTACTTCCCAGTTTTTCAAAACAATATAACGTTACTGTTTTGACGAAACACTGAATGTGGGATGCTGAATGCAGTTAGCATTGGATATCTTGTATGTAGCTCCATTTTTTGTTCTGTATGAATTTTTTTCCTGCTATCTTTGCTCTGTAGAATTTGCGGCTT
This sequence comes from Synaphobranchus kaupii, assembly GCA_029718625.1. NCBI lineage: Eukaryota > Metazoa > Chordata > Actinopteri > Anguilliformes > Synaphobranchidae > Synaphobranchus > Synaphobranchus kaupii. The sequence continues at coordinate 18,676,775 of CM056387.1, read as the reverse complement.
TGCGTTGAAAGACTAGCCGTGTGTTAGCAAGCTAGTTTGCTATCTGTAGCCCTTTTCTCTCCTGGCTGCGGTGGCAAATGTATGCCATTAACTACAATACTGTTCCTTTAATTTAAAATATACTGAAGAAAATTTCCATATCCTTAACACACCTGTCATTTTTTTCCCTGCTCGTGTTAGCGAACCTCTTTGTTCCCTCTTATTGCATCTAACTAGCTAGGTTGTGTTTTAGCTATTATTTAAGAGGGCCGAGGTGTGTTTTGTAGAGACTTTCCTTTTCTACAATTGTTTTTTTTATTCGGGTTTTGTGCAAAGACGACGGCGAGAATTTTGTGAAACTATGGATGATCAGACCCGTATACTGGCGGGTCTTACCGGACTGGCGGGATTACAGCAGTCCGATCTGGGCGACCCAGACTCCGTTAGGAAGCACCACGGCCAGCCGCAGCAAGACATCGGGACATCCTTCAACAGATCATGGCTATTACGACGAGAGCCTCGACGAAGCGCAGGCCAGGTAAAATGCACACAGGGAGGTGATAAATCACATATGAACTACACTAGATACAATAGCCTATATCTAGATTGTAGCGAACTAGCTAGCAGGGTCGTAGACGATTACACGTCAGCTATGCGGCGATGCAATGTTGCTTACGTTATGGTTCTACATGTGCAGTAATATTTTAAGTAGCTAACGCCATTTGGCTGCTTCGCTGGCCGTCCTGAGTGAAAGAGTGAAATATCTCGCCAGTATATTTTTGGGTAGCGTGGGGACGAGCTTGCCACTACATTCTGTTGCTGTGACTTATTCCACTCTGATATAAGTTAGCCACTACATATCTTGGATATATTAACGACCGAATGCACATCTTGAAGCAAACGTACTGCAATATGTCACAATCTCGGTCAAGCTTCGGTTTAAAAAAAAACAACATTTTTTACAGCTCATGAGCTACTGAACGGACTCTGTGGACGTGTTAAGTCTATACAAGTTTTAGATTTTCCCAATGCACTTTCTAATGAATGAGAGTAGAATAGCCAAGTTTGAGCTGATGGGCGCTTGTGATCTCCTGTTGTGAGGGGGAGGGTGTTAAAAGTTATTCGAGTCTGTTTATATCGCCTGTCAATGTGTTCATTGACAAAGCAAAGCTCATTAACAGTCTACTCTGGATTGGCTGTTTAATTTAGCTTCATACCCTGTTTATCACCACCAGTCCCGTGACCAGTATCACTTAGCTAACATAGACCGACTTATAGAAGTTGTTTGTTTTTGCTTTTTCAGAATTAACTGAGAGGCGGCTAAAAATAACGGGTTTGCTGAAGTGGGCTTGTAGACCACCTTGATCTCGCCATCAGCCATTTGGCTTTCATCAACTAGTTCTTTCTCAGCGCAAGTGGCGCTGATCACACCGATATCTTCTCATTAGCATAAATAATCAGAAAGGTCATCACAGCAGGGGAAGCTTTGAAATGGGAAATCGCATTGTCCCCGGCCGGCCCAAAATGTTAACTACAAAACGGCTTGGCCAGATGAACGCGTCGTGGCCCAATACGCACAAGCACGTATCAAATTTAGTTAATGCTACGTTTTCATTCAAATGTAACGCTGTAGATACACCACGGCGCGTTTGGCCTAAAACCAGGTCTGTTTCTCATATGAAAGCAAAACCAGGTCTGTTTCTCATATGAAAGCGTGTGCTCGTTTGCCACGTGGGCACTGTAGTCACAAGCTAAACTAAAATGGAAAAGTTAAGGATAGAAATAAATAAAGATGCGGTATGGAATCATGACCAATGCTTTTGTTATCATTAGTTTGTAATACAAGTTATTCTATTCTAATGTTGCAACAAATGTAGGGCCACCTGGTTCCGGCGATTAATTCACTCCCCCTCACCCCCCCCCCCCCCCCCCCCCCCCCCAAACCCCCCAAAACCCCCAAACCCCCAAACCCCCAAACCCCCCAAACCCCCATTCCCATCGCTTTCTCTCCTTGGTGTTCACCCTTTTCATTGTGCGGAGCGTGCAATCAATTCTCTGATAATGTGTGCGCCAGTGCAGCTGTCCCGCAAATCGAGTTTCTATTAATGGGATTGGGGGTGGGAGGTTGCACGGGGGGGGGGGTGGGGGGGTGGGAGGCCTGTTATAAACAAAGAAATTACATTTTAAAGTATTAAAAATAACACAATCGACAGCATTCACTGCCTTGAGTGAGTTTCAAATAAGATACGGTCAAGTAGTCATGTAGTTTCCTTGTGAAAATATATTATGCCTTATGAGATGTCTGATCATGTTCCAGGAAACTGGCTAACACATTTTTTTCTGTCCTATATCTGCTTGATTTATTTATTTTTTAATTTGTAAGGATAGTACCGACTACAATGTTATTCATAGATAAAATGTAGGCAACTGCATGCTTTTTTGAGTAGTTAATTTGCTGGCCATCTCTTATTATAGACAGATAACCCATCTATGTAAAAAAACATAAATCAAATGTGGAAGTACCATGTTCCTAGCCTTCTCAAAAACAATCAAGCTTCCTTCAGGAGACGGTCTTATTTATTGAAAATAAACTGCTGTGTTTCATAATAACCAGTTTTGCTAGAAATGGTAGTAACAATGTCATGCCTTAAAATATGTCAATGAAAACTCACCTGTTTTTTTTTGTTGTTGTTTTTTGGTAGTCAGTTTAGAAATCATATCAATTACATTGGTTACCGCCATAAGTCCCCAAAATAAAAGCGTACAGACAGAAGTTGGGCAGTTTTGTTTGAGTCAGTTATAGATTTTTCACCTAAAAATGTGGTTTGACGTTAGTTTTTGACATGGTATGCTTATTAGGGTGGGTTTGTGTGTGGGGACAGGGTTGTTTCTCGGAGATTGTCTGCATTGGTGACATCCATGAGTTGTGCACATTGAAATGTGCAGTCATAGTTGTGCAAGTGCCATTCCAAATCTTCTTGTGCAACAGTCGTGGCTCATTCATTTTCGCAGGAAAACTTTGGGTTTGGGAGATAAATCGCCCCTTTCCTTCTCCTCCCTCTCTCTCCGTCTCCCCCTCTCCCTCCCTCCCTCTTGCTCTTCCCCACTGTCTCGAACAGGAAGCATGCCCTGAAACTGCCACCGTATGAAGCCTGCCCTCTTCAGTGTCCTGTGTGAGATAAAGGAGAAGACAGGTGAGCCTATCCCAAGCTGCTGCTGCTCTCTGTTGATGTTGATGGCTGATGGCTGTGATTGTGTGGGCTGATTACAGTACAGCGTCTTCTGGTGCCTGAGATTTCTTCATCCCTCCAAATTCTTTCACCCCCCCCCCCCCCCCCCCCCCCACAAAAAAACGAATCTGCCATCTCTGGACCGCCATCCACAACTCTTTCGGCCTTGTGCCATTTTTCCGCTCGTGATGAAATTCAGTGTGATGGGCATGCTCTGTTGGCTGTCATGGCGATCTGTCAATCACCCTTTCTTGCTTGCCCCTGATTGGTGGAGGAGAAATGGAAAGCTGGAGGGGGGAGGGGGAGGGCTGGGGAGGGCTGGGGTGTTTTCGCTGTTGCCTGGGAAACATGCTGTCTTATTTACCTAGTGTCAATCAGTCTGACATGCACATGTACTCTGTGAGAGAGATGACGAGAGGAGGGGAAATGTGTTCCTCACACTCCATTAGTCACTAGTTCAGACAGTTTGAAAACCCATTTGTGGGACAGGCAGAGTTATTCCAAAAAGTAGGGATTTTTTAATTAATTAATTAATTTTTATTGGTGCATATTCTGTAATTGGCTTGGGTTAACAGTAATGCAAAAAGTAAAATTTCTTGCTAAAAGCACATTTCCAATACGGTTTTATTTGTTTTGTATCAAAGAGCTTTCTTGTGAGACGGTGTTTTTGGCTCCCATTTCTCTTAAATATTTTAGTAATTAATTAAATATGCTCAGTGTTGTAGTTAAATGTGAGGGTACTTTTCAGCGTCTGTAGTGCTGCTGACAGTCGCATTTGTGCCTGGGATAAGGAGATTCTGTGGTTTCCCCAACAACCCTGCAGAGTTTGGATCAAATTGAGCTTCCCTAATGTTACATCAGTTAGTGATGCACGCATGTACAAACAACACCCGTGCACACTATTTTCTCTCTCTCTCTCTCTCTCTCTCTCTCTCTCCTCTCTCTCTCTCTCTCTCTCTCTCCTCTCTCTCTCTCTCTCTCTCTCTCTCTCTCTCTCTCTCTCTCACACTCACACTCACACTCACACACTACACACCACAAACAGTTGCAAGAAAGTAGAAGAGGCTTGAAACCTTGGTCCCCGGTCTCTTCTTGCACTCTCTCTCCTCCCTTTTTCCACTCTTTCTCACTCCCTCTGTTCTTACCCCCCCTGTGTGCAGGGTGAAAGCGTAGCCTTGCTGTGCGTCTGTGCTTTGATATGGTAATGGTTGAGGGGGCTCGGGAGGGGGGCTGGATTGTTTTCATTGTGAAGGAAATGTTCTGCCCAAATGCCATTCCATCCCCACTTTAAACATGACCTTCACTGCTGTCACTTCAAGGAAATCAGCCTGGAAAAATAATTTAACCAAAAGTTTTATATATATATATTAACAAAAAAAAGCCAATTTCCTCTCTCCTTCCCTTTCTCCCTCTCTCTCGTTCTCTCTTTCTCTGAGGCCTGGTAAGGTCTTCCTATCCTGTACTCTTTCACTCCATCTCTGCCTCCCCCTCTCCCTCTTTCCCATGGCCACTTCAACTGGCCCTTTATGCCCGCTGTAGCCTACAGCAGCGGTGACCAATCAGATGCCATGGAGGGCAGAGAGTATGCGGAGTTTCATTCTGACCAATCGCTACACCTGCTGATTTCACTAATAGGTCCCGTCCTCTCTGGTTCAAGGTGTATTAATTGGTGGAAATGGGCAGGTGAAGTGATTGGTTACTTGGAATGAAAACCTGCATACTCTCGGCCCTGCTTGGCACCTGATTGGGCCCCATCTGATTGGGCCTGCAGTCTCTAATCACCAGTCTGATTACGGCCTTTTAACTATTATTCATTTTTGAAGAGCTCCATTTCAGCCCACGTAAAAATCGTATTAATCACTCCCAACCTCCAGTGGGGCCTTTTTTTTTTTCCCCCCCCCCCTCTTCTTTGGAAACCCAGGCCTTCTGATCTGAGCAGCAGTGAGACAGTGGGGGTTGTGGGCGTGGGCAGAGGGATGGGACTACGGTGAAAGGGTGGGGCCATTATAAAGGCAGGGCTTTGGTAAAGGGGCGGGACTATGGGCAGAATGGGAAAGTGTGACTCATAGTATTTAGATGCCAAGGCTGGCAGATGATGTGGTTTTACTCGAGAGAAAGGAGCCCTCAGCACCTTGTCCTTATACTGATGAGTGATGATTTTGATCCAGTGCAGTCAAGTCATCTCCTTGCTCGCAGAGTTCATAACGTCATGTGTGTTACCCAAGATGCTTTGTGTTGCCTGCAGGGCTCTTTCATAAAGCTTTGCACAGAAGCGCACACACGCACGCGCACACACACGCGCACACACGCGCACTCACTCACAGATCCTCCACAACTGGTCTTAGGACGAAACATGGCAGCGAGTGAACCGGGTTAATGTCTTGTTAGCATCACTGAGCAGAGACTGTAGCAGTACTCCCACGGTCGTTTATACGCGTGCTCGGACGGTCAACGCCGTTATTCCAGAACATACACACACACACACACACACACCTCACGCTGACGCACGGTTCTCTCTCTCTCTCTGTTTTATTGGCAAAAGCAGAAAGGAGAGGGAGAGCGAGCGAGAGAGGAAGGGGAAAAAGGAGGCAGACAGAGAGAGAAAAGGAGGGAGTGAGTGGATAAGAGAGAGAGAGGGAGGGAGGGAGTGGATAAGAGAGAGAGAGGGAGGGAGGGAGGCAGGCTTGATTGATGAGGTAGGGGGAGCAGCTGTAATTATTCTCTGTCCACTCCCCCGTGCCGGATTGGCAGACAGCTGCTATCACACAGACCCCAGGCTCTGACAACCCCCCCCACCCCCCAAACACAATCTCTGTGACTTGGGGACACCTCTCTGGCTTCACCCGTGCTCTGGCCTAGCTCTGTGCGGGCAGTCCGTCAGCACTGCCTGGGAGAGACGGTTATCGAGCTACCTTTCATCCCTGTCACACACACACACGCACACACGCACAGTTGCGCACACGCACAGTTGCACACACACGCACGCACGCACGCACGCACGCACACGCACAGTTGCACACACACACGCACACACACACACACGCACAGTTGCGCACACACGCACAGTTGCACACACACATTGATAAACACGGTCAGTCTGACCCTTGCATACTCTCTTACTCACACATGTACTTGCACCCTGACTCTCTAAATCACCTCATACGGGAAAAGTAATGCATCTGGGTGTTTGAGAGAGAGTCTGACCCCTCGCATACTCGTGCGTTTGTTGGGAGGTGTGTGTTGGAGGCTGTGTGTACGTGTGGAGGTAACCCTTAAACAATTTCACATCAGATTATACAGCAGCATTTTTACTCTGGTAAAAAATCGTGCCGTATCATTTGATGTAAAATGGTTTAATTGCCCCCTCTCTCTCCGGGCCAGGTCATTATGTTGGCCCTGTCTCTTTAATTAACAATATGTAAATGTAGGGTTAGCTGGAATGCGATTGTATCTGAGAGCTTTGCTTCTGATGAAGTCCAATTACACATTCATTAAAACTAATGGGATCTTCCAACCCACCACTGTACCGCTCGACACCCGCAACCCGCTAACCCGCCAATCCCAACCGCTGTACCGCTATACACCGCAGCCCGCTAACCCACCACTGTACCGCTCTACACTGCAACCCCGCTCACCCGCCAATCCACCGCTGTACCGCTATACACCGCAGCCCGCTAACCCACCACTGTACCGCTCTACACTGCAACCCGCTAACCCACCGCTGTACCGCTGTACCCCGCAACCCGCTAACCCACCGCTGTACCGCTCTACACCACAACCCGCTAACCCACCACTGTACCGCTCTACACCACAACCCGCTAACCCAGGCGGCAGTGTAGTATAATGGTTAAGGAACTGGCCTTGTTCGATTCCCAGGTAGGACACTGCCGTTGTACCCTTGAGCAAGGTACCTAACCTGAATTGCTTCAGTATATATCCAGCTGTATAAATGGATAATATGTAAGTCGCTCTGGATAAGAACGTCTGCTAAATGCCTATAATGTAATGTAATGTAACCCACCACTGTACCGTTCTACACTGCAACCCGCTAACCCAGCACTGTACCACTCTACACTGCAACCCGCTAACCCAGCACTGTACCGCTATACACCACAACCCGCTAACTCGCTAACCCACCGCTGTACCGCTCTACACTGCAACCCGCTAACCCACCACTGTACCGCTATACACCGCAACCCGCTAACCCACCACTGTACCGCTCTACACCACAACCCGCTAACTCGCTAACCCACCGCTGTACCGCTATACACCGCAACTCGCTAACCCACCGCTGTACCGCTCTACACTGCAACCCGCTAACCCACCACTGTGCCGCTCTACACCACAACCCGCTAACTCGCTAACCCACCGCTGTACCGCTCTACACTGCAACCCGCTAACCCACCGCTGTACCGATCTACACTGCAACCCGCTAACCCACCACTGTACCGCTCTACACCGCAACCCGCTAACCCACCACTGTACCGCTCTACACTGCAACCCGCTAACCCACCACTGTACCTCTCTACACTGCAACCCGCTAACCCACACTGTACCGCTCTACACCACGACCCGCTAACCCACCACTGTATGCACGCGCACACACCCCTCACACACGCACACACACACACGCACGTCATGGGTCTGTGAAGGAGAAACACGGCCCTCATTCCTGGCCTTTTCTTTTCCCTGTCTGTTTTTCTTCAGTGCTTTATGACTGGCTGTAAAATGCCGTGGGTTTGTGCGTGCGTGAGGAAGTGTTTGGCTACAGTAACGTGTACTCCAAAGGTTTATGTACTTGTGAGTCCTCCTCTTTCTTCCTCCCTCTCTTTCCCCCCCCCCCCCCCGTCCGTACTCACTCGCTCTCCTGGTCTCCGTTCCTCCCTCCCTCCCTCCCTCTCTTTCCCCCCCCCCCGTCCGTACTCACTCGCTCTCCTGGTCTCCGTTCCTCCCTCCCTCTCTTTCCCCCCCCCCCGTCCGTACTCACTCGCTCTCCTGGTCTCCGTTCCTCCCTCCCTCTCTTTCCCCCCCCCGTCCGTACTCACTCGCTCTCCTGGTCTCCGTTCCTCCCTCCCTCCCTCCTTCTTCTTGCTCTAATTAACGGTGCCTCTTAAGAAGCTCCTAAAGACCTTGTGAAAAATGAACACTCATTTGAGAGGTCATTAATTTGCACAGTTATGCAAATTAGGTAGCAATTAAGCCATAGTTCTGAGGAGCTGCTCCCATTTATAACGAGCGAACGAGGGAGATGACAGCAAGGAGTACGGAGCACGCTCTGGCTCACGGCTCAGGACGCAAGACCCGCGGAGTACTGCACTACTTGCCAAAGTCCGCCGTGGATTACCACACCAGAAACCTAGTTTACTACAGTACTCCTCCCTCTATCTCTCTCTCCATTTCTCTCTTTCAATTTCAAGGTGCTTTTTTGGCATGACATAAGCTGTGTTGCCAAAGCAAATGTTACAAACAACAACAATAATAATAATAATAATAAATAAATAAAAATGAACTCAACAAACTATTAAGTACACACGTCTTAACTGTAGGTGTTGTCAGTTATCCTGTTCCTGTGTAGATGACGGGTTGCTACATACGAAGCAGCAAGTGGCGCTGTGTGTCCTTCACCCAGTACAATGGGTAACTTTTCTTCGTCTGGAAGTGTGGCAAAATTTGGATGTATTGATGTTGTTTTTTTTGTTTTGTTTTTTTTAAATCCGAATTTCCATATATTCATTGCAATGTAGAAGGAAGTATCTCTGTCTCAACCTCACCTCTCTCTTTCTCTCTCTCCCTCTCCCTCCATGTAAATCTGGTTCTTCCTCCCTCTCAAATTTAAATATGCAAACGCTTTATTCTGTGTAAATGAACACATTTGTATCTTACTCCCTCCCCTTCTCAATCCCTCCCCTTTTCTTGTTTCTTCCCCTTTCTCGTCGCCTCCCCCCCCCCCCACACACACACACACACACACACGCGCACACACACACACACACACACGCACACTCACACACACACACACTCTCACACACACTCACACACACACACACACACACACACACGGTATAACAAACACACACTGGATTGCACACACACAGACAATTCAGTTTAA
>CM056387.1:18439981-18666957 GCA_029718625.1 Synaphobranchus kaupii | reverse complement strand
CTAAAATAAAAAGAAAAAGATGCAGGGCAGGGTGGGGAGATGGAGGTATAAATATGGGGTGAGGGAGGTATAAAGATGGGGTGAGGGAGGTATAAATATGGGGTGAGGGAGGGTATAAAGATGGGGAGAGGGAGGTATAAATATGGGGTGAGGGAGGTATAAAGATGGGGAGAGGGAGGTATAAATATGGGGTGAGGGAGGTATAAATATGGGGGAGGGGTAAGATGGGGAGGGGTATAAAGGATGGGGAGAGGGAGGTATAAGGATGGGGAAGAGGGGAGGTATAAAGATGGGGAGCGGGAGGTATGGTAAAAGATGGGGAGAGGGAGGTATAAAGATGGGGAGAGGGAGGTATAAAGATGGGGTGAGGGAGGTATAAAGATGGGGAGAGCAGGGCATTTCTGCAGGTGGTATCCTGGGTAGGATGATATGCAGCATTGTTGCAAGATTTTAATGTCTTAAACGAGCCAAATATTTTTTAGTAATAATCGGCAGGTGAATAAGTTAACCAAGGTACGTCATTTTTCATATAATTTCATGTGTGTATCGATCATATTTATCCTCTTTGCACAAAAATAAATATTTTCACCAAATTGCTTGCTTCATTAAGAAAGATTTAGATTTAAATTTGGATTGATATAAACTTAAGTTCAGGTAGGTAAACTGAACTCAATTCTCATTGCTGTGATGATTTGTGTAGGGAATGTCCAGGAAATGCTGGATTGTGATGTGTCGCAAACTCAGAGATTGTTGTATTATTGTGGGGAGATTATTAGATGGCCTAATTAACACCCTTCTCTTCAAAACGTGCCAGGTAATCTTTAATGAACACATTATAATCAGCTCTACTGGTCCTGCTTTCACTCTGTATTCAAATAAGTTGTATTTCCCTAAACAAAAGACCTAGTTCTGACTCCTAGTGAAAGGTCCTTCAGCCATGCCTGGATCTACTGGAGGAGTACTGTCAGAACTGGGCTCTGGCAGAAAACGGGACCAAATCCAAAATGACTATATTCCAAAAGAACAAGCTCCTCAGTTCAAAGTTTTAGAAAGTGGAATTAAACTCCTTGCCTCTCTCTCTCCCTCTCCCTCTCCCTCTCCCTCCGCTTCTCAGGCATGTAGCGAGTTCACTAACCATGTGATGAACCTGCTGAGGGAGCAGTCTCGAACCCGGCCCATCTCGCCCAAGGAGATCGAGCGCATGGTGGGAATCAATCCACCGCAAGTTCAGCACCATTCAGATGCAGCTCAAGCAGAGCACCTGTGAGGCCGTTATGATCCTGCGCTCCCGCTTCCTTGACGCCAGGTGTGTGTGTGTGTGTGTGTGTGTGTGTGGTGTGTGTGTGTGTGTGTGTGTGTGTGTGTGTGTGTGTGTGTGCGTGTGCGCGTAAGCTAGCGCGTGCCAGGTCGCGAGGTGCATTCGCTTGCATTCTCAGGGGCCGTTCTCCTGAGTGTCACAGGCGCAAGCGACGCAACTTCAACAAGGCAGGCCACGGAGGTGCTGAACGAGTACTTCTACTCCCACCTCTCGAACCCGTACCCCAGCGAGGAGGCCAAGGAGGAACTGGCTAAGAAGTGCGCCATTACAGGTCTCTCAGGTAAAGGGGGGCAGAGGTCAAGGGTCAAACGTCAAACGGGGTTATCCCCATGCCATAAGTGATCCAATACTCAGTCTCCTGCTGCTTTTGCACCTGAGAGCCTAGATTATTTAATAGGGACTTAAAATCTCAAGCCTAATATGTCATGCTGTGTTCTACAACTGTGTGAGATGGAAAGTTAGCCACAGCAAAAAAAAGCAGTTTTGACTTTTTTTTCTTTTTTGAAAAAAAGTTTTATATGGAACTTACAGCACGCATTAATAACGCACATTGACATAGTGTTTTCCAGGCAAAGGCATATCCATCTTGTGACAAAGTGTATGTATTTTTGTAAGGCATGTCTTAAATTAGCAGGCTAGTGATGACTCAGTGCTGTACTTGCAGGCTGTGTTACAGAAGGCTGACGGGGAGAAGCATGCTAGCAACCATTTCGCAAAATGTACTGCCCTGCTAGCTAGCATCTTGATATATGATGCCGCGCTAGCTAATTAATGAGGTGGACAGTATGGTTTAAATTGGCGAATTGACGAGGTAACTCGTCAACAAACTGATCGGCTAGCTTTCTCTAATAAGTTGGTAAAAGTAGTTTATCGCGAGTTGGCTTGCTGGTGAATTGGCTGGTCAGCATATCTAACTTATAAGTAACTTAAAATGACCTACCTACCAATAATAACTTCATACTCATAGCCTTCTAGCTTGCTAACTGGCTAGCTAACTATAATGCTAAGTAAGCAAATTGAGCTTGCTAGCAAGGCAGCTTCTGGTTCTGTCACGCTGTACCTCTTACTAGCTAGACGGCTACCTAACCAAACCGGTAATTCCAGTCTCCATTTTTTGGCTTGCACTGTAATCCCGTTTTTTGCAATGAATGCAGGGATGGACAGGATCTATATCACTTTATGCCAACAGGGCCTCCGTATGTAATGACTCGGTTATACAAGTCTGAGTTTGGTGTAATCCCACCCCCCCCCCCCCCACCCCCCCCCCCCCCCCCAGGTCTCCAACTGGTTCGGAAACAAGAGAATTCGGTACAAGAAGAACATCGGTAAGTTCCAGGAAGAAGCCAACCTCTACGCCGTGAAAACTGCCGGGTGGACGCAGCCAGTGTGTCGGCTCAGGCCAGCCAGGCAAACTCTCCGGCGACGCCCAACTCAGGTACTGCCACACGCATACACAGCCTCAGTTACACGCACTCGGTCAGTCACTCAATTCTTAGTCACACACTCTCTCACACATAAACTGTGAGTCTGTCAGCAAATCAGCCAGCCAGCAACCTGAAATGATCATGTTTATGACTGTCTCTATTAAACTGCATGTCCATTAGTATACAGAGGGCCTGTAATGACTCTTTCCACCCTCTCTATCCCCATCTATCTGCTTCAGCTCCTCTCTGAGACTCTGAGTACAATTACACCTGGAACCAGGCTGGCTCATTATACCCCTTTCCCACTGTAGAGCTGGAACCAGACTGGCTCATTATACCCTTTTCCCACTGTACATATACACACCCTTTTTGTGTACTCAATAGTCCGTTTGCCAGTCACAGAATTAGAAGTGTCTGCTCATCCATATAGGGCAATGTTTACATATGTGCTTATTGTGGCCCTTTCTGTGATAATGAGAATTGGCCCTTGCTATAATTGCACCCCCCTTGTGTGTCGTGTAGGTGGATACCCTGCACCATGCTACACACCTGACGGGCCGGCTATGAGGACCTGTCAGGAAGAGCTCCGTAACCCCCAAGCACCTGACGTGAGTATAAGCATGTGCATGTGAAACGCGACACCACAACTAATCAACACACAGGCTCACAAATTATCAACACACTGGGAAAATAGCACGCGCACACAAACGCACACACACACACACACACACTCAGAAATAACATGAGTGCAAAACACTCAACATACACGCACACAAATAATCAACATTCACTCAGAAGCACAGAAGACGCATATCTGGCAGTGCCAACTTCAGTGATGTAAAGGTTTGTATATTTGTAACACACTGAGCCACACAGGCAGGGGGTTTGTGTACGTTTCATTTATCGCACAGCGTACTTCTTCTTTTGCTGTTGGTTTGTAGCGTTTTAATGCCAGCCAGGCAGTGTTTCCGTTGAGCAACCCAGGCTGGATGACTCATTCGACTTGAAGGCTGGTTTGGTATCCACTCTCTGCACCAAAACTCTATTCGCACTGTAACGGCCATGTAAGATGTGAACTCCCTATCGGTTAGAAATATTGAAACCCGAATTTGGAATTTCCAATTTGAACTTTGTACAAGCGCACTCGTATACGCCCCCTGCTGCCAGCAGTGTGAATACAACTCGCGGCTCTCCTCCGAAACGCGTGGGTGCCGGCCGGCTGCTTCTTTAGACAGTGCGGCCACAGGCCGTTCACGTGCGGAGCGAGGATGGAGGAGACCCAATCATACGCGAGCGCAGAGAGCACGCCACGCTGCAATGCCCACCGACCGAATCCCTCCCTAATATTCCTTGGACGTTGCAAAGCCAATTGTCCACGGGCCCCTGCAGGGCTGGAGGTGTTGATTCTGAGGGAATCGAGATCCTTATTTGTGGATTGTTTTTAACAAAAAAAAAAAAAGCCAAAGAAGCACAGTGGGACAAACGACTCAATTGACAGGCCAAGATCGTACAGATTGATCGTACAGTCAATACTGCAAAAAGAATTTGAGGTGCTACTCTTTAGTGATTAAACTAATTAGATCTTGCCTCTCTGTTTCCCTCCCCCTCTCTTGTTCTCTTTCTCTGCCCCCCCCCCCCCCCCCCCCCCCCCCCCCCCCCCCCACCCCCCCCCCCCCCCCTTCTAGGACAGCACCAATCCTTCCATCACGTCTCCGGCAGGAGCCCCCAGCAGCGTCCACTCAGATTTCCTCCAGCTGAGAGAAGGCTCCACCCACCAACGCTCCGTTGACTCCTCCCCTTTCCCCCTAAACCCAACCCCTTCCCTGTGGCAAGGCACAAACTGCTGCTGGCCCCTCCCCTTTTCCTAACCTCTCCTCTGCTTCCCTGCGACAAGGCAGTAACCGCCGACTCCTGCCCTGAGACGAACCACTAACTCTTCCTCGTTCCGGTAGACCTCGCCCCTTACCTGTGACATGGCACCTATGTGGCCACTGACTCCTCCCCTTTCCTCTGAAAGCTCTCCGTTCCGTTTTTCTTCTGCTTAAAACAACTCCCACTCCCAACGTTTCCCTCAGTTGTCTCTCATGGACCCTGACGCGATCTCATGAACAATATGAGCTGGATTTATGATTGGACAGTAATGCAGGAATCCCAGCCCCTGAAGGAGAAGGAGCGAGAGAAATGGACGACAGCAGAGGGTGACCCTGAGTCAAAGACAGAGCTGCTTCTCACCCTAGGGACCTCTGGGGCATACAGACTATTGTGTACACACAAAGGGTGTGTATCTGTACCTATTAGACTACACACGTCTCACTTTCCACACATTGTGTTAACATATTAAGGGTTGTATTAACTGCTGTGGTGATTGTTTGCTGGGAGAGGTGTGTGTGTGTGTGTGTGTGCGCGTGCGTGAAAGTGCGCGTGTCTAGAGTGATGGTCAGCAAACCTTACCGGTTTCCACGGAGACACTTCCATCTCATTGGGAGCTTTGCCCCTCCCACTTGTACCAAAGTGCTGCATTCTTGAACTTAAACCAGTCTAACGAGCAGAATCCCGATATCATCTTTTTATCGCTGTGCCGTGCCGTTACTTTTGCCGCCCCCCCCCCCGTAACAGTCCTGTAACTTTTAGCCCCAAAACAGTACGGTTGCTTCTGCACCTGTAGCATTACATGCCCTTCCTCTCGTATTACTGTGACACCCACAGGGGCTCACACATCCGTAGACACTCACACTTGCTCACGCAGAAACACACGTATAAATATATATATATATACATGTATGTATATACTTACACACACACACACGTACCTGCAATTCCTCAAAGCAATGCAGGATCAAGCAGCAATGTATATGCAGAGCGGCTGAGGGGTGTGGCTGTTGTGATCAGCAAGGGAGGGGCGGGGAATATTCAGTTGGCTTCTTGGTGAAGAGTTTTCAGAAGCTGTGATAGTTTTTTTTAAAACCTTTTTAATAACATTGCAATTTTTTCTTTTTTCTTTTTTTTAAAGAATTTAGTCGATAGTAGCTTTTTTTCTAATGCTGTTTCACAAAGAATGCACCAGCCACCAAATATAACTAGTTTAAAATAACATTAACTATACGGTATCTTTTTAAAGGAAGCGTTAGGTAAAGATGATAGACAAAAAAAGAGAAAGATGTGACCGTCTTCCTTGCATGTCGATGTTTTTAGTGACACTTCATTTTCTTTACGTTTTTTTTATTTTTATTTTTTTCAAATTTACGATGGACAAAAACTTACAAAGGCAAAAAAAATAATAATAAAATAAATTACAATGACCAAAAATGAACACATTAATGATACATCCATAAACCACATTACTTGACAGGTCAGGCCAGCTTGTGCTACACCTCCTATTTTTATACCTGTACCCGCACCCTCCTGCCACCAGAGGGCAGTATTCCGGTTCAGTGAGTCAAATCCTCTGCTGGTTCTGGAACCCTTACTACCCAATGATCCAGAGGCAGTAACACCATTCTGCTGTCTGTGATGTTAAGCCAAAAATAACTTGTTGTTAATGAAGCCGATACTCCTCCATAAGCACTGGTTTTGATGTTAAAGACTCGTTTAGTTTTTGGGGGCGGGGAGAATGAAAACCAGAGGCATGGTTTATGTCAGTTGGTGTGTGTATTGTACCTTCATAAATTTGGTTTAGGTTACTTTTTTTTGTCTTTTTTTGGTGGGTTGTCAGTTACCTTAACGGGTTTCCTAGATCCACACTTCTGAACAGTTGTATCTTATCACGGGGAAGCAGCATGTGTTCAGTATGTCCGCTCTGTCTCTCGCTGTTAAAACCTTACTCCATTCGGCCCAACTTGGGAGCTTTATAAATTACAGCCGTAAACGCAAATGCTGTCCGGTCTCCTACTCCACGTAACAAAATCTCACAATAAGGGCTTTTCTTGGATTTGAATTTAACCAAAAAAAAAAAAACAATTAAACAGCACGGTGGTGAGTCACTGTAAACATCTGTCAATCTGAGCAGAGGCCGGCGTCCCCAAAACATTGTGATTACATCAGACTTCCTTCTGGCTGTGTCTGAAGGTGAAAAAATGTAATAGGTTTTACATAAATGCTGGCTTGTTTTGATAAGGGGGAGGTATACATATCACTAGCTCAATGGACTAAACCACGTTGAAGTGTAAATTAGTTACTGGTTTATACAATGTACACTGATGAGCAAACGTGGCGTAGGGAGAAATAACCTGCTTAACCATGGTAACCATGTCCTTTGTTCTGTTAAATCTACAATTACTCGCATAGTAATGCCTTTACTGCACCAAATTAATTTCATTTTTTTTTTCTTCTATGCCACTTATCTGTGGATATCACTGTACAAATTGTGGAATGTTTCAATGCTTTTCTTTGTATTGGTGTTATTTGGTTTTTATACGTTTAGTGGGTTTATTTTTTTGCCTTTATTGGGCTCTTTAAATAGGAGCAATGTATGTTCTTTTGTTTTTGTTTTTTTAAAGCTTTTTATTTTTTTATTATGGCACATTGCTACTTTGATTCTGGCTTTTTTTTATTGTTTCTCTTGGTATGTGGTGGTTATGGGACTGGCAGTTTGAATTTGGTGCTGTGTGCTCCCATTGGACCACTAATCATGACCCGTTAGTGCTGTGTGCTCCCATTGGACCACAGATCATAACCCGCTGTTGCTGTGCGTACTCCCATTGGACCTCTGATCATGACAGCGCAGATGATGCGGTGCATCAAGGTTACACTTCCATAGCAATGCGGCTGTGACACTGATATGTCATCGGATATCGGAGGTTTGTGAATGGTGTTGCCTGATGGTTAAAAGTGAATGTTTTCAGTCAAACCGTGCGATTCAGGCCCTTTGAAGTACAGCTTTCTTTGTTTACACTTCTTATTCTTTGAGCACCTGGGTTTTGGTGGACAGTCCACTGGCTCCTGAAGGTTGTTTGTTACAGGAGTTGACGGGATGCAGTGACGTATCCTGGAGAAAGCGGGTAGGACAGCTTTGGGCGCTACCCACCTTCCAGACATTTATACTTGTCTGCCCCCTGCCCCGAGAGTGCATTTTAACCCCCGAACCCACACTATTCCAAAGATCAACAGAACTTTTGTCACAGTTTAACATTCATGTCTTTTGCACATATTCCGTTATTGTCACTTTCCAGACTGCCATAAGAAGTTATGACTTTATATTATTTTAATGATTTTTGCGGACGCCCTAAATTTCGACGGTGTTGCATTTCCACTGTGCTGTAAGGATGGAAGTTCTGTGGCTGTAATCTCCCAAACAAACACCTGCAGCCAGGAAGTGTTTTATTGACCCACAGCACCAAATCGGATGAAGCAGGTCCCTCTCGCCTCTTTATATATTTTATTTTGTTTTAACGTCTGCTCTCCCCCCTTTCTGTATCCATCCATTCCCTGTTCCTGCCTCCTCTTTCTCTCTCTACCTCTCTCCCTCCCTCCATCTCTCTTGTACATAGACGTCATCATTTCCAGACTGAAGAGTCTGTATTAACTCCTTTTATACCTCAACTTTAGGAGATCTGTTCTAGGAAGAGATTAATGCAAAAGAAAAAAAAATGACAACCAATGTAGTGTTCCTTACTAGAAAAAAAAAACTAATAAAAGAATAGTGTGCTTTTTTTGTGGGAATAGTTATTTTGGGGTGTTTGCTTCTTTTAATGGGAACAATGGTCTTTAGTCACTACATCTAAGCTATTGTGACATTTAAAAATATTAATAAAAAAAATATAAAGGATCTGTATTGTCTTTTTTATTTATTTTATTTCGGTCTGCTCTCAAAACAAGGAATACCATCCAAGCCAGCTTGATGGGGATTCATTTGTGGTATTAAGCTGGCTTGTTTATAGATTTGTGTGGAATGCAGTGTCTAGTTGGTTCGTTAAAACGACGCTAAAGGCTAGAATGCTTTTAGACCATTAAATTAAGTTTTGACTTATAGCAGCAGGTGAACAAGGCTTTGTGAACTCCAAAAATGGGTGGAGCTACAGTGTCATGTGGTAGTGGAGACTTCCAGGGTCCCTAAACTATGACTGATTGTGCAGGTGGTTCAGCCTTTTATGAGGGTTACAGGGCATCTAGACCTGTTCTAAACCTGTGTGTATACAGAGATGCATGTGACCAGGCAGTAATTACTCTGAACAAACGAAGGCGTACAAACAGGAATAATTGTGCCAAACACAAAATGGAGTGCAGCCGTAAACAAAGCCGTTTTTATTTGCCAACATTGTCAGTTGTCCCCCCAGCTTTTATTATGTATAATGCATGAAAATTGATACAAAGCAACATCCAAGTTCAGAGAGTGTCAAAGGATTGTTGGCTTCCTATTTACGATTGTTTGCCTTTTTGAAAGCAACAATGATTGACATTTTAAGTGTGTGCACATTTACATGCTGAAAAGGCAGTACACAGTCAGCAGCTGTACACAACGGTAAACAATATGGACAGTCCACACTGTACATAGCTCCTGAGTGTGTGTGTGTGTGTGTGTGTATAATTAGCTGTGTTTGGCAGGCAGGTTGTCGGTGGTCCAGCAGACTGTGTCTGGCGTCTCCGAGCTGGGCTGCAAGGACTTGAGTTTGGCCGCTCGTCTCGTCCTCCAGGCGGACAGGTGTCCTTTCAGTTTCAGGTACATCTGTAATATTGCAGCACAGCCATCTTACTGAAGGGGAAACATTTCGTCAGCGATAACATGTGTTCCTATGACCAGGCTCTGCTGTTTCTGACTGCTGCCTCTGTGGCCGGGCTCTGCTGTTTCTGACGGTTTGCCTGTCTGGCCGGGCTCTGCCGTTTCTGACTGCGTTGTCTGTCTATGGTCAGGCTGTGCTATTTCTGAGTGTGTTACTTGTCTATGTCAAGGCTGTGCTGTTTAGGACTCTGTTGCCTGGCTGTACTGTTTATGACTGTGTTGCCTGGCTGTGCTTTATCACCCTGTGTTTGCCTGTGTTGGGTTTCCTGTAGCCAGGGTAAAGTATAGCAAATACCATCCACATGTAGGCATGTGCCGATATAAACATTTCATAGTATGGTTATCTGGGCCAACATTTTCACGATATACTACATTATCTCGATAATTATTGAAATTTGAAAGTATTAAAACATACTTCAATTACTAAAAAAAAATACTAATTTATACCAATCAGAAAACATGTTTTATTGTTAAGCATTATGTAAAAATGTTAACCTTTCGGCCATGCCAATAACTAGTTTTCACAAAATAGCGTAAGTAAATACACAACATTTTTTCAACAAAATAATGTGCAACTTGAAGTAAATGTAAACATTTTGACGGGGCTCCATTGTTTCTGGTAACGTTATCTCCCGCTGCATCGATTGTATGGCCATGGTACAATGAAAACGTCCTTTATGTCGCTGTGTCTACTGAGAGTCAGAGAATAAGGAGTGCTCCCCCCGTGCCTGTAGCCAGTAATACTCTTCTTCTTCAGTTTTATATGACCAATGCTGAAGCGTAACAGACGGTTATTGCGATATTTTGGTATCATAAATTTATGACGATTAAATAAACTAATGTTTTTTATCGCGATATATGTAGTCCCATCTTGTATCTGCATGTTTCCGGGAAACTGCAGTTAATTGATTTGTTATTTGTTACTTAGTTATTACTGTTAATACAGGACAAAAAGGGATAGAAGTCAACCTGCGAATGGAGCTAACTATGAACTTAACATTGACATGAAATGGGTGGTTCCTGATTATACCCACAGCAATGAGACACAGTTTGATTCATCCTGTTGGCTGTAGATCCGTGGTGCGTCCCAATAGTCGAAAAATGCACCCTCCCTTCCTCCCCTACCCCCTCCTCTACTCCGTGACCCGGAAACGGATCTTTGTGTTTTAATCTAAAGTTGCTGATTACATATTAATTATGTATAAATTGTCGCGTATTAATTAACGTCTCGACGCCAATGCCAGGTACATTTAATACTGTACATGCAAATACTTGTACTCAAAACATTGAGGCGGTTTTGCATACTTCTGGGTAGGAGAGGAGTGGTAGTGGGGGAGTGGAGGAAGGGAGGTGGGGAGTGTAGAATATTGGGATGCAGCCCAGGCGTAAGGTGGCCAAGGTTCATCCTGACAGCATACAGCGTATCCTAGTGACTCGCCATGCAGGTGCAGCTTACCGATATGGCTTTGCCACATGCGATCGATGTCAGAGACTAACCTTACTGCTGTATTAATGTGTCGCAGTCTCATCGTTGGCGACAAAGACAGAGATGGTCCCACAGACACGCACACGCACACACACACACGTGCACACAATCGCATGGACGCGCACGCACGCAGCACATACTGCAAGCCCGCAGTACCTAAACGGGTCCGTTAGCCTTTAGCGCTAGCAGGCTGGGTGTGGCTCGTTACTGGAGCTGTTGGTAAGTACCTCTTGCTTTAGCGCGTTGACCCGAAGGATCAGGGGCTCCCCCTGGTGTTCGGAGCACGTCCTGCAGAGGGAGCAGAGTATGCGTTTGAAGGTGGAGCGCATTTCCTTGTCCCTGAAGGAGTAGATGATGGGGTTCACCAGGGAGTTGCACTCAGCCAGGACCAGGCAGTATTTCTCAAAGGCCAGGACATAGTGAGCATCGTACTGCAATCCGTCCAGCAGAAGAACCAGCAGCCCTGGGGTCCAGCAGATGACAAATGCCCCTGTGGACAGACACCTTATCATCAGTCATCAGACAACAAATGCCCCTTTGGGAAGACATCTTATCGTCACTTATCAGATCACAAACAGCCCTGTGGAGAGGTAGTATTAGTTATCAGACCACAAACACCCCACATAGAGATCTTATCAGTTGTCAGACCGTAAATACCCCTGTGGAGAGATGGGCTCTGTTAATGTGCCGAACCTGTGCATTTTCAATTCATTAAATTTTACACTTCAATTTCATGCACTTTTCAGCAACACATAAAGCCTGTTAACACACTATGGGAAAATTTAACAGGCAAGTGAAGGTAACACACACACACACACACACACACACACACGACTAGACAACAGCAGAATCTGGTAGGGCGGGGACCATACAAGTTTTGAAAAGGAGAATTGCGTACACTGCAAGAACCAAATCTTAAGTATTTTAATCTTATATTTAGACTTTAGAATCTTTTTTCTCTTACTTTTTTTGCTAAATAAGACAAAAAGACTGCCAGTGGGGTGAGAGAGTTTTACTCATTTCAAGATTTGCCTGTGGGGTAAGATAATTTCAAGCAAAATGTGACTTAAAACAAGCTGATATTTTCCAGTTTAGAGAAGAAAGAAAAAAAATAAAGATTTTAAGTCTCATTACATGTAAGACACATTTTTTTGTAGCTCACCCACTATACGGATTCATTCGTGCGTGCGTGCGTGCGTGCGTCTGAGTGTGTGTGTGAGTGTGAGTGAGTGTGAGTGAGTGTGAGTGAGTGTCCCTGCAAGCGCGTGTACGTGTGCTGCGTCCGCCACTCAAGGTTCAAGGTTCAAGGTTTTTTATTGTCAATTCAACCACATGTACCAGACATACAGAGGAATCGAGAGGACGTTTCTCACTATCCTACGGTGACAGAATAAAATAAAATGCACAAGACAAGACATTTTCTAACACTAAAATAAACAGTAAAGTAAACAATAAAGTGCACAACAGATAAGACATTTACTACTATACAAAAAGTTAAATTAAATTAAATAAAATAAAATATATAATATATAACCTATAAAAATATGTAGGAGGATAGCAGCAGAAGTTTTTTATGTATATGATGTATACTCACCCAGAATAATGGTGACCGTCTTCAGGAGGTTGATGACCGTCTCCCGGTGCCGGGTCTGGGTGGTGTGCTGGGACATGCGGTGGCTCTTGCGGTGCACGTAGACGAAGATGCGCGCGTACATGGCCACCATGACGGAGAAGGTGAGCAGGTTGAGCACGGCCCAGAACACCAGGTAGCTGCGGCTGTACATGGGCGCCATGACGGAGCAGTTCCCCAGGTCGCACAGGCAGTTCCAGCCCATCATGGGCACCAGGCCCATGACGAAGGCCACGGCCCAGATCCCCAGGATTAGCAGGAATACCCGCCGGTTCGTCATGTTGCTGTGCAGCTGCATGGTGAAGACGGTCTGGTGCCGCTCGATCGCCACGGCCAGCAGGTTGACCACGGAGGCCGTCAGGCTGGTTTCCACCAGGCCCTGGCGGATGAACCACTGGTGCACGGTCATTGTGATGGTCCACGGTCCCGTGTGGAACATCAGGTACGCGTAAGAAATGCCGGAGAACAGGTCCGCTGCCGCGAGGTTTCCCAGCAGGTAGTAGATGGGGAAGTGGAAGCGGCGGTTGATGGCGATGGCGGTGATGACCAGCATGTTGGCAAGAATGATGATGAAGCACACCGAAAGGCCCAGCCCCACCACGACGTAGTCCCGCGTGTTCCACACGGAGCTGATCATCTTCCCGCTGGCGTTGTAGAAGAACTCGATTGAGTGGTTGTAGTAACACTCCGATGTGTTGTGGCTGTCGTCCATTCTCGATGCCAAGAAGAAAGGGGATAAAAACAGGGTTACCAGTGTTTATAGGTGGTTAACCATGACCTTCTCCTGGGTCAAATCACATATATTCCAGGCAGATGTGATTGGTGAAATCCAGTTTGATTGGTGTTGATCTACTCCAATTAAAATGGTTGTGAGTCCTCCGGGTTTGGCCTATTGGGTCATGATAGATGGAGATATTCATATATAAGCAAACATTCACACATTACTTAATATTTTCTTAGCAATTAACCCTGGTAACCTTGCAATGCCTGAAGTCCCTGTGGTGATATTTTCTTTCTCAATAATTAGCCTAATCTTAATTAAGTAGCGATATAAACACATTAAATCCAATAATAAACAAGAATATGGATGGAAATGTATGTCAGGAGGGACTATTAGTTGAAGAGGTTTTAAACACACCGTTTGTCTGGCCTATTCCTTTCCGTGCACAGCACATTTTGTTTGCTTTTACTCATTACGTCTGAAGCAGTGCTGCGGTTTCAGTAGGTCGTGTATAGACAGTATAGCAAACACGGAGGTTTTATCTTTGCCCTCTGGTTTTTTTGTTGTTGCTACATTTATAGAGACGTTATCGGGTCTGTCCGTGCTCAGTGCGTGTTTGTGTGTGTGTACATAGGCTTTTTGTTGTACTGCAGGTGTGGTGTGCTTTATCGCAAAAACCCGAAGGCAAAATATTCAGTTCTGAACCCGTGTTGCATTATATCGTTGTTTCTTTATTGTGGTGGCAAAAGACCCCGCATGGAAATTTGCTTTGGCTAGAAACATGTGCACAGTACATCGGACATTGCATTTGTAACCCTCGATATTTTCTGTGCTTGTCCCTTACAAATAAACCAATAAATAAATAAATAAATAAATTACGTTCAACTTTGTTGCGGTTGCCGTGTACACGAGAGCTGCCGGAGCAGACACAGACTGGAGATGCAGTGCGCGTGCGGTGAATTAATTAAATTACATGACTCATGAAAAAAAATAACTTACATGAAGTGGGAATAAGACATAAGTGAAAATATAATTTCCCTTTTACTGCTGTAGACGGTGATGACACAAGTTATTTCTAAATCAATTTAATCAAGGCCATCGTTGCGAGAGGAGGGTTATTTACTTGAATAAAATGGCTTAATACAAACAATTCCTTACCTTTTCCCAGGTTTTAATTTGTGTCCTCCCTTGTCCAAGCTCAACTAAAAATTTGAGATTTTGCTACTGATCTACATGTAAATCCTGTTTCACATTTTCAACTGTTTTGTGTCCATCACTAGTAGGTACTCCTGCGAGAAGTAACGATGAAGCATATGGTGCTAATACAACTTCTAATATAGAACTAATACACAGCTTCAAAGCTTCTTGGGCTTCCATTGTTTTCTGGGATCCTGCCCCTCGACTGTCCTGGTTGGTTGATGCCGATGTGTAATATCCAATAGGCATAAACAGGGCACTGTGTTTGAAACTGTATACGCACAAGCACTTCTTACTTACCTGTTTAAATTTAAATATTGAATACTGTAGAGTGAGCGGGAGGGGGTTTGAGGTGAGCTGAGGTTCCACAGGTTTGGGCTGCGTAATGAATACGTTTGTCCAAGGTCCTGTGAAATCACCTGGTCCTCTCTCCCAATAAACCCAATGGAGATTTGTTGTGGGAGTCACGCACTTTAACAGATCTATGTCAACTTTCTGAACAATGCTTTTGAGATGAGCAACTATACTACCCTGTGCCCTTATCATGTCAATTTTGGATTGGAGACCTCTGCTGCTGTAAAAAGTGTTGACGCCCCGACATAGGAAGGGAGCACTGTCCTTTGGATGAGACGTTAAGGTACAGTCCTGACTCACTGGGGTTATTAAAGATCTCATGGCACTTTTCAAAAGAGAGTTCTGGTCAGATTTGCACAGTGGCCCTCTACGTCTGGCTACTTAATTATCCCCTACATCTGATTGGACGGGGAACACACAGGACTGTATAGCCAATTAGAATCTCCAGGTCATCACTGTTCCATGTACAGTATGTAATATTTGTAATAAGATCTGGTTAAAAGTGCTGCCACAAAGTCTTCCGTGAATGCATGTATATTTGTTTTGCTGTGGTGTGTGTGTGTGTGTGTCAGTTTGTGTATACATGTGCGTGTGTATCTGTGTGTCATTTCGTGTGTGTGTGTGTGTGTGTGTGTGTGTGTGTGTGTGGCAGTTATAGTTGGGTGAACAGGAGCCACAGCAGCAGCAGATAGAGGCCTTGGAGCCATTGCAAACACCCCGCCCTCATACTTAATGCACAGCCATACAGGGGCCCCTGGCACACCCCATTGCAGCCTTGTACTCAATACTGTGTATAAACCAAAAAAACAACCCCCCCTCCCACACACACACACAGACATAACGGGAAGTCAAAAGATCAGTAACCCCTCTATCTTGTCTTCAGCCAACCAGAGTTAGCAACCGGAAAATTAAAGATAAAAACATCTAAAAAAAAACGCTCAAACTTACACAAACTCCTCTACTGTCACTGCAGTCTCGCTGGAAAAGGCTGAAACGGATGATGACTTTATTAAAAACTTATTTTATGAGAGAATTTGCATCCAATTTGTATATAAAAAGCAGAATATGTAAACTATACTGCCTTAAGTGAGAGGAAAGCAGACGGGAGAGGATGAGATGTGATGGGAGGGGCCTTATTTGCTATATTGTGCTGTTACTGATGATACGCGCCCCCCACCCCCCACCCCCCACCCCACACACACACACACACACACACACAAACACGCTTTGGCAACATGCGTTGTTATGGCAACGGAAACTATGGAAATTTAGGAAACCGAATAAGGTGCCAGAAAAGAGAAAAACGGGTGTGGCTGAGGATGAGGAAAAATACAAAAAAAAGAGAGAATTCCTCACAAGGGCCTAAGCGCAGGGGTGTACAACCTCGGTCCTGGACTGCCACAAGCTCTGCTCATTTTTGTAAGTAACCCAAAGTAACCTGGTGAAGTGACTTAAGAGTCTGTGGCTTTGCAGAACCCCCTGGCCTAGAGTGAGACAGGGCTACAGCGGCCTAGCACTTGCTCGCACTCTATAAGACACTGAGGTAATATTTAGCCTCTTCTGTGCAGATCATCATGTTCTGCTGATGCCGACAAAAGAGAGAGACTTCAGTTGAGCAGTACTGCCATACCAGGGCCCTGCCGGGGCGAACACGAATAAAACCGGACTTCTATTTAAGGAGGAGGGGGGGGGGGGGGAGGAGGGGGGGGGGGGGGGGAAATCAGACGACACAATTTGTTCAGAAATATAACATTTTATTTTTAACATTGAATTATCAGCACTAAACTGACAGACTCGCTGATGTTAAAAACAAAAGCAAACGGGGGAGTGGGGGGTGGGGAGTGGGGGGGGTGGAGTGGGGGGGTGGGGGGTGGAGTGGGGGGGTGGGGGGTGGAGTGGGGGGGTGGGGTGGGGAGTGGGGGAGTGGGGGAGTGGGGGGGGGGGGGTGGGGTGGGGAGTGGGGGAGTGGGGGGGTGGGGAGTGGGGGAGTGGGGGGGGTGGGGTGGGGAGTGGGGGAGTGGGGGAGTGGGGGGGGAGTGGGGGGCATAAAACAGACACCAAGCCTCAGCAAATGCCATCTCAATATAAATTGCCATTAAACTTACGCAGAGAATTTAGCTTGAATTGCTATAAAAATTAATCACTTTTCCTTGTGTAAAAAAAATAATAATAATTTTAAATTCCCACCACAACAGGCATCTTCTGTTTTTTTTCCAGAAAAGTGGCATTGGATGTCCTCTCTGTTGTGATCATGGAAAACTTTGAGTTGAAGTTTACATACACTGAGGTTGAAGTCATTAAAACTAATTTTTAACCACTCCACAGATTTCATGTTAGCAAACTATAGTGTTAGCAAGTCAGTTAGGACATCTGCTTTGTGCATGACAAGTAATTTTTCCAACAATTGTTTACAGACAGATTATTTCACTTTTAATTCACTATATCACAATTCCAGTGGGCCAGAAGTTTACATACACTAAGTTGACTGTGCCTTTAAATTTTTTATATTTAATATAGCCATCACTCTGCTGCCAGATATGGAGTAGATATGGATGGATCACTTTAAGGGTTGTTTCTCCTGACAAATTTTCCTATTGAACTCTATGGAAAACTAACCCTTCAAGTTAATCATCCATATCTACTGTATTTCTGGCAGCAGAGTGATGATTTAAGGCTTGTTTGATATGTCAGACCCGTGATGACTTAGAGCCAGTTAGCCAACCATGTGTTTCCATACTGTTCCAGTGTAATTTACAGCTAAATCTAGTCCCACCCCCCAATTCCCATAGAGATCCATTCAAATGCATAGACGTTATAGTATCGCTTGTAAGAGTACCAGAAAATAAGATATCAAGAGTATTTTGATGTTGTTGGGTCACAGGCATCAGGAAGTCATGGCATGCAAAGCCAAAGGATATGCGACCAAAATTTAAAGGCACAGTCAACTTAGTGTATGTAAACTTCTGACCCACTGGAATTGTGATATAGTGAATTAAAAGTGAAATAATGTGTCTGTAAACAATTGTTGGAAAAATGACTTGTGTCATGCACAAAGTAGATGTCCTAACTGACTTGCCAATACTATAGTTTGCTAACATGAAATCTGTGGAGTGGTTAAAAATTTAATGACCTAATCAATCTATTGACTTCAACCTAAGTCTATGTAAACTTCCGACTTCAACTGTAGTTCACTATCTGTATGTTCGAATGGCTGATTTTTTAATACAGTTAACTTGCACTTGCAGGTAAGTCATGAAGAGACCAGCGATTGAGGAATTTGGACGCAAATATTGTTCTCTTGACTTAATAATAAATAGTACCAGAAATATTTAAAATAAATAAAAGTTCTCCAAATAGACTATGCATAGTTCAAGCCATGATGCATGATGATGCAAAATCACATTCCAAACCAACTCAATTTTGTTCATTCTACACATCAGAGGTGTAAAATCCAGGTTCAGAAAGTAAAAGTCCCCCCCAGTATTTGGTTCCAATCACCTGGATTTGCTAATTAGCACAATTTGTCAGCCAGGAGGTAATTGGTGAAATTGGTTTGCTGAGTTCATGGGCGTTAGAAACACACGGAAGGACTTTTACTTTCTGACCCCTGGATTTTACACCTCTGCTACGCATATTTGGTGGTTTATACTCATCAGCGCACTTGATCATGTACACTGCAAAGAGCCTAAGTACATAGTATGGTGCCCTCTAGTGGCGGAGCCTAGTACTGCGGCGACTCCCTCTGCAGGAGGAAGTCCCACAGCATCTTGTTCACCGTTTCAGGCTGGTCCTGCTGTACCCAGTGACTGCAGTCTGGGATCCTGCGCACCACCACCGAGCCCCACGTGTACGGCCGCGCCCCTCCCGACATCCCCTCCACCAATATGCCATCAGCCTCTCCCCAAATTAGCATACAAGCCACTCCCATATCCTGATGTCTGTAGGGCGTGTTACTGGAAAAGAATAAGAAAGACATATATATCTATCAGGGGGCAGAAGAGTCCACGTCACACAAATGATGCCAGCAATACGAGAGCAGTTACACTTTGGACAGAGGTGATGATGACACCGGGGGTTGGTTGAGAGCACGCTGAGGTTATCTGAGCAGTGTGTCCTGGGAGTACCTGAGGAGCGCACGGTAGTAGTTGAGGGGCGTGGTGAGCCCCCCTGGTTGTGACAGGTGATAAAGGTACCCCTCCAAGTCCGCCTCCGTCAGGCGACGAGCCTTGTTCCGAATCCCCGCATACTCACCGCATAGCATACTGCGCACCAACTGAGAGAGAGAAGAGGCCGCATATTACAGAGAGCCTGTGAGTGTGTGTGTGTGTTACAGAGACCATGTGAGTGTGTGTGTGTGTTACAGAGAGCCTGTGAGTGTGTGTGTGTGTGTGTGTGTGTTACAGAGACCCAGGGCTCCGCTTTGAGTTTGTGTGTGTGTGTGGTCTGTGTGTGTGTGTGTGTTACAGAGACTCAGGTGTGAGTGTGTGTGTGTGTGTTACAGAGACTCAGGTGTGAGGGTGTGTGTGTGTGTTACAGAGACTCAGGTGTGAGGGTGTGTGTGTGTGTGTGTGTGTTACAGAGACTCAGGTGTGAGGGGTGTGTGTGTTACAGAGACTCAGGTGTGAAGGTGTGTGTGTTACAGAGACTCAGGTGTGAGGGTGTGTGTGTTACAGAGACTCAGGTGTGAGGATGTGTGTGTTACAGAGACTCAGGTGTGAGGATGTGTGTGTTACAGAGACTCAGGTGTGAGGGTGTGTGTGTTACAGAGACTCAGGTGTGAGGATGTGTGTGTTACAGAGACTCAGGTGTGAGGGTGTGTGTGTTACAGAGACTCAGGTGTGAGGATGTGTGTGTTACAGAGACTCAGGTGTGAGGATGTGTGTGTTACAGAGACTCAGGTGTGAGGGTGTGTGTGTTACAGAGACTCAGGTGTGAGGATGTGTGTGTTACAGAGACTCAGGTGTGAGGGTGTGTGTGTTACAGAGACTCAGGTGTGAGGGTGTGTGTGTTACAGAGACTCAGGTGTGAGGGTGTGTGTGTTACAGAGACTCAGGTGTGAGGGTGTGTGTGTGTTACAGAGACTCAGGTGTGAGGGTGTGTGTGTTACAGAGACTCAGGTGTGAGGGTGTGTGTGTTACAGAGACTCAGGTGTGAGGGTGTGTGTGTGTGTGTGTGTGTGTGTGTGTTACAGAGACTCAGGTGTGAGGGGTGTGTGTGTTACAGAGACTCAGGTGTGAGGGTGTGTGTGTGTGTGTGTGTTACAGAGACTCAGGTGCGAGGGTGTGTGTGTTACAGAGACTCAGGTGTGAGGGTGTGTGTGTTACAGAGACTCAGCTGTGAGGGTGTGTGTGTTACAGAGACTCAGGTGTGAGGGTGTGTGTGTGTGTGTGTTACAGAGACTCAGGTGTGAGGGTGTGTGTGTTACAGAGACTTAGGTGTGAGGGTGTGTGTGTTACAGAGACTCAGGTGTGAGGATGTGTGTGTTACAGAGACTCAGGTGTGAGGGTGTGTGTGTTACAGAGACTCAGGTGTGAGGGTGTGTGTGTTACAGAGACTCAGGTGTGAGGGTGTGTGTGTGTGTGTGTTACAGAGACTCAGGTGTGAGGGTGTGTGTGTTACAGAGACTCAGGTGTGAGGGTGTGTGTGTTACAGAGACTCAGGTGTGAGGGTGTGTGTGTGTGTGTGTGTTACAGAGACTCAGGTGTGAGGGTGTGTGTGTGTTACAGAGACTCAGGTGTGAGGGTGTGTGTGTTACAGAGACTCAGGTGTGAGGGGTGTGTGTGTTACAGAGACTCAGGTGTGAGGGGTGTGGTACCTGGAAGTCCTCGAGAGAGAGAGCGATCTCAGGCAGCAGCGGCAGCTGGAAGAAGCAGGTATGGCCGGAGCGCAGGAGCTGAGAAGGTCTTCTCAACACAGCATCTGAGGAACACACAAACACACACTCCTAACGCTCTGTACGCACACACACATACACAAACACACACTCCTAACGCTCTGTACGCACACACATACACACACACTCCTAACGCTCTGTACGCACACAAACACACACACTCCTAACGCTCTGTATACACACACACACACGTCTCTGTAACATACACAAACACACACACACCTCTGTCTCTGTAACATACACAAACGCACACTCCTAACGCTCTGTACACACACACACACATGCACACAAACACTCACTCCTAATGCTCTGTACACACACACACACACACACACAAACACACACTCCTAATGCTCTGTAACACAGACACACACACACACACTCATAATGCTCTGTATGCACACACACACACACACACACACACACACACACACACACACACACGTGTCTCTGTAACATACACACACACACACACACACACCTCTGTCTCTGTAACATACACAAACGCACACACACACATACACCTCTGTCTCTGTAACATACACAAACACACTCCTAACGATCTGTACACACACACAAACACACACTCCTAATGCTCTGTACACGCACACACACACACACACACACACACACACTCCTAACGCTCTGTAACACACACACACACACACACACACACACACACACTCCTAATGCTCTGTATGCACACACACACACACACACACACACACACACACACACGTGTCTCTGTAACATACACAAACACACACACCTGTCTCTGTAACATACACAAACGCACACACACATACACCTCTGTCTCTGTAACATACACAAACACACACACCTCTGTCTCTGTAACATACACACATACACACACACACACACACACACACACCTGTGTCTCTGCAACAAAAGGAAATGACTTCAAGTGTAATTGTACTTTGTAAGTCTGGTTTTAAAATTAACCCTGATTCAGATAATTTT
Organism: Synaphobranchus kaupii; assembly: GCA_029718625.1. NCBI lineage: Eukaryota > Metazoa > Chordata > Actinopteri > Anguilliformes > Synaphobranchidae > Synaphobranchus > Synaphobranchus kaupii. Next base: position 18,645,238 of record CM056387.1, on the reverse strand, counting down.
GAGTGAACTATACAACAGTTCCCTAAGAGACACACCTGAGTGTCTTAAACACACACACACACCCTGCTGTGCCTGTGGCCTGGGCGGGGCTGCAGTATTACCTAGCCAGGACGCTGGGTGTGGTGCGTTCATCACCACTAGCCTCTGCACCATATCGGGCCTCTCCAGAGCGAAGTGCCAGGCCAGCATGCCGCCCCAGTCATGACCGACCAACACACATCTGGTGTGCCCTGCAAAACCACACATACGCACTCATAAACTACGACCTTTCCCCACACACACTGTCATACAGACCCTCCTCCATACACACACACATATGTACAGACAGCAACAATATACATGTGTTTATACAGACCAATATCACACACACACACTCAGTCATACAGACCCTCCCCCATACACACACACACACATACAGACGACAACAATATACATGTGTTTATACAGACCAAAATCACACACAAACTGAGTCATACAGACCCTCCCCCATAAACGCACACATATACAGGCAACAACAAAATACAAACACTTATACAGACCAAAATCACACACACATACACACTCACACACACCCAGGCCACTGATGGTGTCCCTGATGTCATCCAACAGTTTCTCCAGTGTGTAGTCCTCCAGGCTGTAGGGGGCAGCAGAGTCTCCACAGCCACGCAGGTCCAGCGCTACAGTGTGGTACTGCATACTGAACTCCCTCAGCTGGTACCGCCATGAGTACCTGGGGGAGGGGCAGGATACTAGAACTGATATATTGTGTAGGATTAGCTAACTACACAGAAAGAAGAATGTGAAATGGCTTGTGTTGTAGTATAATGGCTTGTGTTGTAGTATAATGGCTTGTGTTGTAGTATTATGGCTTGTGTTGTAGTATAATGGCTTGTGTTGTAGTATTATGGCTTGTGTTGTAGTATTATGGCTTGTGTTGTAGTATTATGGCTTGTGTTGTAGTATAATGGCTTGTGTTGTAGTATTATGGCTTGTGTTGTAGTATAATGGTTAAGGAACAAGACTTGTAACCGAAAGGTTGCAGGTTCAGTTCCCGGGTAGGACACTGTCCTTGTTCCCTTGAGCTAAAGGTACTTAACCTGAATCACTTCAGTATATATCCAGCTGTATAAATGTAATAAGAAGTTGTGTAGGTCGCTCTGGATAAGAGCATCTGCTAAATGCCTGTAATGTAATGTAATCTTGCCTGGTGGATATCATTTAGTCATGAAAAAAGATGTAGAATATGTGCAAACAATTTCACTTTAATGAACATCCATTATTCAAATCCTTTTTTAACTTGAATTACAAAAACTGAATAATTTTCCAAGGCTTTACCTGCAATGTTCATTGTGAGTTAAAAATAATTCCCAAACGGGGCAAATTTTATTATAACATTCCTAAGGTTCCAGGAATATTCCAAGAAACTAAATTTTTTAGCTGGGCAATCACCCACACACTCTTTCTCAAACTCACTCAGTCATCCAATCACTCTGTCTCAAACTCACTCAGTCACCAGCTCAGTCAGTCACCTGCTAACTCTCTCAAAATCACTCAGTCACCCTCTCACCGGTGTATTAAGCTCGTTCATTCACCCTCTCACTCAGTCACTGTCTCACTCAGTCACCCTGCTCACTCTGTATGAAGCTCACTCAGTCACACGCTCACTCAGTCACCAGTTCTCTGGGAACCCATGGAGGAAGAGCATGAGCGGCTTCCTGCTTTTGCCCCTGGACACAAAGTGCAGTCGCAGACCAGAACTCTGATAGAGAGAGAGAGACAGAAGGAGAGGGTGAATGTGAAAGAGAGGACAGAGAGGGGCAGAGAGATGGAGAGAGTGATTGTGCACAACAGCAAACAAGAAGAAGCTACAAGGCATTACTGCTCCCTACAGACAGAAACTTCTGAAATTGGCATTTCAAATTATTGGGATGTGCGTCATGACTCATGTTAAAGGGGGCATTTTGGGGTGTAGATGGCCAGGTTTTCGAGAATCAACTGTTTCCATATCACGATCAGGTTTTTACATTTTCCTTTCTTCTTTCCGAGTTTATTTTCCCCATAAACTTCAGGTATCGGCACGAGCGTATTCTCACCGGACTACGTAGGCTACGTAAAGTACGGAGGACACAATGACCAATCAGAATGGAGTATCCAGCGAAACCGTGGTAGGCCTACAATAGCAGTTAAAGGTTGTATCAGCGATTTTGGGTGGAAACATAAATGATCACATTCATCTGATTTTTCCTCACGATCCGCTAGCTGCCCGCCCCATAAGCAGGCCGTCAAAAAACCGCGTCTCTGTAGGCAGCCTTTGCTCCGAGATCGTACACAAAAACAAATGGTACTACCAACCACTCAAAACCAAAATAAACAGTATTCCAACCAATCACAATGATCTGCACAAACGCTAATACTCTCATCTCGCTGAAATCTTGACGGATTTACAAACGGTTTGGTTTCTTACAAACGTTATTAACGTGGTTATAATTCTGGATGCTTGAACACTATTTTTTAAAACATAACATAATTATTCATAAGTATGTTTGTTTGGGATTTCGCTTCAGAAGTGACGTCACCCAAAAATCGCTGATACAACCTTTAATTAACTAAACTTTGCTCGTGTCAGTTGACAGACTGGTTACCGCAGTAGATAGCTGCTGTTCCAACAGAAGTGGAATCTTTCTGGTTTTCCCTAGAATATTTAATCTATGGCACGAATTGGATTTCTGCAAATCTTGTAGGTTTTAATAGAGCAATCCAGTGCTGCGTGGGGAGTGTATCTTTTATGCGTTTTACATGACAAGTGCGCCATCCGTTGAGTGCTTGGCTGCAGTAATGGAATTCCAAAACTCACAGTCGTGCGGACAAAAGTCACGTAGGCTAGTCAATGAACTGCGCTTGAATTTATATAGTTTATGGACACCTGTCCCCACGAGTGCAATATTTAATTGTGTGTAGCCTAAATGTGTAAATAGTATTGATATTAATCGCCTATTATTGTGAAGATATCGGGATAGAAATAGTTATGTAGGCTATATATTCCGAGTTCTCGGAACCAGACGAGTCTAGTCCCTCTCAATTGCTCACATTGATCACCTTGGAAAAAGACTATCCCATTTAGGCAAAATAGGCATAATGATGAATCAAAGCTTCAAAAGCATAGCCTATCCTACATTTCAGCGAAATTATGGCTTTGAGAGTTAACCACGATGTACGGCTAGCCACAGCAGCGAAAAGTATAATCACACCCACGTAATGCATTTACTATCTTACCCTGCATCGCAGGTATCCGTGTGTACCCAGCGCTGGATCCCGCAGGCACGCTGGGGGTCTGTTGCGGACTGTCCACCTGAAGGTTGTGTGAGGGTCCCTGAGTCCTCTCCACGCGATTCGGATCAGAACCATACAGGCCGTGACCCCGGCGGTGCCGTAGACCAGGGTCCAGTACAGTAAGGACAGCAACCACAGACACAGTCGGGTAGGAAAAAGTATAACGGACAGGGTCGTGCTGCTCATGACTCCTGGTGGTGTCACAAAACAAAACTGATGATGACATTTAGCAACTCCTTTGTTGTTTAACTGTCCTAGATTGCTACACTAGCTACACGTTCAGTCCACCCATTCACACCCCAACGCAAACCAACTTACCGTTCAGTTAGAAAATAGCACTTATATCCATTGACAGAATGTTAAGAATACCTAGGCTACTTACTGAGGTCGTATTCTACACTTTGCAGCAAACTTTGCTCGTAAGTTGGTTCGTCCCAAACGAGCAGGACGGTCAACAGGTTATAAATAAATATAATTAGCTCATCCAAGTAGGCTACGTTGGACAATTCTGAAAATCAATCATGACCTTCCCCCAGAGTCGCTTGGTCAAACTGTTATGTGAAGGGTAGCTTAGTTTACGTAAATTTAATTCGGCGGACTAATACAGATCAACATTACTTTATTAAGAAGCTTTTTCACAATACGCCCTGAACAGAGTAGCCGAACGTTTGATTGGTCTTTGTACACGTCAATTTCTACGCCGGACCTATTGTGTGATTATGATTTGTGGGTGCATGAAAATATCCAAGAGAATACAACCAATCACAGTGGGTCACCAGAACTTTTCTTTCGGTTCTCACTTCGGTGTGATTGTCTGCCGAACAGCATTGCCTCAGGTTTTTATCGTGGTCAAATCCTCTACAGCTCAATTCAGCTGGGAACCATCGAGCCTGGTTGAACAGAGGGATCATTGTTCATTCCCGTCATGTTTTAGGAAGTCACAAGGTTAAATCATGGAGAGTCATCCCCGCACCCTCACCCCAGCAGATACACACACTGTAAATAATGAGTCTGTTCACACCATCAGTGCCTCTGTACACTGAGGTTAACACTGAGAAACGCTACATTACAAATTTACGTGATCTCTGCCAGCATTCCTGTTCAACTGAGAACTACCCGAGGTGTGTGTGAGAGAGAGAGAGCTCTTTTGTCATCTGCAGAATGGTTTTCATTACTATATTAAGTATACTGGTAAATACTGTAGCTCTGGAAACGGGTGTCTGTAAAAATAAAAAATAAATCAAATTGTTCATAATATAGTATTGAGTTAAGTAAACAGACCCAACTCAATAAAATTAGTATATAAAATTACTATTCAATAGTATGTTCACCTGAGGCCCATTTCTGCATATCAAATTATAATAGGCCTATACATAAGTGTATTATGTTAATACGTCTAAATGTGAAAAGCCAACACTGAAACATGAAAGATCTTTGCATCTCTAATGTGCTCTTGTTCACGACGGCAGGAGTATCAGACCGGGGGCCTGCATCACAGAAGCAGGGTTACTGAGTTAGCTGGATAACTGCACCGAGTAAAACCCAGAACCCTCCCAAACCTGGAACATGGACTGAAGTAAAAAGAGCTGTTTTTCCGGGTTTTACTCGGTGCAGTTATCCAGCTAACTCCGTAATCCTGCTTTGTGATACAGGCCCCAGGTATGGGCGTGGCCTAAATTCTGGGACTGTGACCGAATACGAGCCCTGTTCCATGCCCCCTGTCCACTCAGACCCGCCTACTATGTAGCCTGTCCCCACTTTGCAAGCTGTGTGCGAAAGAAATCCTGCAAAACTCTTTCCAAACTAGTGAGGAAGTAGTTTGTAATATTTTAAAAATAGTTTTTTAGTTTTGTTGAGAATATCAATCAGTTTACATATGACAATGGTTACAAAGTCTAGATTATGAATGAAGATAGAATTAACAAAAATAAAAAGAGAGTAGTTCGTAATATGTCCAAAGATTTTAGATATGAGAAGATGCGCAACTGGCGCTTTTCCCCATTGGATTTTTGGTCCGCACTTGGGGTAAGTGATCAGGCATGCGCAGTAGTGTTTTCAGTTTAGTAGCTTAGCAACTAAAGTTATACAACGTATGCTTAGAGTGGCGCGCAACTGACAGGCGCTAGCCAGATTTAAAGTTGGTTTTTGTTGGATAGTCAAAATCATAACGGCTTTTAAGCAGTAGTAAGTAGCCCTGACAACCTAGGCATATATAATCTAAAAAGAAAATTGACACTTTTGATTTTGTCTGTCTGATAATGACCCGTTTAGTGAACTGTTTTGTAAAAACTCCATTGACCTCCAGTCATTCAATGAGCGCCTATTGTCTATCTAATAAGTTCCAAATGCGGATGTTCCAACTCCGAAGTTGGACCTCTTGCTCCACCTACCCTCTTTGATATGTCCCACTCTTGTACTACAAGTTGTAGTTTTTACTTCCGGTTTACTTCCCAAAATTATCGGATGAGTGCACAGTTCTGCGGATGAGTGTGCTCCTGAATCCCCTCAACAAAACCCGGGCAATGAGGGTTTCATCCTGGGATTTTAAGTGCCCCCATTTGTGAGAACAAGTCACCCACTAAAAAACTTTTTGACGAAGTCGACTCAAATATGCGCCCTCAAAGGGGTTAAGGGATCGTATTTGGTCACGGCCTGGCTCTTGCTTTAAGGCCAAGTCATAGGCTGTGTCCGAATCAGAGCCCTGTTCCCCGTCCACTCAGACCCGTCTACTATGTGCCCTGTCCCCTCACATTGCAAGCAGTGTGCAAAAGAAATCCCGCAAAACTCTTTCCAAACTAGTTCGTAATATTTTTTTATTTTTATTGAGAATATCAATCAGTTAACATATGACAATTGTTACAAAGTGTAGACTATGAATGTAGAATTAACAAAAATAAAAAAGAGTATTTCGTAATATGACCCACTCTTGTAGGCTACCATAGATATGCTATACGCTCTACGTCTTTTACGTTTTTACTTCCGAGTTACTTACTGAAATTGTCGGGTGAGTGCACAGTTCTGCAGATGAGTGTGCTCCTGAATTCCCTCAACAAAACCCCGGAAATAAGGGGTTCATCCTGGTATTTTAAGTGCCCCCATTTGTGAGAAAAAGTCACCCACTCAAAAGCTTTTTGATGAAGTGGAGTCAAATATGCGTACTCAAAAGGGTGTAGGGCTCTGATTCGGACACAGCCATAGTCGGCAAAAAAAGTATGTGTACGGACCACATAACTATATTCTGTGGTACGGACGTCCGCAGGGTCTGCGCGGACCTAAATGACATAACGGACCCAAAACGGACCCTGAGGCTGTTACAGTGTTTAAAACAGGGAGCAGACATGCTTCTGGATTGCCTGCTGACTTTTGCCTTTCATAGTCAAGCGTACCAACGCCCCATTTGTAGACTACATCTCCCATCATTTTTGCGCGCAAACTGCAAACTACAACGGCGTCCTTCATGGAAGACATCCAGAGAAGATATCGCATAAAAGGGGCGGTGTCTGCAACAACGAGCCTATAGCATGGGCTGTAGGCTACTGATAGGAAACTGATATATGGACGGACGAAGAACCTAAAACTAAAATAAGAGCAAAAAGCTACACCGAAGCCAGAAAGTTTTTTGCGGAACTCAATAATCTCGCCCTGCCAAGAGATTCACTCACTATCCGCACATATCTCTACGGGATCCTTTGGAACGGACACGCCTTTTTTAGTCAAAGGGGCGGTGTTTTTAATGTTTCAATCCGATAGCCTGAACATAACCTGCCCCTGAGCAGGTTAGCCGTGCAGAGTAAATTGCCATGGAAATACCCGTTTAAAAGTGAGTCGGCTTCATGATACAGAAAACCCAGGGTTGAAGCTTAATTTAGCTCGCTAACCCCTCAATCTCACTCAGATATAGCCTTGTCCCCTGCCCCGCCCCGCCCAAACACATTACTGACCCCATGTCTATCCTGACCAGAAACAGGCAGATCAACACCAAAACAGAGAGATTTTTTTTTTTTTTTGTTTGTTTTTAATTTTTTTTGTTTGTTTTTTTTATTTAAAAAAGAGATGAGTTTATTCCATGATCATAACAGACACACAGCTTTTCCTTCATACCGCCTCAGTCACTGACACACCAACTGGTAATCAGGAAAAACAAAACACAAAAACCGAAAGTAAAATAACCTGAATAAACCAAACTGTGGCCGAGCCACGCCTCAGCTTTTTCCTGTTGAATAGATATCTATGGCACATAACATCCAACTGTTACCATTGAAACAAAAACAAAACCATACATCAAAAAAGGCATGAAGGAATGAAGAAAAAATGTGATTTTTTTTTGTTAGTTTTTTAAAAACCAAATTAACAAAAAATTATATTTAATATTTGTGAACTTCATTGAAATTGAAAAAAAATAAAAAATAAAAAAAAATAAATGATGAAAATGACAAACGCAGAGGAACTCGTTCTCTTGGCTTCGTCGTGCTCTCATTTTCTCCCGAGGTTTAAAGGGCGGCCATTTTGTCCGTGGGTCAGCGGGACTGGAAAAGCCTGGGAGGGAGGGGGAAAAAACAAAAACGCACTCGAGGCACAGACCCGGCCGGACGCCTCCTCACCCAAACACACCCATCCAATGCAAATAAAACAACGGCCTGGTGGATTCATCTGCTCCAGCTAAAACTACACTTAAAAAAATCTCAACATCATAGTCAGGTAAAATATTGCAAGTGTCTTGACTATCCTTCGTACAGGCCCTTCTCAACCCCTCAAAAAAAAACAAAAAAAAAAAAAACATCCAAAAACTAATGTGTCAACTTGAATAGCTAAACAATACAGGCACTGGAACACCATTAGAGAAAGCTCAAGAGGTCTCACATTTACCCCCTTTGCGATAAAAACAAACAGAAGAACTTGCACTCCACTACAGACGAGTCAGAACAATGACGCAAATTATAACAGTTTTTGTCACTCACACCCCGCCCCCCCCCCCATAAATTTTTGTGTACATTTCTTTATCATATCTGCTACTTCTGGAAGTGCCTACCTTTCAAAGTCAGTAAAAAAAAATAAAAATAAAAAATGAAGACAGAATGCCATGCAAAGTGGTTGGATCGGTTAATGTCTCCATTAATTCACCTGCAAAACGGAGAACACAACTGTATGGGTGTACAGAGTCAGACTCATTGCACCCTACAGTGTAGAGACCTACTCTCAGGGTCACTGCACTGTACAGTGTAGAGACCTACTCTCAGGGTCACTGCACTGTACAGTGTAGAGACCTTCTCTCAGGGTCACTGCACTGTACAGTGTAGAGGCCTACTCTCAGGGTCACTGCACTGTACAGTGTAGAGACCTTCTCTCAGGGTCACTGCACTGTACAGTGTAGAGACCTTCTCTCAGGGTCACTGCACTGTACAGTGTAGAGGCCTACTCTCAGGGTCATTGCACTGTACAGTGTAGAGGCCTACTCTCAGGGTCACTGCACTGTACAGTGTAGAGGCCTACTCTCAGGGTCACTGCACTGTACAGTGTAGAGGCCTTCTCTCAGGGTCACTGCACTGTACAGTGTAGAGGCCTACTCTCAGGGTCATTGCACTGTACAGTGTAGAGGCCTACTCTCAGGGTCACTGCACTGTACAGTGTAGAGGCCTACTCTCAGGGTCACTGCACTGTACAGTGTAGAGGCCTTCTCTCAGGGTCACTGCACTGTACAGTGTAGAGGCCTACTCTCAGGGTCACTGCACTGTACAGTGTAGAGGCCTACTCTCAGGGTCACTGCACTGTACAGTGTAGAGGCCTACTCTCAGGGTCACTGCACTGTACAGTGTAGAAGCCTACTCTCAGGTTCACTGTACAGTGTAGAGACCTACTCTCAGGGTCACTGTACAGTGTAGAAGCCTACTCTCAGGGTCACTACAGTGTAGAGATCTACTCGTGTAGAGATCTACTCTCAGGGTCACTGCACTGTACAGTGTAGAGATCTACTCGTGTAGAGATCTACTCTCAGGGTCATTGCACTGTACAGTGTAGAGATCTACTCTCAGGGTCACTGCACTGTACAGTGTAGAGGCCTACTCTCAGGGTCACTGCACTGTACAGTGTAGAGGCCTACTCTCAGGTTCACTGCACTGTCCTGTTGTACAGATCTGCTCTCTGTCCTAAAATGGTGGATTCTCGGTGAGTTGATACTGGTAAGGCGCTTTTAGGAGGAAGACACAGTGAAGACATCAACACCCCACCTGCTCATTCAGTAATATAAATGAAATACTTTCAAGTGAAATTACCCCTCAAACCGTCTCTTAGAATATTCCTCCTTATTCCTCCTTAGGAATCCTACAATAACCCCTTCCCATTTTTTATTTTTAAACGATTGCTTGAAAATTAAATTTCTATTTGAATACTTTTGCATTCTTACATTAACCTAAGCTTTTACATAGAGCACAAAATAAATTATATTTATAAATGATTTTATAAATACAATTTATCAGATAAAATGTTCATTTTCAGGAAAAAAAAAAGAAAAGAAAAGAAGTTGGCATGAACAGATGGAATAGGGCATGGATATGGAGAAACAAAAATAAATTACAGTGGAATCTACAAAATAAAAAAAATAATAATAAAATGCACCAAGCTGTACTCCCGCCAAGACTGAATTAACTTTAGTAATTTTTTTGTTCATATCTCTAGATGCGTGTCTGTGTGTGTGAATATACAATATATATTTATATTGTGTGTGTACAGGTCAGACGTGTAAGGCAAGGTGTCACTCCCCTTCTCACCTGAGAAAGCTACAGATCTAAAGATGTCAAGTTTAAGGCCCCTCCAACCTGCACTCCCCCATTCATTCAGGTTTAAAAAAAAGACGTCCCCCCCAGTCCCTCCACACGCACGCACGCAGACACGCACACACACACACGCGCACATACGCACGCGCGCACACAAACACGCACGCAGACACCAAAGTCCGGCAGTTAAGAAACGCCTCCTGGTTAGACAGCGATTCGTTCAGAGATCCCCTCTGTAAGTCCTCTTTCGCTGCCCCTCTCACGTCTGTCCGGTTGCCACGCCGACACACGGCTCGCACACGGCGGGAGAGGTTGCCTCCTGCTCACCAAGAGCAAACAAAGCCACACCCACATGGAACAGCTACAACCACAGAAAGAGGCACCCACACACACACCACCCCCCCCCCCTCCCCCCTCCCCACGACAGGTCCCATTTACTGTGGCAGAGGCAGGTTAGAGTGCACGATACGCACGCGAGGGGCCAATCCAACAGGGAGGCCAAGTCCAGCGTTTCTCCGTCGCGCCTCAGTTTCACCAGGTTTTGTGCCGCCCGCCCGCCCGCCCCCCCCCAGTCCCGTCCCGTCCCGTCCCGTCCCGTCCCGTCCCATTCCTGAAGAGCCTCGTGTTGTCGTGTCACTCCGGGATGGGTTCTTTGCTCGTTTCTTCAGTTCAGTTAATCCTGCTTCTCTTGCACTTTCAGAACAAGTTCTCTTCGAAAATTGCCATCAAGTCGCTTTGGAAATTCATGTCAATGGTGGCCGCCATCTGTGAAAACGAGAGGTCAAAGGTCAGAGGGATTTAAGGCGGACGGGCGGGCAGATGGTGAATCTTCCTAACCTGCAGTTAGACAGGCCTGCTTGGCAGCTGTATCGGCCTTATATCAGGAAACCAATTAAAAATAAATAAATAAATAAAAATCAACCGTTTATTCAGCTTTGCTGTCCTCAGACACTGCAGTAAATATAAACACACTTCATGAGGCTGGACGAGTGTGAACATTATATTAGCCTGAAAATGAAAGGCAGGCATCATAAAATATCAGAGTACACATATTTATAAAATCCATTTTTGATGTTAAATTTATCCGTCCAGCAGTAATATGGTCTTAATAAGTGCCAACAACAACATTCCAATTATATTCACTTAGACAACTAGTATAGAAAAAACTAGGGCATTGATACGTTTTATATTACCAGGGCAACAATAACCACAATAAAAAGTGCGTTTTGGATGCATAATACGGCAAGTAAAGATGTCGCAATTTAGAAAGGCTTTTTAAAAACAGTGAAGGGATCAGTAGAATTATCAAAGTTCCCCTGCAGACCTTTTGAATGAATTTGGAAATAATCTGCATTTTCTTATCATTTTAGTTCTCATATTATAAACAATGGTCTCGGACTCCACCAGTAACTCTGATGCAAACACTTCCGTACGTCGCTCTGAATAAGAGCGTCTGCCAAGTGATTGCACCATAAAGAAACGTTCAATCCCATAAAGGCCCCAGTATTCTTCAAACGAAATAGAAATTGGCGGATTTGCAAAGGCTGTCAAACTGGGCTTCGATCGTCGCAGTGTGTGCAGGCTGGCCAGCCGAACTCGTCAAACTTTTTGTACAGCCTCGTTCACCGTCACCCAATACAGCCTCGTCTGCAATTGGTCAACAAGGCTAGACTTGCTGAAGCTGTTCAAGGATATATACACTTGGATGACTGCGCAAGCACGGACTACAGAGACACAGAAATTCCTAAAAAGAAACCTTTTTACATAAATTGATTTTACTCACCATTTTCTTCCTGAGAGTCGCAACTTTCCCCGTATCAACCTTGTGATTAGTTGTAATTATTTAGTAATGGTTTATGCTAGTTTCCATCCTGCCATGACTTTTTCAACAGAGCAATACTGCAAATGCCGTCATTATAAAAGTACTTAAGATTAGTTTCTTTAGTTTCTAGATAAGTGTGAATCGCACGTCTATCCCCTCCAGGAGCGCGATTGACTGCATTTGCCTAATGGGTGCATTTTAGCGCATCGAAACAATGATTGTGATATCGAAACTTATAACGAGTTTCCAATCCATCTGGTGTGAAGCGTCATCAAACGAACAGACCTCAAGTCGCAGTGAGTGCACTGGCATTTGCTCCCAGCACCATATTCCACAGCAGTTCCACAGCCTTTGCGAATCCGCCAATTTCTATTTCATTTTAAGCGTACTGGGGCTTTAAGGGACGGAAACGAGGCTTAGGCGACACATTACAAACTGGTGTAAAACGGCTGTAAGTGGCATCAGTAGGGAACAGATGAAGAGTTCTCACCGCCTCTCGCCTCCTCCTCTCCTGCTCTCTGCGCCGCGCCAGCTCCCTCTGCTGGTCCAGAGCGCTCTGGCTGGAGGAGGGCGGGGGGTGGAGCTGGGGCCGGGAGGGGAGGCGTGGTCGATGCTGCCTGCGGCTGCGGCTGCGGCTGCGTCTGCGGTGGCTGCGTCTGCGCGTGCTGCTGCTCCTGGCGCCTGCGCGGTTCCTCCATCGGCGGCCGGCGAGTCTGCTCCACCACCTCCTCCTCCTCCCGAGTCCTGGGAAACAGCAAGATCTTTAAGAGCCAATAAGAGCCATGGCCTCAGAGCCAATCAGAGCCACGGCTTCAGAGCCAATCAGAGCCACGGCCTCAGAGCCAATACAAGTACTGCAGGGCCACGCATCTAATTTTACATTCACTTATCTACACGCTTGTTTTTCTCTCTCTCTCCCCCTCCCTCCCTCTCTCCCTCTCTCCCTCCCTCTCTCCCTCTCTCTCTCCCTCCCTCCCTCCCTCCCTCCCTCCCTCCCTCCCTCTCTCCCTCCCTCCCTCCCTCCCTCTCTCCCTCCCTCCCTCCCTCCCTCTCTCCCTCTCTCCCTCCCTCTCTCTCTCCCTCCCTCCCTCTCTCCCTCCCTCTCTCCCTCCCTCCCTCCCTCCCTCTCTCTCCTCCCTCCCTCCCCCTCCCTCCCTCCCTCCCTCCCTCTCACCGCATTTTCTCCTGCTCTCTGCGCAGTCGCTCTTTCTCCGCCTGCTCGGCCTGGGCCTTCAGGGCCTTCTCGCGCTCCTCCTTCTCGCGCGCGGCCCGGCGGAACTGCTCAAAGCTGTCGCTCGACGACTTGAGCGTGGAGGAGGGCGCCGACGCGGACCTCTGCGCCAGGCTGGCCCACGAGCCCATGTTCTTCAGCTTCACGTCCTGCAGAGGTGGGAAGAGAGGGACAGTTTGGCGGCCATACTTAAACGCAAAGTTACGTAACTGCCAGGCAGTCTATGAGACTGCTATGCGGGCCCTGAGGTCAGCAAGTCATTTAAATTGTCCTGGGGTCAATAGGAGTTTTACAATCCACTGATTGACAGTTGTACTGCCACTGCCCTCTCACCAGGTTCTGTGTGACCCACCTGTACCTTTTTGGGGGCAACGGGTGTTTTGGGCTCCTGCTTGAACTTCTCCTTTTCTGGTGTAGGTTGGGGCGGGATGCTGGACTCGGAGGAGCGAATCACAGGCCGCGAACTCTCAAGCGGCTTCAAGTCCATCCCTGAGAAGGAGGATCAGCACACATACACGTTAACATACAAGCACATACGCATATTACATTACATTACAGGCATTTAGCAGACGCTCTTATCCAGAGCGACTTACACAACTTCTTAGCATTTTGTACGTATTATCCATTTATACAGCTGGATATATACTGAAGCGATTCAGGTTAAGTACCTTGCTCAAGGGTACAACGGCAGTGTCCTACCTGGGAATCGAACCTGCAACCTTTCGGTTACAAGGCCAGTTCCTTAACCATTATACTACACTGCCGCCCACTGCCGCATATATGTACATGTACATGCATATAGACACGCGTCTGTGCATATACACTAAGTAGACATGTACATATGCATAGATATTGGTTGACGCACGCACGCGTACACACACGCGTATACACACACGTACACACGCGCGCACACACGCACACAGCTGCAGCGGTACTCACTCTGTGGGCCTGGAGCTGGCTGGGTGGGCTTGCTGTCGAGGTGCTTTTGGGGCTCTTGTCGTAGGGCAGGGCTGAAGGGCTCCCCCTGGATCACTGGCAGCTTCTCTTCCTTCATCCCCCGGTGTGCTTGGGGCACCCGCTGCTCCTGAAACACACACACATACACACGTATCTGTGAGGTCCTACTACAGTATTGCAAGCACCAAAACCTTCAACAGCAACGTCTCAAATATAATGGCACGGTTACTCACAAACATCCACAGGCTAGTATTCTGGCGCTTAGTGTTAACATAGCGTGCCTCAGAATACTGGCGTGATTTGGTTAAGACTTTACGCGGATATAAACAGTTGGCGTACTTCGGTAGAAAATAGTTTTCGAAAAAGCAGTGCTCAACAAGTTCTGTGGATGTTTGTGAGTGACCGTGTCATTATATTTGGAAAGAGATGTGCTGTTCGAACGTGCTTTTTTGCCACTTTGAGCGTCACAAACATTGGACTGGTTAAAGGTCCGTTGTGTATCAGGGTGATATCAAGGTGAGCTGCAGCGGATATCTATAAAGCTAGCTAAATCTCAGCAAAACTATCCGGATGGATAGATAGCACTGGTCATATCGAAACATAGCTTAATTAAATTTTTTGTCTCTGTCTGTCTCACACACACACACACACACACACACACACACACACACACACACACACACACACACACACACACACACACACACACACACACACACACACACACACACACACACACACAGTACTCACATGTTTTTTGGGTGGCTGTAGGTGTGGGGGGGTCTGGCGGCTGATGGGTGGATACTGAGGCATCTGGGGGGAGGGATTTTCCCTTGCGTGTCCTGTCAGAAAATAGCAGGGGGCTTAACAATTGTGGGGGGGGGGGGGGGGGTTTGGCTGACCACAGTAATACACTGCGGTAATAAAC
The DNA here is from genome assembly GCA_029718625.1 of Synaphobranchus kaupii. Lineage (NCBI taxonomy): Eukaryota > Metazoa > Chordata > Actinopteri > Anguilliformes > Synaphobranchidae > Synaphobranchus > Synaphobranchus kaupii. Next base: position 18,630,200 of record CM056387.1, on the reverse strand, counting down.
TTGCTCAGGAAATGTCACGGTACCAGTGACTCTGTTATTGAGGTACTGGTCATATAGAGTTGTGGTCAAAAGTTTACATACACTTAGGTTGAAGTCATTAAAAAGTAATTTTTAACCACTCCACAGATTTCATGTTAGCAAAATACAGTGTTGGCAAGTCAGTTAGGACATCTACTACTAAGTAATTTTTCCAACAATTGTTTACAGACAGCTTATTTCACTTTTAATTCACTATATCACAATTCCAGTGGGTCAGAAGTTTACATACACTAAGTTGACTGTGCCTTTAAATTTTTAATATATATTTTTATATTTTTAATATATCTGTGGAGTGGTTTTTTCTTAAATCCTCCAACTTGCCACTCTCAGTGCTATAATCAGGGGGTTCCCCAAAGTTTTGAGTTGCCAGCCAGGTACGAGAAGAAGCCAGCTAGGGATGTTGGCAGTGGGGAGAAAACAGCACTTCAAGCACTTCATACCATTATACACACATTTCACTGCCTTGTATTTTTTAAATATGGGGCATGCCCCGCCAAGCCGTAACTTGGCGGACGGCATACCTGCCATCCCAATAGGAACTCCCAATGGTTTTCCAGTCCATTTCCACAGCATTCTCTCTTAGCTGCACCCCCAACCCCCCTCCCCGCCCGTGCGGTTTGCTCAGGGGTGCTGTGGGCTTATGCAGCGCCGCAGTATGGGCTCTGCCTGCTAAGCCCCGCCCCCGGCCCCTCCCCCCCTCTCACCTGTGCCGTAAGGTTGGGGTTTGTGTTGCCGTGGAGAGGGCTGTTGCTGGGGGATCAGCGGAACGCCGGGGGGCCTTGTGTTGCTGCGTCGGCGCCGGCTGGGCGGGGCCCTGGGGGGGGCGGCGGCGGTTGCTGCATGTGGGGGGGTGCCTGGGGGGCCTGCGCAGGCGGCAGGATGGGGCCCGACGGGGCCGGGCGGCCCTGCAGGTGCTGCAGGAACAGCTGCACCTGGCTTATGGGCATCCCTGTGGGCTCGTCGTCGTCCTCCAGCAGGGCCTGGGGGGGCTGGGCCGACAGCAGGGTGGGCGGGGACAGTGCCCGTGACAACAGAGTGGGCGGGGACAGAGCCCTCGACAACAGAGTGGGCGGCGACAGAGCCCGCGACAACAGAGTGGGCGGGGACAGAGCCCTCGACAGCAAGGTGGGCGGGGACAGAGCCCGGGACAACAATGTGGGCGGGGACAGAGCCCGAGACAGCAGGGTGGGCGGGGACAGAGGGCGCGAGAGCAGAGGCTGGGGGAGGGGCTGAGGGGCGGGCATGGGGGCGCTCAGGTGCTGCGGAGGCTGCTGTGGAGCCTGCTGAAGCTGCTGCTGCTGCTGCTGCTGCTGCTGCTGCTGTAGAACAACTTTAGGAGGTAGAGGCGCTGCCCGGTGGCTGGGACGGGACGGCTGCTGTGGCATAGCGTTGTGTAGAGCTGAGAGAGAGGGAGAGAGAGTGAGGGGGGGGAGGGAGAGAGTGAGGGGGGGGGGAGAGAGAAAGGGGGGGGGGGGGGGGGGGGGGGGGAGTCAGGGGTGGAGGGAGAGAGACGGAGAGTGAGGGGGGGGAAGAGAGAGGGAGCGAGGGAGAAGGAGAGGGGAAGGAGGGAGAGAGAGAGAGAGAAAGTACTTCAGTTCTCATTCACACGTTATCATTGCATTTTCATACAACATTTTACTTAGCTTTGCATTTGTTGTTTAAATATTGGTTGAGGCAACTGTCCACTACCTGGGAGGGGTATTTCACGTAGCGGAATTAAAGAGTTAGCCAGATAACTTTTGTAAATATTTAGAAATTGATTACATCCGATTGGATGAGAGCCTGGGTTACTTCAAAAAAAATATTTGCAAAAGTTATCCAGCTAACTCCTTAATCCCGCTTTGTGAAATACCCCCCGGTTTGCAATCTACCTTGCTTCTCAAGCACAAATTAGCAGCCCTGTAGGACCCGCAAAGTAAAGAAACTTAATTTATGATTTAGCTTGTGTAGAAGAATACAAGGTAGCCATCAAGAAAATAACAGGAAGCAGGAGATGTAATTTATGTTAGCTAGTTAGTGAATTTACTACTGTGGAGTTTCAAAACTGCTTCACATTTGATTGCTGGCAGCCGTAACCACAAAGTTGTAGCAGAAGACAATTAGTGTCAGTTGTGGCCGGAAACCACAACCACAAGCAACCGCAAGTAATCCTGACTGATAAAGAGCCTGGGCGTGTTTCACAGGCGGTGGGCACACCTGGGGTGGGGAGCGTGGCGTGCTGGTTGAGGAATGGGTGTGTCTCGGCCGTACCAGCTGGGGGGTGGGCCTCGAGATGGGAAGGCGGGGGCGAGGCTGGGTCGTTGTGCTGCTGGGACAGGTGCATAATAGGCTGGCCGAAGTGAGGGAGGGGATCCAGAGCGCCCCCTAGCAGCTGGGAGGACTGCAGTGTCAGGGGAGGAGCCACGTACGCTGGAGGGGAGGGGTGCTGCTTGATCTGCTGCGCGGGCTGAACCATTGAGATCTGGGGCATGGGGGGTGGCAGGGGCTGAGGGGCAGCCCCTCCCGCTGCCGGGGTGGCGCGGCTTCTTTCTGTCCCTCCCAGCGCTCGCCTTCTTCTTGGGTTTCTGGCGCAGCCCTGAGAAGAGGAGACCGAGCCGAATCGGCTTTTTTACTGAAACACACAAACGACAGGCCGCACGTACGGCTTTTTCACTCAATAGCCCACCAGCTCAGCAGTGTGTGTGTGTGTGTGTGCATGCGTGCCTGTGTGAGTGTGTGTGTGCGTCCGTGTCCATCCGTCCGTGTCCGTCAGTCCGTGTCCGTCAGTCTGTGTCCGTCAGTCCGTGTCCGTCTGTGTGTGTGGGTGCGTGCGTGCATGCATGCACTGTGAGAGAAAGCACGTGTACCTGTCCCAAAGTCCTCACTATCAGAGGAGCTAGAAGCGCTGCTGCTGCCCGAGTCTGATGAAGAGCCCGCCTTCATCTTCGTCATCGTCACCGTCTCCATCGCCTTCTCTGCCGCTATGGGAACAAGAGAAACTGCTCAGATGCACCGCTGACACCACAAAACCACAACACAACAACCACAAATCTGCTCAGCTCTCAGTGACGTGACTCAGACAGTGGAAGAAGACAGTGGGAGTGACTCTGAGTCAGTGCTCCCCAACGCTGTCGAAGTGGACAGTGACAGTGTCTCAGGGGAAGAGGATAGTGACTCAAACCGTGGAAAGGGACGGGGACCCTGACTTGGACAGTGACAGTGACTCAGTGGAAGAGGACAGTGACTCAAACCGTGGAAAGAGACAGGCACAGTGACTCAGTGGAAGAGGACAGTGACTCAGACAGTGAAAGGGGATGGGGACCGTGACTTGGGCAGTGACTCAGTGGAAGAGGACAGTGAAAAGGGATGGGGACTGTGACTCGGACAGTGACTCAGTGGAAGAGGACAGTGAAAAGGGATGGGGGACCGCGACTTGGACAGTGACTCAGACAGTGAAAGGGGATGGGGACTGTTACTTGGACAGTGACAGTGACTCAGTGGAAGAGGACAGTGAAAGGGGATGGGGACTGTTACTTGGACAGTGACAGTGATTCAGTGGAAGAGGACAGTGAAAGGGGATGGGGACCGCAACTTTGACAGTGAGACTCAATGGAAGAGGACAGTGACTCAAACCGTGGAAAGAGACAGCCACAGTGACTCAGTGGAAGAGGACAGTGACTCAAACCGTGGAAAGAGACAGCCACAGTGACTCAGTGGAAGAGGACAGTGACTCAAACTGTGGAAAGAGACAGCCACAGTGACTCAGTGGAAGTGAAAGGGGATGGGGACCGCGACAGTGACTCAATAGGGACAGTGACTTGCCTGCAGGTTTCTTCTTCTTGCGCAGACAGGATGAGACGTATCTCTCCAGCTCGCGCAGGGTGGACGGCTTGAGCGTCTCGAAGTCGATCTCGATCTCGTCGGGGTTGGAGTTCTTGAGCGAGGGCTCGCGCGATTGGATGATGTGCACCACGCGGCCCAGCTTGTCGCCGGGCAGCTTGTTGATATCCAAGCTCAGCTGCCGCTTCTCCTCGTAGGACATGGGCTTGCCCTTGTCCACCACGGCCCCGCCCACTGCCACGCCCGAGCCCAAATCCTCCTCTGAGTCCTGAGCGGCGGCGGGGGCCAGGATAGGCGGGGCCAAGACAGCAGGGGCCACCGAGCGGCTGTTCTTTAGCCCCTCCTTCCTGCTGTGGGGAGAGATGGGACAGGTGTGTTTGGATTTCCTTCTGGTTAATGTTATAGGTGTGTCAGACAGGTTCTTGTTACAATACAAATTGTTGTTCGTTAGGTTAGTATTACACTTGTGATTAAAAACGGGCCTCCTTGGCCTTCCTGGCAATAACGCATTCTTGTATTCCTGAGAGTAACAATGACGTTCTCCACTCATTATCTCTGGACAAGAGCGTCTGCCAAACGGCTGTAATATAAGGAAGCATCACCTCGATCCGTAGCTCAGGTTAAATTGGAGACGTACAGCACAAAACATTTCTATAAAATTATCTATAGCAAAGAAATAGTGCATGTGCATGATTCGCAAACGGCACCAGAGGGCGCCAGAGAGCTTTAGTGCAAGTGCAGGCTGGATCAGGCCGCTCTGAGCTCCAGGGCAGGTGTGTACCTGGCTGTCTTGGATTTCTTGGGCGCTGCCTCCTTGGCGCTCTTGTTCTTCCTGAGGGGCTGCGGCGGCGGCGGCTCGTGGAGCGCCTCCAGCAGTGCGGGCGGGGCCGCGCCCCCGGCCTTCTTCCTCTGTCTCTTCCCCTTCTCCTTCTTCTCTTTCTCTTTCTCCTTCTCCTTCTTCTCTTTCTCCTTCTCCTTCCTCTTTGGTCGGCTTGTCTGCGGCTGTGAGAGGGCAGCCAGCTGCTCGTGCACGGCCTTCAGCTGCGGGAACAACTGCCAATCAGTCACCGGGCCAAAATTCAACAATCACTAAAAACGCAATAAGGTAACAAAAATCATGATTGTAGTTGGTTTCAAAAGGTCACCGTCTCAAATTAATTATGATTTGTCGGCAGGATGTATCAAAGCAAAACCAATGCCCAAAAAAAGGCATCAAAAATACTTCTGTCCCATTTTTGAGGCCATCACAACACTAGCAAACGGAACGGGCTGCTCAGTGAGAACCCCTCAGGTTGGGGATGTGGCTACATATCTGGCTGCTGGAAAGACTACTGCCAAGTCATAAGTAACAGCATACAGACGGTGCTAAATACAGTGAATTCTTCCTTTAAGTTTCCCAAGTTCTCCCAAGAACAGACAGTTCTTCTTCTAAAAGTTTATTGGTATTTGTCAGGGCCCAGGTCTGGCAGCACTGCTCTGACGGTGCCAGGTTCTGCTGAAGTCCCTCTTTTGTGGGCGACATCAGGACAAGATCGTCTAGATAGATCAGGAATTTGACTTCAAGCAGAGCAGCTTGGGAGGGGGGGGGGGGGGGGTTGGAAGTCAGAGTACTGTACTCAGACTACGTGCCACATCGCTGAGTTCAGATCTTCAATTTCCAACTCTTGCAATGCGTTTATTTTTAAGCAAGCTCATTTTATGACATCGTATACTCAACCCGCAATTCCCCCAAAATGAAAACGTGCCGCAAATTGAATCGGATTAACCAGAGGAAGCACACTCGTCCCCCGTGCCGCGCCTTACCTGTTCCTGCAGGTCTGCCAGTCTCTGAGCCCTCTCCTCCTCCGAATCATCAGTGGAGGACTCCGACTCAGAGGACGAGTCGCTGGAGCTGTCGGAGGAGGAGGGGAGGGCGGGGGGCGGCTGCATCTTCACAGGGGCGGGGATAAGCGCAGGAGAGGGGGTGGGGCGCGCTGCCTCCTCAAGCTCATCGGGCATCTTGGCAAAACGCATTTCGAACACGTCCTGCCGGGAGGACAAAACAGACGGGCACAGTTGGATGAGAATCGTGGGAATTGTAGTTCTCCATTGCGAGACCAACCAGTTTCAATTCAGTGTGTATGAGTCAGGGAGGGTTTGAGTACAGTTGTGCATACATACACACAAGTGTGTATGCAGTGTGTGAGCGTTGCAACAACCTACAGGGATGGTTAGCCAGCGCTGGCACTGGATTGGATCTGCATCACTGCACCCTGTGTCATAACTGAAAGTGTGTGTGCGTGCGTGCGTGCGTGCGTATGCGGGAGCTCACCTGTAGCTTGCGTGCCATGGCCACCACATCGTGGTCAGGGGGATTGTACTTGTAGCAGTTGGAGAACATTAACCGTATGTCCGCAGCGAACTCCAGTGGGTCCACGTACTGCCTGTTCTCCAGCTTGGCCTGGTACAGGGTGGGCAAAGACAGTCACCAGTCTTCAGTCAAAGCCAATCAGACGGCAGCCTAAGCCTTCAGCCCCACCCCCTCCTGGCTCCACCCTGCCTCACCTGGATGGTGCTAAGGTCCATGGGGTGCTTGATGATGTCGTGGTAGTCATGCAGACCCAGGGCCATCACGTCGACGGGCTTGTAGAACGGCCAGGCGTAGGCTTCGTGCTTCTTGGCCAGCATGTCCCTGAAGATCCCGGCGCAGTGCTGCAGCTGCTCCTGCCGCTTCGGGCTGCGCGCCCCGCCCGCGACCCCGCCCCCCGCGACCCCGCCCAACGCGCCCAGTCCCAAGTGGTGCTGGGAGTCCGGCGCCTCCTTCTTGGGCTGCTTGCTCGGGCGGCTGCTCTCGCGGCGCGGCAGAGCCTTGGACTCGGAGGCGACGGGCGGGGACTCGCTCAGCTGGTCGTTCGCAGTGGGCGTGGTCGTGTCCGCTTTCCTCTTCTGGCTCTTTTTCTGCTGTAGGGGAGAGAGGGAGAGATAGAGACAGTACAAAGGGAGGGAAGAGAAAGGAAGAAGGGATAAGGAAAAAGAAAAGCATGAGGAGGGGGATAATCAACTGCATAGTAAATTTAATAAGGAACAGGCTCCCCTCCCCACCCCAAAAAAATGCACTGTAATACTCACTTTGGGCAGGGGGGCAGCGTTCAGCTGGATGGGCACGTGGGGGTGGACCAGGGTGTTGTGGGTGGGAGGGGGTACTGAGGTCAGGATGGGGCCCTGCGTGATGTGGTCAATGGGGCCCAGGCTATAAAGAGGGGCGGGCGGCGGGATATGGGTGGTTAGCGCGGGAGGCAAGCGGGGAGGCATGATGGGAGGATTGGGTGGAGGAGTCGGTCCCTGCGAGGGGCCCCGTGTCTGAGGCCCCAGAGGAGGGGTGGAGAGGCCGTGTGAGTGGGGCGTCGTGGACGGAGAATCCAAGGCTGGGCCTGGTTTCATGTTCTGGCCTGAAAGTGAGACAAACAGACAGACGAGTTAGAAAATACACCCTGTTATACAGCTGCACACTGACCTGGGTCGACAGAGCCTCACCCCTCCCAGACACTCCCTCACCCACCCACACACACACCCACACACAACCCTGGATCCCATTCTCTGGGCTTGCAGACTCGTGGACTCAATGGCGTATTCTCCTCAATTCCATGAGTGCGTAGGGCTGACCCATTTGGGCAAGTGCTCTTATGCGGACTTTTCGCACCCTCTACCTGCCCTTTTGGCTTGTCCTCATCAATGCAGACTTACCTGCCCCCCTGAAATACGCCATCAAAGTCTGCAAGTCCACGAGTCCACAAGGGCTCAGTTTGGGATTCAGCCAATCACTCACCTCTGTCTCTGCGGCCCCGGCCACGCCCCTTTCCAGCCATGACTGCGATCTCGGTCTCGTCCTGGGGCATCTCGGAAATCTTTTGCAGGAACATCTTCTCCAGCGCCTCTGCCATGAGCACGATGTCATCTCCGGGCTGCAGCACACACGCACACGCCACACACATATTTTAATCATTTAGAATGTTGGGCGGCCATATTGGCTTGGCAGTCTGAGTGCTCAGTGTTCCAGAATTCCATGGCAGTTAGTGAGTTAAAGCACATTCAAAGCTTCGTGGATAGTGTTAGACTTACAGGTTTACACAGTGGAGTCAGGGCAGCAGCAGTACCTTGTTGTATATGTAGCAGTTGGTGAACATGGTGTTAAAGTCATGAATGCATTCCTGCGCGTTCCAGTAGTGGCTGCTCTCCAGTCTCTTCTTGATTGTTCCCATGTCCATAGGACATTTAATAATCTTGTAATAGTCCTGTTCAGGGGAGAAGGGGGAAGGAGAGGTGCACTTTATTATTCATGTGAATAACGAAGGGCAGAAGATGGGATATAGACCGGGAGAAAGTGTGCGCGGGCGTAGCCTGAAAGAGCACTGTCCACATGCTCACTGGGAGCCGCGACATCAGCAGTTCGAGTCCGGCCGCTCGACCTTTGTCGCATGTCTCCCCCTCTCTAGTTCCCACTCTTCGGACAACAGGGATCAGTAGAATGTAGGAATGGAGGAGGTAGAAGATGGGACAGAGATCAGTAGAAAGTGGGAGCGGAGGAGGCAGAACAAGGATCAGTAGAAAGTAGGAGTGGAGGAGGTAGAAGATGGGACAGAGATCAGTAGAAAGTAGGAGTGGTGGAGGTAGAAGATGGGACAGAGATCAGTAGAAAGTAGAAGTGGAGGAGGAAGATGATGGGACAGAGATCAGTAGAAAGTAGGAGTGGAGGAGGTAGAAGATGGGACAGAGATCAGTAGAAAGTAGGAGTGGAGGAGGCAGAAGATAGACATGGATCAGTAGAAAGTGGGAGCGGAGGAGGTGGAAGATGGGACAGAGATCAGTAGAAAACGGGAGCGGAGGAGGCAGAAGATGGACAGGGATCAGTAGAAAGTGGGAGTGGAGGAGGTGGAAGATGGACAGAGATCAATAGAAAGTAGGAGCGGAGGAGAGATAGACAGACTCACAGGCAGGTTGAGCTTGACGGTGTCGACAGGTTGCTGGAAGGGCCAGGAGAACTGATGCTTCCACAGAGTCTTCAGAACCACCTTCAGCAGGTACTGCAGCTGATTGGTCTGCCGTTTGGGCCGGGCGGGGCTTGTGCTCCCGGGGACCAGGGGGTTGAAGGTGGCATTAGGTGGGGCTGCAGGGTGCCCCTGGCTGCTGCTTCCTCCCGACATGTGTGCGGCATCCAGGCCGTCCCCCATGCTGACGGGGCGGGGCTATGGGGCGGGGGGAGGGCAGGGGCGGCAGGACCCCAGTCGTTCAGTCTCGACTCTGGCGCAGACTCCACTTGGAGAGCAGCGATGGTCCCATTGCACTCCTCACTGGGGTCTCTGTAGAGGAGCACATCATCAACACTTCCGCCATTATCACCATCATAGTGTCTCTGACAGTAGTGATGATCATTATCTTAATTATCTTCAGGGCAGTCATCACAACACTGTCACAAGTCATACTTTATGAAAAAGGTCACAACAGCAAACAAAATAACTGACTTCATATAAAGAGATAACCAATGCGATCTGAATTTGAGTTAGTTAGTGTTCTAAGCCAGTGTTCTGAAGGGCAGTGTTCTGGTCCAGTGTTCTGGATGCGTGCGCTCAGGGCCAGTTCTTAATGTTAATGTTCCAGGCCAGTGTTCTGAATGTGTTCCAAACCAGTGTTCTGAATGTGAGTGTTCCAAACCAGTGTTCTGTATGAGTGTCCCAAACCAGTGTTTTAGATGGGAATGTGAAGGTTCTGAGCCAGCTCTTGGTGCATGGGGGCATGGGTAGAATGAGCTGTTACACCGAGGCTCAACTTATCCATACACACACACCCCTCCTTCCACCAGTGCAGCGTCACAGGTACACTGTGTTCGAGAAGAAGCACAAAGACAGCAAAGACAATCTGAAGCCCAAGGCCACACACAGTCACCACTCCTGCTAAAAATATACACAAGACACAAGGAATGCACCTAAAACTGGGCCTACAGTCAATCCACTAACTCACTCTCTCCTTTACACACAAGCAAGCAGACACAAACATGCCCGTACACACATACAGACGACATTAGAGTTCATGTGGTTGCCTACGGTCTTTCTGCAAACAAGAATCTTTATTTCTCCTAATGACAAAAATGAATCTTAAACAACTTGCATCCTGTCACAATACATGTGGGTACATTTATTTATTTTTATTATTACTATTATTATTATTTTTTTTAAATGTTCTGTTATTTTGCACCCAACACAACGTCGTATTTGGCTGAACATGTCCAATTCCCACCCTGGTTTGGAATGGCCAGCTGTCTACAACCACAGCCGTGTTTGTGCGCGAACCCCACTACGAATTCAAGAGTGCGGTTCTCCTCTGAAACACACGTCACCAATTGCTTCTTTTCACACCACAGACTACAGCTCAGAGTGGAGTTGGAGGAAGACCTTTCATATGTGGCTTTGAAATGCAGTCCAGGGGCACCCGGCCCTATGCAACTACCGGCCACAGTCGGCACTGGCACAGTCCGGATTCAGTCCGAGACCGTGGGGCCCATCCATGCACCACAGCGTAATTATTTACCATTAATACAATACAAACAGGCTGAAGAAATGTGCATGAACTGCTTTAATTACTATCCCATGTCAACATGTTAAGTAGCCAAATATATTTTCAAAAACCCATACATAGAATGCTTCATATTTTAAACTTACTCTTTGTGGAATATATAAAATCAGATCAAAAACGTCTACGACGTAAAAAAAAAAGAGCCAAGTTACTCACGCATAGCCTGTCTATAAGTCCTTAATTCCAACTTGCAAAAACTAGGCCTGCCTTTAAAAGTATTGACATCAAAATGTGGCCAAGTTACAACTAACAATATTGCCTATCGTAGCTCACACTAAATAAACTAGCTCTATTCCAAAGCAATGCTATCCAAACTTTCCTAAATTATTTAATGCAACTTGGCCCTGTGTTTCTTCATCTTTGCATGTGAAGAGATTGTGCCTCATGGAACAACATATGATTTCAATGAATGTTTTTAACAGTTGATGAATAATTACACTCCAGAAAGGATATGGTTGTATTTTGTTGGCAAGTTTACTTTAGAAAATGTACAGGTTTTAAAATGTTAACTGCAGCTACAGAATTCTTTACAATTCACAAACAGGCATTTATATGAAGAAACATCATGTACAATAGAGAAAGGGGTGATGAATAAAAAAATGCAGATAAAAATTAGTAATATTTTTACCTAGAAAATAGCGTACATATAGCATTTTTACAAACGTATCCAGACATGTTTGTAGGTCAGATGGTGGCAAATAAGTAATAGTACCAATTTTCTTAACATAATAGTATTTATGATATTTGCAAACAGAATTTTGTGAACACAAGGATATCTATGCTCTGTAGGACCACACAGGTTTTGATAGAAATCCAAATAAATAAATACATAATAATAATAATAATACATTTTATTCATTCTGTGCTTTTCATAGACCCAAAGCAGTGGATGGAGGCAATTGTTTCTAAGTGCAACATATCTGTATCAGAGTATTTCCATTCTAAATTATTTTCATTTTGCAGTTTGATGTGGCACATACAGTTTCAATGACCACTTTCCCTTGAGATGGTAAGATGAAGAAACACAGGGCCAAGTTGCATTAAATAATTTAGGAAAGTTTGGAAAGCATTGCTTTGGAATAGAGCTAGTTTATTTAGTGTGAGCTACGATAGGCAATATTGTTAGTTGTAACTTGGCCACATTTTGAGGTCAATACTTTTAAAGGCAGGGCTAGTTTTTGCAAGTTGGAATTAAGGACTTATAGACAGCGCTATGTAGGCTATGCGTGAGTAACTTGGCTTTTTTACGTCGTAGACGTTTTTGATCTGATATCACTTATTTTTTATAGCTAACTAATGATGAATAATGCATGAAGATAAACACGGAGACATGCATTCCAAAGTCTGCATGCAGACATTCGCTTAACCATAACACCCTCTATTGACAAGAATGAGAACAGTTATCCTATTACAGACAGCACACGATTACATTAAAACAGCACCACCTGAGCTATGGATCATGAAGAAGCATGTAAATTAATGAACCAAGTCTATATGGAGACATGCATGCACAATGGGACTAGACGCAAAAACATTCTAGCTGAAAGACATACAGCCTAAATAGCTAGTACAGCCTAAATAGTTTGCATCAGTAAAATATGGAAATACAGTTTTAAAATAGGGCTATTAGTATTCTATAGAAAATGAAATACATTTAACGTTAGGCTATTCAACACTGGATTGCCGGATGCGTAACTCCAACCTTCCATGTGTGGGCTACGAGCTAGCTAGCGAGCTACTGAGTTTATAAGCACAGCAGAATTCCTTCGTATTTTTTTTTTCCGGTAGTGTAGAACGTTACCTGCGGGAAATGTTTTGGTACCGGACAGCTAGGTTTAGTTTAGTTTTCTGTAGTGCCATGAATGTAGGCTATAAGGCATGTTGATTCGCTTCGTAGTAGCCTAGCTTGTATCTGCTTCCTGACTAGAAGCAGACTGACGTTTCTCTGGCAACAGTAACGTTGGCTAACAAGCTTAATTGGACAACGCATATTTCCCAGGAATCTTAGCCAGAAAGAAAACAATAGATACTACTAAGAAAGTACATACCAGAGATTATTCTTCTTATTATTATTATAATTAAAAGTGTTTGCAGTAAGCTACATTATCTGCAGAGTAGCGTAGACTAGAGCCACATTTGGAGGCTATTGTTTTTTTTTTGTTTTTTTTAAAGTGACTAACCATGAATCAAATGTTTGGGGAATTGGCGGTTTATAAATCCGATGTCTTGAAGTATTGCACCTTAAAGGAGGCTATCATCAATTCTTAATGTAGGCTATTATCGTAAATTCCTAATTTTCCTAGTAGTTAATTTTATGGTGACATTGTGTTATGTGTGAAAAGGATAAAGTGAACAGAGCTGAAGTGAAGAAATTAATGAATAAAGAAATGTTGGCCGAGGCAAGGGTACGTTGAGGTTCGGTTTCCACAGTCAGTCAGTCATGACCGCAAGAGCAGAGCTTAACACCCTCCCCAAACCAGACAAGAGCGTCCGGTTTGGGGAGGGTGTGATATAGTACAAGTGAAATACAAGTGAAACATTGAACAGTTAATATTGGAAACCTCTTTTGCCTTTGCAATAAAAATACGTTAATGTGTTAATGTGAAAATAATAACAGTCTAATAAATGAAAAGTACTTAACAGTTGCACATTGTTTTTGTGGAAAATAAGCATGTGCCCTGCTGGGCTCGAACCCACAATCCTCTGTGTGAGAGATAGCAACTCTCGGGGAAGCCACAGTAGCTTCTTGGAAATCATGAAGCCATTAGCTATATTAACATTAAAAAACATTAGTATGAAGTGTTTTTATTGGGCGATAAGCTTGATGAGCAGGTATCGCGACGGAGGAAGGCAGTTTGGCAGGAAAAATAGGAAGAAGAAGCGGCGGAAGAGGAAAGGCGGCAAAATAACCCAAGTTTGGGGCTTTATTGTGTGGATGTGTGAAGTTGTATCTGAATGCTGGTGGTTATATGAGGTCAGAACATACAAAAGTTAATGTTTTTAAGGGTTGAGAGTCTATGGTCATTGTGGTTACTTCTGTAGGAAACCCTGAAAAGTGCCAAACTCTCTGTGCTGTATAGGTATGAGGCATGCCCCACCAAGCCGTAACTTGGCGGATAGCATACCTGCCATCCCAATGTATTCTAACATACAATATGATATTCAAAATGTCTTAGAAGATGTCAAAAATATTAAAATATTTAGAAGAATGAGTTTACTTGGGAGGCATATAATTGGGTGAGTGTTTGTTTGGCAGCTGAGTGAAGGACTCTTCAGGACAGTGAGAACCTCTCTCCCTCTCCTTTTCATTCAGGATTCCTCTTCAAACCACTCATCTCTTTCTAGCACTCCCCTTGTCTCTTCCCTTCAACAGCACTCACTCACTTACTCATTCACTAATGTCTTTTCGGAATATGTTATTTACAATAGCCTACATGGATGGATTTTGGCAGCTGATGACCTCATCGTATACTCACAAATGAAAGTTTTTTGTTTTTTTTAAATAGTCAGTGATCTCATAATCAATCAATGTGAGCTGGATGTCTCCTCATCCAATCGGCGTGCGCGGTGTGTCAGGTCTCTTTAAAAAAAATTCAATAAATAAATCTAATAAAAACTCACTCAAGCCCTTTCACCTCCAACCCCAAATCATGCAACAGGGACTTCTCCAAGCCAGGCAGTTCATTTCCCTGACCCACACTCCTGCAAAGGTGATGCAGAAAAGAGGTCAAAAGTGTGAACAAAAGGGGGGGAAATTAGGCCCCTTTCATCTACTACACCCCCCCCCCCCCCCAGAAAAAACCCAATCTTCCTACCATCTGCCCACCATAAGCCATCCTACCCTTCTGCTGTCGGCAATCGACACGACCCTCTTCCCCGTCTGTCATATGTCTGAACCTTCAGAGAACAGCCTGGAGATTCAAATCAACAACCCTCTGGCCAGATATCTGGTCTGCAGAATGCTACGACTGTGCTCGCTTTCATCAGCAAGACCCTACCAGCCCCTCCACTCACCCTGCAAATCTGTAGCAGTAAACTAGAAACCTACCCCCAGTTTACACTACACTTCAGCCCTCAACTGTCAGTGAAACCGTGCACACCACGGACAGTGATTGAGGAATTTTCTATAAATGTTATCTTTCAACAAGTATTTTGCAACCTCGACGTACCCAACTAGAAATAATGACATTAAGTCAGGAAGTTCGATAAATTCTTCCAATACACAGACAGGTCAAAGGTCATGAAAAAATGATAATATCTGCATTATTCCTACCCATTTACCAAGTATTGCGTCCTTGCATATACTTCTCAACCTTGACATTACATACAAACATGTGCACATTCACAAATACGTTGTATACAAGTATGTGTTTTGAAACGCGGCCTAAAACATTTTATCCTGACGTACACTGTCCATGGAACTGAACTCAATCACAAGTCAATATGCTCACCACTACTCAGAAAAGTGCCCAACCTCATGCATAGCAAGTTTGGCAACCTACAGACACATGAATATGCACAAACGTACTTTCAATATCCCAACTGTATACAGCTAGCAACAACAGTGACTGCCGTTAGGTAACGATTTGGTAGAGGAAAATGTTGTAACATATTATACGGCTGGTTATTCAGCTACGTTTCACGTTACCCATTACGTTAACATTGCACACAAGCCCACGGTGTCCGAACCACCGCCTGCACAGACCGAGCTGTCAGTCGAAAACAGTGCAATATAATTTGCAAATGCAGACAAATGAGAAGGTTTGTGCTCCGTACACATGTGGCCGGCGGTTGATGTAAACGACTGTGATGTGAAGCGTCAAAGCAAAGCCCTAACGTTAACGTACCGTCGGGATTGACGAGAAGTAAATGGAAGTAGGTGGTTAATTAAGTTGTACGTCGGTCGCTAACGTGACAACAGAACAGATCACTACGAGCGAACGACAGACAGACACATTTGAGGTAAACGAGCTAAGCCTGTATGTAAGTTACCTATCGTTACTGTGTCTTCTTTAAAGTCTCAACATCTCCGTTTCCCCTCATTAGCAACACACAAAATGGCGACTGGAAGCAGCTCTGGTTCCTTGTCTCCAGCCAGATAAATCCCAAATGTATTGGCAGCAAATTCCTGCATGCCTATATCAAGGGGATGTCGTTTGGTACAACATCAGGCGACAGATTTTCGACGCTAACGGGCACTCGCACCTTCCTTAAGGTTGCGAAATGGACTCGCTGGCTAACGCTAACGTTAGCTGAAAAATGTCAAGGCGGCACTAGCCAGATACGTAACTACGTTACCTAAGACTGCTAGCCGCTACGCCTGGTCATACACCCTAGCTACCTCTCAACGGGGTGTTCCACCAAAACAATACAAATAAAACCGTTTAGTATTTAAAATTTACATGTTGAATACTTAAGTGAAAATTTACTCAGTGACAGTCAACTGTAGCTAGACATGTTTATAACACTGCAACACATTCGGGCGATATACGCCTCCGTACGTAAACACACTTCAAGAATACGATGCAGGACGCCTCCCTATTCCTGAAAGAATTTACGTGACGTATCATACGTACCGACCGCTAAAACAACGTAGCTACGCTCCCGAATGTACGTAACGCAGCACGATTACGGCCTTGAGACTGCAAATAAACAACCGACTGAATAGGTGCCGTAATCAAGCTCGGCGTGTATCATTCGGGACACTATAAGACGGCCTTAAACACAAAGACGCCCTTCATACGAAGTATTTGGCAGACAGGATTTGGCATAGACTCGTGCAGATCAAAGCCAACACGATTAAACAACTATTTTACACCTTTCACTGCCTCACTGTCCAACAGGCCTCCACTACTGAGCACTCCCGAGTTGGCGCCGCACAAACTGGACGAAGACCTCCAATATAATGTCAGTTATACAGCGTCTCCCCTAAACTCGATGCCCAAATTCACAAACCGTCGTTTGTTTTGCTCTTGTAACCCAACACAAACAAAGAAAACGTTTTATTTACCTTATTTAATCGGTTGTCAGTGCGCGCGCGACTCTTCCTTTCCCAGAATCCAGAACGAGCTGTTCTCCACGTTGATGACGCCACACGCACAAGACGAAACGTTCTACGTCAAAGTCATGTGTCATTTCACAGCGACCTCAGTCGCTCAGTTTTGCCAGGAGTTATGCACTAAAATTACTGAACTACAATCAACGCTAAATATCCCTACGAGTATGTATCTATAATATTATATCTATAATATATATATTCGACGGTGTGAGAGGCAACTGTAATTATAAAACAAAGCAATTATTATACGTTGGTTAAAGCTAAACACAAAATATTTAAATCCTATGAATTAATTAGTTAAGACAAAACACTGCATGTGTATCTTTAAATAAAATAATTATTGTTAAAGACACACATACCACATTCTGAAATTACTTGCTTTTGACCAAGTATAACTTGCGTTGCTATTCCAGAGTTTGTCAACATTTTATGAGTTACTTAACTTGAAATAAATAAATAAATATGTTGTTTGTGTCACTGACTCACCATCGCCACAGGCTTGCCGGAATGTCTGTTGCAGATAAACAATTGTCATTGCTAGACATCTCAAGACTCACAGTCAGCAGGCCTTGACCAAAATCGTTTTATTTGACATTTTATTTGCGAGTACAAGCTCTTCTAAATGTGTAGTTGTTGTAATATCAGACAATAACGATCTATATTTTCAGGTCTATGCATTGTTAGTCCTCGACACCAGATAAGAAAGTGAAATATAACTGGGGGGAAATTATGATAATAATGGTACTGGGTTATAATTAAATTTTTATCACATATAGCCATAATTTATCTGCACTTTCAAGAAAAAAAATATATTGAGTAAGGACTAATTTATCTCTTTACGTATTTACCTTATCTATCTTAAGGTGTCTTACTGTGTGTCTTACCTTTATGCATCTATCTTACCTGAAATACAGGTCAGGTGTTTAATGTTATGAAATGCCTTTCATCTTTATTTTAAAGACAAAGATAAAATCAGAGTTCAGCAAGTAACATTTGATAACTGGAATACAAATACAGAATGAATCAAACGAGTCTTCTTAAAAGTATATCATATAGCATATGATAAACGCAATATTATGTTTAAAGAAAAGTTTAACCAAGTCCATCTGGAGAAAGAAAAATTATGCAGGAAAGGAGAATCTTACTGTAGATGAGAATACAGTTTAAAAAAAAAACTTAAAAAAAACCTAGTTTCACACTGTCGATGTGTTTCCTTGTAGGCTGCATCAGGCCACTTTAGAGTAAATGAGGCCTTCACTGCAGAGTGCAGACTGACCCAGGCTCAGCTTTGCAGGGTTCTCCCGAGTGGTTCTCATGCCCTCAGGTCTGTCGCTCCTCCATAAGGTGGAGTTTCTTTTTTTTTCATACCACCTTAACAGTTAAAAGTACATTCATGGGGCCTTAAAAACACGGACAAAAACGCCTTCAGACCAGAAATCATGTCATTTAGGCCAGTGGTCAAAGTAATTTCAGTGGTCAAAGTTTTCTCAGAACAGACGATAAAAAAAGGTTGACAAAAAATAAATAGTGTATATGAAAATACATTTCAAAAGAAAGTAAATATTAAATTAAAAAAATAATACAAAATAAAATATGATACGTACGTAGATAAAAGCAAACAAGTAAGTAAACTTAAATAAAGAAGGACAGGACTGGGTTAGTAGGTTAAAGCAGCAAGAACCAGAAAAGGTATGTAGCTTCATTCCTTTACCCAAGGGGCTGGTTCACGTTGGAATTGTTACACAGTGGCGCAGGTGAGGGAACGGAGAGGTGCACCGCCTCTGTTACATTCTGTGGGCAGACTTCTGCATTGGATCATTGAATAGAGCACTGTGCTGCAAGGAGAGGGGCCACGTTTGCAGCCATAGCTGCAGCTGCTTGTCCTAACTCTGCAGCCACGGCAGCAGCTCCAGGTCTGATATTTGCAGCCAAAGCTGCAGCTGCAGGCCCAACCTCTGCAGCCATGGCAACCACTACTGTCACTAGAGTGACTCCCGCCCCAATTCCCACCCCAGTTGCCAGGAGTGCGGCCCCTCCCAGAGTCATCCACACATTCTGACGGAGGAAGTCAGAGGAGCTCTCTGCTTCCTGTCGTGCATTCAGAGAGTATCTGTCATCGATCTCCTTCTCCACCCGTCTGATTACACAGTCAGTCTTCTTCCTGTACCCATTCTCTATCTGCTTCCTGGTATTCTCCACCTGCCCCAGTTGTTTCAGCTTCCTGGGCTCCACCTTGAGCTGCACGTCTTCTACCACAGAAGAAGACTCTACCATACTCAGCGTCTTTATGTTCTGCTCGATGCGCCTCTTCTCCAGCTCAGCCTCCTGTTTCTTGTCACTCATCTGGGTGGAGAAGTCTGTCCAGGCCGCTTCCCACTTCGCAGTAGCACGCTTCTTCTCCATTTCTCTTTGTTCCCGGTTGTCCTCCAGATGTTTCTGCAGGAACCTTTCAAGGGCCTTGTCCATATGCTGGAAGGCCTGGTTGGTAAAATAGGGCGTCTCTCTCTGTGCAAGCATGCGGTCGATCATCTCCAGCAGGTTGGCCACCTGGCCGTGATCCTGACTGCCCTGGTTGTTGAAGGGCAGGACCCTCCTGTCAAATCGCTCCAACAGGTCCTGTATCTTTTTGTCTTGCTTGGAGATGAAGTCCTGGAAAGAGTCTCTCTTGAGCTTGTCCGCATGAGTGAAGATGAGGATGGTGTATTGGGCAGCATCACTCTGGAAGATGTTCTGGATGAGCTCCACGCTGCGCTGCTCTTCCTCGGTGAAGCGGCCGATCTGCAGCGCCAGGAGTATGGCATGCGGCCCCGCAGACGACATGGCCAGGCACCGCACAATTTCCTCCTTGACATCCTCCGGGGAGAGTGAGGTGTCGAACAGGCCGGGCGTGTCTACCAGTGTCACTTGTCGCCCCAGCACCGACCCCTGAGCCTTCTCACAGCCTCCAGTCACTGAGCTCATCCCCTGCTTTGACTTGAACCTCTTCTCCCCCAGAATTGTGTTGCCTGTCGCACTCTTCCCTGCCCCCGTCTTCCCCACCATTTAACTCAATTTCATTCATATTTCTTCCTATTTTTCTACGCACATTGGTAGTAGGCAAGAGCAAAGGTATCATCAAAGCACCTAATTACCACAAAGCACAAAGTAGGTATTTAGGAAGGTTAGTAACAGTAGGCCTATGTAGTTATAAATTTTTTCACAGGATGCATATCCCATCATCCGCAAGGGCTGACCTGCCAGAGAGGATTCAACGGAAAGCCCCAATTCAAACATATACAAACACAGCCTACTCGTTAGATAACTGTAATTTTAAAGTTAACTATTTTTAACTGATTTACGGTGTGCCCTATGAAAACTACAACTGAAATATAAATATTTCCAAAATTAAGCATCGCTGTCCCCTCAAAGATCTTTTGTGCATGACACGCTGTCCGTGGATTGTTAAAGAACCAGTCAACTACCATTTTATTTATGCCTTTACTGGGATCTTACACAGATTGATACGATATAAATCAGTTTTTTCGGTTTAGGATTGCTTTTTTTTCCTATAGCCTATAACAGAATACTGATACCGACCTGTCCCACGGTACGATAATCCTGCGAACGCCATGGCTCTTGTCAACGCAGATGTGGGTGAGATGGGCGGTACAAACTGCTCGGGTGCTGTTCCTACAAAATAAAGTTTAATTCAAAATGAATGAAATTAGCATTAAGGCTACAAGTTAATCGTTGGAAAATAATCCGATCTGAGACGGTGATCTTTCCCCAGTGAAATGTGTGCTATAGGCTAGACTACTGCAGTGTGCTCAGAGAAGTAAACTAGCTCGGCGAATAGGAAACTTATCGCTGACATGAGCCAAAACAAGTTTGTTGCTGGGCTATGTGTCAAACACAACTGGGCTGGGTTCATTTGCTTGAGGCACCAAGTGGCCGGTAGCCCCGCCTGGTGGCGCCCACGGTCTGCATGCAGCTGCATGGGCAGTCTTCCTCAGTGCGCGTTTGGCGATGGTGCGTGTAGCGATGGGAGGAACAGGTGGCGCGGACCAGGTTAGGACTGGTCTGAATACCGTGTGTCCCGTATAGTGGGGTTGTTAAATGAATGCGATTGGGGGACAATTGGACATAGTATACCTACAAAGCCAGCGTTGGTTGCCAAATTATTTTGAGAGAAAAAATGGAACACTCTCAGTCTAATATAGCCTACGTGTATTTGCTTAAGATGATTTTATTTAACATTTATCAAAGTCGCTAAATTGCCCGTTTTCACAGTTTTGGGGTTCAATTCCCAGGGGTCACATTGGCCGTCACGTGCAAAGTTGTATATTCTACGCATTCACGTTATTAAGTATGCTCTTACTCGGAGTAAATTACTCCTGGATATGAAAGTGAATTACTCTTGAATGGATATGAAAGGCCAGAAGGTTTTTTGTTTTTGCTCATAGGTTTTGCTCAAACCTGGTTCCGGGTCCGGGAACAGGATTCACCCGTTACAATCACTTTTTAAATCGAGTTGCAAAATGGACAGTTATTACATTTGAACAACAGAATTTGATAGACGAGATCATTAATTCGCTAAAGAATGTACGAACACTAGCCCTACCGCACTCGTACAACTTGCTGTAACTTAGAATGTGGAGACGTAGGCTAGGCTAGTAGGCTATTTGTTTTTCCTCCACAAATATTGGCACAGAGAAGGCGCTAAGCAGACTGATACTTTTGTCTCCTGAGTGGACTAACAATACTTAGAGCTGATAGCTTTAAAGCGGTGAATACTGTAAACTGAAACACGTGAGCAGTCATCAGCTGTTTTTGCCTGTTTTGCTGGTCCACCATCTATGTACTGTCAGAACCTCAGATATAAGTCATCAGGAATTAAGTTCGTTCAGAACTGTGAGTTCAATTGTCCGGAAGCTGTGACGTCACTTTTCCAGTTATAAGAATATGAATCAATTTGTATTTGGTTGCAATGCTGTTTCCCAGCATCCTGCTTTATCACTGGTATCGTGGATTGCCTGTGTACCCTTGCTATTGTTTTTTTGTGTGATGTGCACTTTATATTTTATAACCATGGTATTGTAAGTCATTCTTGATCAGAGTGCCTGTGTAATATTATTAAACTGTGTTGAATGATTCATAATGCAACATTCTATGAGTTACTAAATTTAAAATAAAAATTTGTTTGTGTCACTGACTGACCAAAGGCTTGAGCTTGAAATGTCTGTAGGAGATAAACAATTGTCGTTGCTAGACAACTCAACACACTTATTGAAATTTTTTTTATTGAAAGGTTGCCTACCCCTGGTAAAGGGCGATAGATATCTATGAGTCCAAAAACCTATCCAAAGCCTGTCATAAAATGAATAAAATATTTTTTTGTCCATTATAAAGCATATACACATTCATACTCACTCCAAGGAAAATTTTACATTCATGTAGCACATATGCATAGTAAATTTGAATGAGTATTTTCCATGCCCTAAGGGACCAGTATTGCCCAGGGACATACTAATACGGCATAGTGTATATTATGTATGATAAGATTACAATAAAATGATATTCCACCATCAGGAAAATGCTGGCAAATGTTCTTGTTTAAGGGCAAATCAAACATACAGCATGACTGACTATGGACGCTTACACTACAGTATATGAAAGGCAATCAAAATGCGAAAATAACAATATCACTGTGGTGGAGTGGAAAAACTAACGTACATATTTGAAATGTCACAGCATTAATACTTACATATCGAGGAGAAAAATTATCTTTAGCATGTACAAAATCTTTTTGCTCATACAAAACTAATAACACAACCAATGATTGGTGCAAAATAAATACCATGACCAATCATTGGTCGTGTTATTGGATTTGCGTGTGCTAAAAGGTTTTGCACACCCTAAAGGCCTTAGTAAATCAGGCCCTATGTTGATTGCATAAAACTAATTCAATTAAACCAGAATGAACTGGAATGAATGAGACAGGTTTTCAGAGCGTGGGGGGAATTACACATCGATGTTTCAGACAGTGTAATAGCGTTATAAAGTGTTGTATATTTCTCAAACGGATTGTCCCAGACAATAAATGACCACTGAAAGGGACATCTCTATGCGTAAAGCCATATGGTAGGACTGGACATTTATTTCATATTTAGTAGCAGATATTGATTGTAGAATGACTTGGTATAATTACACTATAATTTCACATTCATTTTGCATTTGAGTGAGCAGGGCTTTTCACTGCTTTTTTGGCATACGATCGGGCTATTTTTGGGTTTATCTTGTTGCTATGGCAGAATACAAATTTTAGGTGGTGAAAAATATTCTTATGATCTCACACATAGACGCTATTGTCCACTGTGTCACGCATGGGTAGGTGTCGTTACAGGTGAGACTGGGTGGGGGGTTGCTTGTTAAATGGACTTGCTACGCGACAATAGTGACACTTATGAACTCTGTATTCGGTATAGTTGTCACAAACTGTGTACTAATAAAGATTAAAAATGGAGTTTGTTTCCACTCATCGTTTGGTTGCAGGAGAAATTAATATCTGAGTTGAGCAAAATCTTGCCGCCGGCGCCATGGCCACTAGGGGGTCTGTGCGAAGGAGTTAATCAGGAGTACAGCTACTCTTCTTCAAATCAAAAATACTTTTTTGGTGGAATTCCCCATTAATGTTATGTAAGCCCTTTCGCATTTCTTTTAAAGACAAAGAAAAAATCAGCATTCAGCAAGTTACATTTGATAAGCGGAATACAAGTACAGAATAAATCAAATGACTCTTCAAAAAAGTATACTAATATCTAACACATAGGATATGTCAAACACAACATTGTGTTTAAAGAAATGTTTAACCAAGTCTGTCTGGAGAAAGAAAATTATGCAGGAAAGGAGAATTTTACTGTAAATGAGGACACAGTAAAAAAAAAAAAAACACAATAGACAATCAGAGTCACTGTAGAGGAGTTTCCCACTGCATCAGGCCACTTTATACTTTATAGTAAACAAGGCTTTCAATGCAGACTGCCTCAGCATTGGATCACTGAATAGAGCACTGTGCTGCAAGGAGAGGGGCCACGTTTGCAGCCATAGCTGCAGCTGCTGGTCCTAACTCAGCAGCCATGGCAACAGCTCCAGATCCGATATTTGCAGCCATAGCTGCAGCTGCTGGCCCAACCTCTGCAGCCATGGAAGCCACTGCTGCAGCTGCACCAGTCAGCCCCCCAGTCCCTGCAGCGGCTGCAGCTGCACCAGTCAGCCCCCCAGTCCCTGCAGCGGCTGCAGCAGGAGCTGCTGCAGTCATCATAGCGACTCCCACCCCAATTCCCGCCCCAGTTGCCAGGAGTGCGGTCCCTCCCAGAATCATCCACACATTCTTATGGAGGAAGTCAGAGGAGCTCTCTGCTACCTGCCGTGCACGCACATAGTAACTGTCATCGATCTCCTTCTCCACCCGTCTGATTTCATGGTCAGTCTTCTCCCTGTACTCATTCTCTCTCTGCTTCCTGGCGTTCTCCTCCCGTTCCAGTTGTGTCAGCTTCTCCGTCTCCACCTTGAGCTGTTTCTCCACTTCTACCACAGAAGAAGACGCTAACATACTCAGCACCTTTATGTTCCGCTCGATGCGCCTCTTCTGCTCCTCAGCCTCCTGTTTCTTGTCACCCATCTGGGTGGAGAAGTCTGTCCAGGCCACTTCCCACTTCGCAGTGGCACGCTTCTTCTCCCTTTCTATATGTTCCCGGTTTTCTTCCAGATGTTCCTGCTGGAATGCTGTAAGGGCCTTGTCCATATTCTGGAAGGCCTGGTTGTTAAAATAGGGCTTCTCTCTGTGTGCAAGCATGCGGTCAATCATCTCCAGCAGGTTGGCCACCTGGCCGTGATCCTCACTGTCCTCGTTGTTGAAGGGCAGGACCCTCCTGTCAAATCGCTCCAACAGGTCCTGAATCCTTTCGCCTTGCTTGGAGATGAAGTCCTGGAAAGATTGTCCCTTCAGCTTGTCCGCATAGGTGAAGATGAGGATGGTGTATTGGGCAGCATCACTCTGGAAGATGTTCTGGATGAGCTCCACGCTGCGCTGCTCTTCCTCAGTGAAGCGGCCGATCTGCAGCACCAAGAGTATGGCATGCGGCCCCGGAGACGACATGGCCAAGCACCGCACAATTTCCTCCTTGACATCCTCCGGGGAGAGTGAGGTGTCGAACAGGCCGGGCGTGTCTACCAGTGTCACTCGTCGCCCCAGCACCGACCCCTGAGCCTTCTCACAGACCCCAGTCACTGATTCCATGCCCAGCTCCGACTTGAACCGCTCCTCTCCCAGAATTGTGTTGCCTGTCGCACTCTTCCCTGCCCCCGTCTTCCCCACCAACACCAGCCGCAGCTCCTGGGGACGGCGACTCCTGTCCTGTTGAGAACCTGTGGGAGAAACGGGACTCTTTCCACACAGGAAGTACTGACAGCTCATTGGACTCAGTAACGTCTTGCCTATTATGACAATATAAAATGCAGCACAAGGTGAATAGGCAGTTGGTTTGTACAAACATTTCTACTTTGGCAAAGCGCATGGGCAAAAAAATCACTGCGCTAATGGTGAGTGGGTGTAAAAAGGACAGTGGCAATCGTTTACGGGTGTTGATTGACACAAATGCAGAAACTGTTCTTAGTGATTTGGTGCTTGGGCAGCATTTACACTGATTAAAGTTCTTGCCTCATTTGATCTAAAAATCTGAGAAATATATGTTTTATTGGGCGTACCAATGTGTTTCAGCTTTTGGAAACATGTTGATTTTTATGTCCAAATAAAACCTGTTATTTCCAGTAGCGTAGCTAGCCCCCTCTCAGCCTCAGAGCAATGAATGCACCAGGGAATCCCCACCCTGGATTTACCCCCGTCCCTGTTGCAGTACGGCCGGTTCCTCTCACAAAGTGATGGCTCATGACAAATCCACAATTTATTAAATCACGTCTGAATAAAACACGCTGGAAGTTTGCACTCAGAACCTTCCAATGACTCGTCTTCGGATAGCAACGACATTTTTATCCGGATTTACCTCGTCCTTAAACTCAGTGCAGTAAAATAAAACAAGCATCCCCATCCCCCAAACCCTCATTACACCCTTATTACACCCTTAACCACATCATGAACTTTTTTTTTTTAGCTTTTAGTTCAAGATGTTAGGGTGATTTCCCCAAAGCTCAGTCGAGATAATTAAACACAGGAGTAGCAGAGATGCAGGTGCTACAAAAAGAACATAGGGGCCCACAGAGGGAATTAAAGAGCCTGACGGTTGGGACACCTGGAGCTTTGGGCTCAGGTGCAGCCCTACCTGTTACACCTGCTAGCCCTACGCTCCTGGTTGTTTTTCCTTGAAGCGTCCTTGTGATTGTGTCTCTGTAAAAGTGTGATACGAACAAATGGAATTTAACTCAATTTAATTCATATTTCTTCCTATTTTTCTACGCACATTGGTAGTAGGCAAGAGCGAAGGTATCATCAAAGCACCTAATTACCACAAAGCAATATTTGTACAAAGCACAAAGTAGGTATTTAGGAAGGTTAGTAACAGTAGGCCTATGTAGTTATACATTTTTTCACAGGATGCATATCCCATCATCCGCAAGGGCTGACCTGCCAGAGAGGATTCAACGGAAAGCCCCAATTCAAACATATACAAACACAGCCTACTCGTTGGATAACTGTAATTTTAAAGTTAACTATTTTTAACTGATTTACGGTGTGCCCTATGAAAACTACAACTGGAATATAAATATTTCCAAAATTAAGCATCGCTGTCCCCTCAAAAATCTTTTGTGCATGACACGCTGTCCGTGGATTGTTAAAGAACCAGTCAACTACCATTTTATTTATGCCTTTACTGGGATCTTACACAGATTGATACGATATAAATCAGTTTTTTAGGTTTAGGATTGCTTTTTTTCCCCTATTGCCTATAACAGAATACTGATACCGACCTGTCCCACGGTACGATAATCCTGCGAACGCCATGGCTCTTGTCAACGCAGATGTGGGTCAGATGGGCGGTACAAACTGCTCGGGTGCTGTTCCTGCAAAATAAAGTTTAATTCAAAATGAATGGAATTAGCATTAAGGCTACAAGTTAATCGTTGGAAAATAATCCGGTGATCTTTCCCCAGTGAAATGTGTACTATAGGCTAGACTACTGCAGTGTGCTCAGAAGTAAACTAGCTCGGCGAATAGGAAACCTATCGCTGACATGAGCCAAAACAAGTTTGTTGCTGGGCTATGTGTCAAACACAACTGGGCTGGGTTCCTTTGGTTGAGGCACCAAGTGGCCGGTAGCCCCGCCTGGTGGCGCCCACGGTCTGCATGCAGCTGCATGGGCAGTCTTCCTCAGTGAGCGTTTGGCGATGGTGCGTGTAGCGATGGGAGGAACAGGTGGCGCGGACCAGGTTAGGACTGGTCTGAATACCGTGTGTCCCGTATAGTGGGGTTGTTAAATGAATGCGATTGGGGGACAATTGGACATAGTATACCTACAAAGCCAGCGTTGGTTGCCAAATTATTTTGAGAGAAAAAATGCAACACTCTTAGTCTAATATAGCCTACGTGTATTTGCTTAAGATGATTTTATTTAACATTTATCAAAGTCGCTAAATTGCCCGTTTTCACAGTTTTGGGGTTCAATTCCCAGGGGTCACATTGGCCTTCACGTGCAAAGTTGTATAGTCTACGCATTCACGTTATTAAGTATGCTCTTACTCGGAGTAAATTACTCCTGGATATGAAAGTGAATTACTCTTGAATGGATATGAAAGACCAGAAGGTTTTTTGTTTTTGCTCATAGGTTTTGCTCAAACCTGGTTCCGAGTCCGGGAACAGGATTCACCCGTTACAATCACTTTTTAAATCGAGTTGCAAAATGGACAGTTACTACATTTGAACAACAGAATTTGATAGACGAGATCATTAATTCGCTAAAGAATGTACGACCACTAGCCCTACCGCACTCGTACAACTTGCTGTTAGAATGTGGAGACGTAGGCTAAGCCATTTGTTTTTCCTCCACAAATATTGGCAGAGAAGGCGCTAAGCAGACTGATACTTTTGTCTCCTGAGTGGACTAACAATACTTAGAGCTGATAGCTTTAAAGCGGTGAATACTGTAAACTGAAACCCGTGAGCAGTCAGCTGTTTTTGCCTGTTTTGCTGGTCCACCATCTACGTATGTACTGTCTGAACCTCAGATATAAGTAATCAGGAATTAAGTTCGTTCAATTGTCCGGAAGCTGTGACGTCACTTTTCCAGTTATAAGAATATGAATCAATTTGTATTTGGTTGCAATGCTGTTTCCCAGCATCCTGCTTCATCACTGGTATCGTGGATTGCCTGTGTACCCTTGCTATTGTTTTTTTTGTGTGATGTGCGCTTTATATTTTATAACTAAGTCATTCTTGATCAGAGTGCCTGTGTAATATTATTAATGTTACGATCCTGATACGGGACGAACCCAAGTGCAACGACCAGGAGGCAGATTCAAGAAAATGGTAATTTTATTAAGCGTTGGGGTAGTCCCAAAGCTGTACAGGAAAGGAAAACGGGTTAATTAAATAAACATAAGTAGAGTCCCTTACGGACTGCTCCAAGCCGGAGCTGGGCTTGAAAGTCAAGGTAGGTTCCAAGTCGGAACCAAACGGGTGCAGGACTGGGAGTCCAAGCCGGACTGGGTGCGGAAGTGCCCTACTGTTCCAAGCCGGAACTGGTTAGGGAAGGTGGAGTAGTGGCACCGGGTCTGGACTGGAACTGGACCGGGAGGTCCACTCGGGAAAACGGAAGGCGGCACGGAACTTGTTCCAAGCCGGAACTGGACTTGATCGGAGGTGTATAACACACTGGAACTGGACCGGGAGGTCCACTCAGGAAAACGGAAGCCGGCACGGAACTTGTTCCAAGCCGGAACTGGACTTTACCAGAGGTGTACAACACACCGGAACTGGACTGGTACTGGACTGGAACTGGACTGGAACTGGACCGGGAGGTCCACTCAGGAAAACGGAAGCCGGCACGGAATTATTCCAAGCCGGAACTGGACTTTAACGGAGGTGTACGAAACACCGGTACTGGACAAGACCTGGGCTGGAGCTGGACTGGAACCGGACTGGGTAGGTAGCTTGATTAATGGGGTAGAAAGCAGAGGTTAATGGCAGGGTACTGTGACAGGACTGTAGCTGAAGAAAGCTCCGCGGAGTTGGAAGGTGCGGCGTGGCTCGGGCAAATCTTGCTGAAGCCGGATAACATTCAGGGATCCAGGAACCGTAACCGAAGTACAGGAGGTAGGTGACATAGGGAGGACAAGACACAGCTACAGGGAGGCTGGAACCGCGGCGTCTGGAGGTTGAAGGGAGACAGGTAAGTAGCATGCAACAGAGAATGTTTCGGAGGGATAGCTACCAAACTGCAAACCAGGTAAACAGGTAAAAGACAGCAAGCTGACGAATACTGGACCAGAAGCGTGACATGACATAAACACGGTTGGTTAGTTAACGAACTGGCGCCGACTAGCAGCCAGCCAGGGGTTTAAATGGTGCAGGAAATGAAGGAGAAAATGAGAAACAGGTGTGATGTTCAATCGGGAGTGATTGCCGAAGCACAGCAGTGAGGAATGTGAGTAACGAGAGGGGAGAGTGATAGGCGGAAGTAAAAGTGGATAACAAGCCGAAATTAACCCGAGGGAAACGCCCAGTCCGCAGCCAGGGGGAAAACACGGACAGGGGATCCAACATGACACGGAAGGAAACAAGGAAAACATGGAAAACGGACGGGAGGGGAACGGAACATCACAATTAAACTGTGTTGAATGATTCATAATGCTACATTCTATGAGTTACTGAATTTAAAATAAAATTTTGTTTGTGTCACTGACTGACCAAAGGCTTGAGCTTGACATGTCTGTAGGAGATAAACAATTGTCGTTGCTAGACAACTCAACACACTTATTGAATTTTTTTTTATTGAAAGGTTGCCTACCCCTGGTAAAGGGCGATAGATATCTATGAGTCCAAAAACCTATCCAAAGCCTGTCATAAAATGAATAAAATATTTTTTTGTCCATTATAAAGCATATACACATTCATACTCACTCCAAGGAAAATTTTACATTCATGTAGCACATATGCATAGTAAATTTGAATGAGTATTTTCCATGCCCTAAGGGACCAGTATTGCCCAGGGACATACTAATACAGCATAGTGTATATTATGTATGATAAGATTACAATAAAATGATATTCCACCATCAGGAAAATGCTGGCAAATGTTCTTGTTTAAGGGCAAATCAAACATACAGCATGACTGACTATGAACGCTTACACTACAGTATATGAAAGGCAATCAAAATTTGAAAATAACAATATCACTGTGGTGGAGTGGAAAAACTAATGTACATATTTGAAATGTCACAGCATTAATACTTACATATCGAGGAGAAAAATTATCTTTAGCATGTACAAAACCTTTTTGCTCATACAAAACTAATAACACAACCAATGATTGGTGCAAAATAAATACCATGACCAATCATTGGTCGTGTTATTGGATTTGCGTGTGCTAAAAGGTTTTGCACACCCTAAAGGCCTTAGTAAATCAGGCCCTATGTTGTTTGCATAAAACTAATTCAATTAAACCAGAATGAACTGGAATGAATGAGACAGGTTTTCAGAGCGTGGGGGGAATTACACATCGATGTTTCAGACAGTGTAATAGCGTTATAAAGTGTTGTATATTTCTCAAACGGATTGTCCCAGACAATAAATGACCACTGAAAGGGACATCTCTATGCGTAAAGCCATATGGTAGGACTGGACATTTATTTCATATTTAGTAGCAGATATTGATTGTAGAATGACATGGTATAATTACACTATAATTTCACATTCATTTTGCATTTGAGTGAGCAGGGCTTTTCACTGCTTTTTTGGCATACGATCAGGCTATTTTTGGGTTTATCTTGTTGCTATGGCAGAATACAAATTTTAGGTGGTGAAAAATATTCTTATGATCTCACACATTGTCCACTGTGTCACGCATGGGTAGGTGTCGTTACAGGTGAGACTGGGTGGGGGGTTGCTTGTTAAATGGACTTGCTACGCGACAATAGTGACACTTATAAACTCTGTATTCGGTATAGTTGTCACAAACTGTGTACTAATAAATATTAAAAATGGAGTTTGTTTCCACTCATCGTTTGGTTGCAGGATAAATTAATATCTGAGTTGAGCAAAATCTTGCCGCCGGCGCCATGGCCACTAGGGGGTCTGTGCGAAGGAGTCAATCAGGAGTACAGCTACTCTTCTTCAAATCAAAAATACTTTTTTGGTGGAATTCCCCATTAATGTTATGTAAGCCCTTTCGCATTTCTTTTAACCCTTGTGTGGTGTTCGTGTTTTTGTTACTCACCCAGTGTTCGCGGGTCTGGTGGACCCACAGCATTATTTGGTTTTTAAAACAATAAAGCCATAACAATTTACATAAAAATACTTCACAGATATTGACTGTATCTCAATTACAAGCAATATAGACAGCATATATGGTTAATATTGACCATTTACCTCTGCTAGATCACATTTATCAATAAAAGTGATATTTGTTTTTTTGTGATAAAATGTGATTTTTGTGTTCTTTTACATGTTCATCACAGAAAATGAGCCAAGGCCAATGAGTCTCAGGTTGAAAAAATTATGAATTGTATCATTTCTCTTTTAGTAAACATTGAATACGGGTCCCACAGACCCAAACACCACACAAGGGATAAAGACAAAGATAAAATCAGCGTTCAGCAAGTTACATTTGATAAGCGGAATACAAGTACAGAATAAATCAAATGACTCTTCAAAAAAGTATACTAATATCTAACACATAGGATATGTGACAGTATTGTGTTTAAAGAAATGTTTAACCAAGTCTGTCTGGAGAAAGAAAATTATGCAGGAAAGGAGAATTTTACTGTAAATGAGGACACAGTAAAAAAAAAAAAAAAACACAATAGACAATCAGAGTCACTCTAGAGGAGTTTCCCACTGCATCAGGCCACTTTATACTTTATAGTAAACAAGGCTTTCAATACAGACTGCCTCAGCATTGGATCACTGAATAGAGCACTGTGCTGCAAGGAGAGGGGTCAGGTTTGCAGCCATAGCTGCAGCTGCTGGTCCAATCTCTGCAGCCACGGCAGCAGCTCCAGGTCCGATATTTGCAGCCAAAGCTGCAGCTGCAGGCCCAATCTCTGCAGCCATGGCAACCGCTGCAGGTCCAATATTATTTGCAGCCATAGCTGCAGCTGCTGCAAGTGCCCCAGGAGCTGCAGGAGCTGCTGTAGTCATCAGAGTGACTCCCGCCCCAATTCCCCCCCCAGCTACCAGGAGTGCGGTCCCTCCCAGAATCATCCACATATTCTTACGGAGGAAGTCAGAGGAGCTCTCTGCTGCCTGCTGTGCACGCACAGAGTAACTGTCATCGATCTCCTTCTCCACCCGTCTGATTTCATGGTCAGTCTTCTTCCTGTACTCATTCTCTCTCTGCTTCCTGCCGTTCTCCACCCGTTCCAGTTGTGTCAGCTTCTCCATCTCCACCTTGAGCTGTTGCTCCACTTCTACCACAGAAGAAGATGCTACCATACTCAGCATCTTTATGTTCTGCTCGATGCGCCTCTTCTGCTACTCAGCCTCCTGTTTCTTGTCACCCATCTGGGTGGAGAAGTGTGTCCAGGCCACTTCCCACTTCGCAGTGGCACGCTTCTTCTCCCTTTCTATTTGTTCCCGGTTTTCCTCCAGATGTTCCTGCTGGAAGACTGCAAGGGCCTTGTCCATATTCTGGAAGGCCTCGCTGGTAAAAATAGGGCTTCTCTCTGTGTGCAAGCATGCGGTCAATCATCTCCAGTAGGTTCGCCACCTGGCCGTGATCCTCACTGTCCTCGTTGTTGAAGGGCAGGACCCTCCTGTCAAATCGCTCCAACAGGTCCTGTATCTTTTTGTCTTGCTTGGAGATGAAGTCCTGGAAAGAGTCTCTCTTGAGCTTGTCCGCATGGGTGAAGATGAGGATGGTGTATTGGGCAGCATCACTCTGGAAGATGTTCTGGATGAGCTCCACACTGCGCTGCTCTTCCTCGGTGAAGCGGCTGATCTGCAGCACCAGGAGTATGGCATGCGGCCCCGGAGACGACATGGCCAAGCACCGCAAGATTTCCTCCTGCACGGCCTCCGGGGAGAGTGAGGTGTCGAACAGGCCGGGCGTGTCTACCAGTGTCACCTGTCATCCCCGCACCATCCCCTGAGCCTTCTCACAGACCCCAGTCACTGAGCTCATGCACAGCTCCGACTTGAACCTCTTCTCCCCCAGAATTGTGTTGCCTGTCGCACTCTTCCCTGCTCCCGTCTTCCCCACCAACACCAGCCGCAGCTCCTGGGGACGGCAACTCCTGTCCTGTTGAGAACCTGCGGGAGAAACGGGACTGTTTCCACACAGGAAGTACTGACAGCTCATTGGATTCAGGAACGTATTGCACACGCGTGGTGCCTATTATGATCATATAAAAATTCAGCATAAGGTGCAAAGGCAGTTGGATTGGACAAACATTGCTACTTTGGTAAAGCGCATGCACAAAAAACTATGCTATTGCTGCTGTTCGGGCAGCATTTATACAGATAAAAATTCTAGCCTCCATTGATGTAAAAAAGGGAGACATATATGTTTTATTGGGCATAAAAACTAATGCGTTTCAGATGTTTTTTGTTGAACATAACCTGTTTTGTTTTTCGTAAAGTGACTTTATGATATTGTTTCCGTAAAAGTGCAATACTAATTCATATTTCTTCCTATTTTCCTATGCACATTGGCAGTATAGCAAAGTAGCATCAAAGCGCAGCATTTGTACAAAACACAAAGTACTGTAGGTATTTAGGAAGGTTAGTAACAGTAGGCTATGTACTTTTCTTCACAGGATACACATTTCATCATCCCCTAAAACAGGGATGATACTAAGCACAGCCCCAATCCAAACATATTTAGCACAGCCTACTCATTCACAGATAATAGTGATTTCTTCAGTAGAACTGATATAGCGTGTGTCCTTACGGCAATTCAGTATTGCGGACGCCATAGCTCTTGTCAGCACAGATTCGGGTAAGATGAGCGGTACAAACTCCTCGGGTGCTCTTCCTACAAAATAAAGTGAAGTTCAAGATAAATGAAATGACCTACAAGGATACAAGTGAATCGTTGGGAACAATCCGGGCTGAGAAACAGTGAGCCGTCCTGCAGCCGTGCGCAGAAATAAAGCTAAGTTCTGAGGAAAAGGAAACTTAACATTCCGAGGTCTTGACGTCACACCAAATTTATTTTGCCTTGTATGTCAAAAACAGTTGTGCTCACAAACGCCACTGTCAGACGCTCAGTTTAACATACTTGTATCTGCTTAAGAACATTTTAAATTAACATTTATCACACTCGCTAAATGTAACTAAATAAAAGACGCGTTTTTGGAGTTAGCTTGCTGGGGGGGACACAGTGGTCTTCGTGTTTGCAAAGTTGGAATTGTCGGCTATAACGTTGCGCACTATCAGTACGTTTGTATTCTATAACTTTTACTCCTGAATGGATATGAAAGATCAGAAGGTTTTTTTGTTCCTAGGTTTCCCTCGCCACGTTGGCGATTCTTTTAAAATAGTTATTGGTACCTTATATTTACATTTGCACGACCATCAGTAATTGAGACTCAGCAAGCACTGGCCCTTTACGAAAGCGTTCCGGCCAAGGTTCGTGCTCTGCAACTGATGCGGTATTCTACAGCTTCAGGCATCCAATCCAAAACGCCTTCCTCGGAAGTGTGGTATGGCGACCATAGATATGGTGGTGACGGTTGACGATAAAAATTTTACTCGTCCGCAACATAAAAATGTTGCGGACAAGTAAAATGTAATCTCAACAAAAAACGTTTTCAACTTTAAAAAATGGCAAGTTACTCACTCATAGCCTACAAACCACAATATTGCCAATCGCAGCTCACACTAATTTAACTAGCTCTATTCCAAAGCAATGCTATCCAATCTTTACTAAATTATTTCATGTAACTTGGCCCTGTGTTTTTTCATCTTACCATCTCAAGACAATGTGGTCAATAAAACTGTACGTGCCACATCAAACTGTGAAAGGAGAATCATTTATAGTGGAAATAATCTGATTCAGATGTGTTACACTTAGTGGAAAAGAAAAGTGACTGGACTACAGGGTATGTTTGAAGAATTGTCTGCATCCAGCGCTTTCAGTCTTTCAGCTGTATTTTGAAACAATGGTCTCATAAGTCATTCTTGATTAGAGTGCCTGTGTAATATTAAACCTTGTTGAATGATTCTGTTGTGATGATTATGATGATGATGCATGCATGACTTGCGTTGCTGTTCCAGTGTCCGTTAATATTCTGTGACTTACAAAACTTTAAATTTTAAATAAAATGTTGTTGTTTGTGCACCGACTGACCAAAGGCTTGAGCTCGGAATGTCTGTCGGAGATAAACAATTGTCGTTGATAGACAACTCAACACTCACACAATAAATAGCTAGCCTTGACCAAAAATCGTTGAATTTGACATTTTATTTGTGACAAGCTCTTATAATCATGTTCTTGATGTTCTAATAGCAGATAATAACCATGTAGATTTTCACCTCTCTGGACTGGCTAGCCCCGACACCAGATAATAAAGTGAAATAAAGTGACAAAGATAAAATCAGTGTTGTTATCAGCATGTAACTTTTGATAACTGGAATACAAATACGGAATAAATCAAATGACTCTTCAAAAAAAGTATACTAATATCTGACACATAGCATACATATATCAAACACAATATTATGTTTGAAGAAAAGTTCCAAGTCTGGAGAAAGAAAATTAAGCAGGAAAGGAGCATTTTACTATAGATGAGAAAACAGCAAAAAAAACCTAGTTTCACAATAGACCTCATCAGAGTCACTAGAGAGTAGTTTCCCTGTAGGCTGCACCAGGCCACTTTAGAGTAAACAAGACTTTCACTGCAGACTGCCCCAGCATTGAATCACTGAATAGAGCACTGTGCTGCAACGATAGGGGCCGCGTTTGCAGCCATGACCGCATCACGTGGTATCCCTGCAGACATGGACACAGGTCCGATATTTGCAGCCATGACCGCATCACGTGGTATCCCTGCAGACATGGACACAGGTCCGATATTTGCAGCCATAGCTGCAGCTGCTTGTGCGAGCTCTGCAGCCATGGCAAGTCCTCCAGCAGGCGAGGGCCCTGCAACAAACCAGGCCCCTGCAGCGTACATAGTATCCCAAATCCAAGTCACCCCACTTGCCATACATGTGAGTGGCCATGCCAGGTTCTTCAATACACTGATGAGGAATCCAGAGGAGCCCTCTGCTTCCTGCCGTGCATTCATAGAGTATCTGTCATCGATCTCCTCCTCCACCCGTCTGATTTCAGAGTCTATCTTCTTCCTGTACTCATTCTCTCTCTGCTTCCTGGTATTCTCCAACTGTTCCAGCTTATTCAGCTTCGCTGTCTCCACCTTCAGCTGTTGCTCCTCTTCTGCCATCCTCGCACTCAGGGTCTTTATGTTCTGCTCGATGCGACTCTTCTGCTCCTCAGACTTTAGTCTCTTGTCCCTCATCTGGGTGGAGAAGTCTGTCCAGGCCGCTTCCTTCTTCTCAATGGCACGCTTCTTCTTCCTTTGTATTTGTTCTTGTTTTGCCTCCAGATGTTTCTGCTCGAACGCTGCAAGGGCCTTGTCCATATGCTGGAAGTCCTGGTTGGTAAAATAGGGCTTCTCTCTCTGTGCAAGCATGCGGTCGATCAACTCCAGCAGGTTGGCCACCTGGCCGTGATCCTCACTGTCCCCGTTGTTAAAAGGCAGGATCCTCCTGTCAAATCGCTCCACCAGGTCCTGAATCCTTTTGTCTTGCTTGGAGATGAAGTCCTGGAAAGAGGCTCCCTTCAGCTTGTCCGCATGAGTGAAGATGAGGATGGTGTATTGGGCAGCATCACTCTGGAAGATGGTCTGGATGAGCTCCACGCAGCGCTGCTCTTCCTCGGTGAAGCGGCTGATCTGCACCACCAGGAGTATGGCATGCGGTCCCGGAGCGGACATGGCCAAGCACCGCAAGATTTCCTCCACCACAGCCTCCTGGGAGAGTGAGGTGTCGAACAGGCCGGGCGTGTCTACCAGTGTCACTCGTCGCCCCAGCACCGACCCCTGAGCCTTCTCACAGCCCCCAGTCACTGAGCTCATGCACAGCTCCGACTTGAACCGCTCCTCTCCCAGAATTGTGTTGCCTGTCGCACTCTTCCCTGCCCCCGTCTTCCCCACCAACACCAGCCGCAGCTCCTGGGGACGGCGACTCCTGCCCTGTTGAGAACCTGCGGGAGAAAAGGGACTCTTTCCACACAGGAAGTACTGACAGCTCATTGGATTCAGTAACGTCTTGCCTATTATGACAATATGAAATGTAGCACAAGGTGAATAGGCAGTTGGTTTGTACAAACATTTCTACTTTGGCAAAGCGCATGGGCAAAAAAATCACTGCGCTAATGCTGAGTGGGTGTAAAAAGGACA
Organism: Synaphobranchus kaupii; assembly: GCA_029718625.1. NCBI lineage: Eukaryota > Metazoa > Chordata > Actinopteri > Anguilliformes > Synaphobranchidae > Synaphobranchus > Synaphobranchus kaupii. Next base: position 18,593,065 of record CM056387.1, on the reverse strand, counting down.
GGCAATCGTTTATGGGTGTTGATTGACACAAATGCAGAAACTGTTCTTAGTGATTTGGTGCTTGGGCAGCATTTACACGGATTAAAGTTCTTGCCTCATTTGATCTAAAAATCTGAGAAATATATGTTTTATTGGGCGTACCAATGTGTTTCAGCTTTTGGAAACATGTTGATTTTTATGTCCAAATAAAAACTGTTATTTCCAGTAGCGTAGCTAGCCCCCTCTCAGCCTGCACCAGGAATGCACCAGGGAATCCCCACCCTGGATTTACCCCCGTCCCTGTTGCAGTACGCCCGGTTCCTCTTACAAAGTGATGGCTCATGACAAATCCACAATTTATTAAATCACGTCTGAATAAAACACGCTGGAAGTTTGCACTCAGAACCTTCCAATGACTCGTCTTCGGATAGCAACGCCATTTTTATCCGGATTTACCTCAGTAAAACAAAACAAGCATCCCCATCCCCCAAACCCTCATTACACCCTTATTACACCCTTAACCACATCATGAACTTTTTTTTTTTAGCTTTTAGTTCAAGATGTTAGGGTGATTTCCCCAAAGCTCAGTCGAGATAATTAAACACAGGAGTAGCAGAGATGCAGGTGCTACAAAAAGAACATAGGGGCCCACAGAGGGAATTAAAGAGCCTGACGGTTGGGACACCTGGAGCTTTGGGCTCAGGTGCAGCCCTACCTGTTACACCTGCTAGCCCTATGCTCCTGGTTGTTTTTCCTTGAAGCGTCCTTGTGATTGTGTCTCTGTAAAAGTGTGATACGAACAAATGGAATTTAACTCAATTTAATTCATATTTCTTCCTATTTTTCTACGCACATTGGTAGTAGGCAAGAGCAAAGGTATCATCAAAGCACCTAATTACCACAAAGCAATATTTGTACAAAGCACAAAGTAGGTATTTAGGAAGGTTAGTAACAGTAGGCCTATGTTGTTATACATTTTTTCACAGGATGCATATCCCATCATCCGCAAGGGCTGACCTGCCAGAGAGGATTCAACGGAAAGCCCCAATTCAAACATATACAAACACAGCCTACTCGTTAGATAACTGTAATTTTAAAGTTAACTATTTTTAACTGATTTACGGTGTGCCCTATGAAAACTACAACTGGAATATAAATATTTCCAAAATTAAGCATCGCTGTCCCCTCAAAAATCTTTTGTGCATGACACGCTGTCCGTGGATTGTTAAAGAACCAGTCAACTACCATTTTATTTATGCCTTTACTGGGATCTTACACAGATTGATACGATATAAATCAGTTTTTTAGGTTTAGGATTGCTTTTTTTTCCTATAGCCTATAACAGAATACTGATACCGACCTGTCCCACGGTACGATAATCCTGCGAACGCCATGACTCTTGTCAACGCAGATGTGGGTCAGATGGGCGGTACAAACTGCTCGGGTGCTGTTCCTACAAAATAAAGTTTAATTCAAAATGAATGAAATTAGCATTAAGGCTACAAGTTAGTCGTTGGAAAATAATCCGATCTGAGACGGTGATCTTTCCCCAGTGAAATGTGTGCCATAGGCTAGACTACTGCAGTGTGCTCAGAAGTAAACTAGCTCGGCGAATAGGAAACTTATCACTGACATGAGCCAAAACAAGTTTGTTGCTGGGCTATGTGTCAAGCACAACTGGGCTGGGTTAATTTGGTTGAGGCACCAAGTGGCCGGTAGCCCCGCCTGGTGGCGCCCGCGGTCTGCATGCAGCTGCATGGGCAGTCTTCCTCAGTGAGCGTTTGGCGATGGTGCGTGTAGCGATGGGAGGAACAGGTGGCGCGGACCAGGTTAGGACTGGTCTGAATACCGTGTGTCCCGTATAGTGGGGTTGTTAAATGAATGCGATTTGGGGACAATTGGACATAGTATACTTACAAAGCCAGCGTTGGTTGCCAAATTATTTTGAGAGAAAAAATGCAACACTCTCAGTCTAATATAGCCTACGTGTATTTGCTTAAGATGATTTTATTTAACATTTATCAAAGTCGCTAAATTGCCCGTTTTCACAGTTTTGGGGTTCAATACCCAGGGGTCACATTGGCCTTCACGTGCAAAGTTGTATAGTCTACGCATTCACGTTATTAAGTAGGCTATGCTCTTACTCGGAGTAAATTACTCCTGGATATGAAAGTGAATTACTCTTGAATGGATATGAAAGACCAGAAGGTTTTTTGTTTTTGCTCAAACCTGGTTCCGGGTCCGGGAACAGGATTCACCCGTTACAATCACTTTTTAAATCGAGTTGCAAAATGGACAGTTATTACATTTGAACAACATAATTTGATAGACGAGATCATTAATTCGCTAAAGAATGTACGAACACTAGCCCTACCACACTCGTACAATTTGCTGTTAGAATGTGGAGACGTAGGCTAGGCTATTTGTTTTTCCTCTACAAATATTGGCACAGAGAAGGCGCTAAGCAGACTGATACTTTTGTCTCCTGAGTGGACTAACAATACTTAGAGCTGATAGCTTTAAAGCGGTGAATACTGTAAACTGAAACCCGTGAGCAGTCATCAGCTGTTTTTGCCTGTTTTGCTGGTCCACCATCTACGTATGTACTGTCCGAACCTCAGATATAAGTCATCAGGAATTAAGTTCGTTCAATTGTCCGGAAGCTGTGACGTCACTTTTCCAGTTATAAGAATATGAATCAATTTGTATTTGGTTGCAATGCTGTTTCCCAGCATCCTGCTTTATCACTGGTATCGTGGATTGCCTGTGTACCCTTGCTATTGTTTTTTTGTGTGATGTGCACTTTACTTTTTATAACCATGGTATTGTAAGTCATTCTTGATCAGAGTGCCTGTGTAATATTATTAAACTGTGTTGAATGATTCATAATGCTACATTCTATGAGTTACTAAATTTAAAATAGAATTTTGTTTGTGTCACTGACTGACCAAAGGCTTGAGCTTGAAATGTCTGTAGGAGATAAACAATTGTCGTTGCTAGACAACTCAACACACTTATTGAAATTTTTTTTATTGAAAGGTTGCCTACCCCTGGTAAAGGGCGATAGATATCTATGAGTCCAAAAACCTATCCAAAGCCTGTCATAAAATGAATAAAATATTTTTTTGTCCATTATAAAGCATATACACATTCATACTCACTCCAAGGAAAATTTTACATTCATGTAGCACATATGCATAGTAAATTTGAATGAGTATTTTCCATGCCCTAAGGGACCAGTATTGCCCAGGGACATACTAATACGGCATAGTGTATATTATGTATGATAAGATTACAATAAAATGATATTCCACCATCAGGAAAATGCTGGCAAATGTTCTTGTTTAAGGGCAAATCAAACATACAGCATGACTGACTATGAACTCTTACACTACAGTATATGAAAGGCAATCAAAATGCGAAAATAACAATATCACTGTGGTGGAGTGGAAAAACTAACGTACATATTTGAAATGTCACAGCATTAATACTTACATATCGAGGAGAAAAATTATCTTTAGCATGTACAAAACCTTTTTGCTCATACAAAACTAATAACACAACCAATGATTGGTGCAAAATAAATACCATGACCAATCATTGGTCGTGTTATTGGATTTGTGTGTGCTAAAAGGTTTTGCACACGCTAAAGGCCTTAGTAAATCAGGCCCTATGTTGTTTGCGTAAAACAAATTAAATTAAACCAGAATGAACTGGAATGAATGAGACAGGTTTTCAGAGCGTGGGGGGTATTACACATCGATGTTTCAGACAGTGTAATAGCGTTATAAAGTGTTGTATATTTCTCAAACGGATTGTCCCAGACAATAAATGACCACTGAAAGGGACATCTCTATGCGTAAAGCCATATGGTAGGACTGGACATTTATTTCATATTTAGTAGCAGATATTGATTGTAGAATGACATGGTATAATTACACTAGAATTTCACATTAATTTTGCATTTGAGTGAGCAGGGCTTTTCACTGCTTTTTTGGCATACGATCGGGCTATTGTTGGGTTTATCTTGTTGCTATGGCAGAATACAAATGTTAGGTGGTGAAAAATATTCTTATGATCTCACACATAGACGCTATTGTCCACTATGTCACGCATGGGTAGGTGTCGTTACAGGTGAGACTGGGTGGGGGGTTGCTTGTTAAATGGACTTGCTACGTGACAATAGTGACACTTAGAAACTCTGTATTCGGTATAGTTGTCACGTACTGTGTACTAATAAAGATTAAAAATGGAGTTTGTTTCCACTCATCGTTTGGTTGCAGGAGAAATTAATATCTGAGTTGAGCAAAATCTTTGCGCCGGCGCCATGGCCACTAGGGGGTCTGTGCGAAGGAGTTAATCAGGAGTACAGCTACTCTTCTTCAAATCAAAAATACTTTTTTGGTGGAATTCCCCATTAATGTTATGTAAGCCCTTTCGCATTTCTTTTAACCCTTGTGTGGTGTTCGTGTTTTTGTTACTCACCCAGTGTTCGCGGGTCTGGTGGACCCACAGCATTATTTGGTTTTTAAAACAATAAAGCCATAACAATTTACATAAAAATACTTCACAGATATTGACGGTATCTCAATTACAAGCAATATAGACAGCATATATGGTTAATATTGACCATTTACCTCTGCTAGATCACATTTATCAATAAAAGTGATATTTGTTTTTTTGTGATAAAATGTGATTTTTGTGTTCTTTTACATGTTCATCACAGAAAATGAGCCAAGGCCAATGAGTCTCAGGTTGAAAAAATTATGAATTGTATCATTTCTCTTTTAGTAAACATTGAATACGGGTCCCACAGACCCAAACACCACACAAGGGATAAAGACAAAGATAAAATCAGCGTTCAGCAAGTTACATTTGATAAGCGGAATACAAGTACAGAATAAATCAAATGACTCTTCAAAAAAGTATACTAATATCTAGCACATAGGATATGTGACAGTATTGTGTTTAAAGAAATGTTTAACCAAGTCTGTCTGGAGAAAGAAAATTATGCAGGAAAGGAGAATTTTACTGTAAATGAGGACACAGTAAAAAAAACAAAAAAAACACAATAGACAATCAGAGTCACTGTAGAGGAGTTTCCCACTGCATCAGGCCACTTTATACTTTATAGTAAACAAGGCTTTCAATACAGACTGCCTCAGCATTGGATCATTGAATAGAGCACTGTGCTGCAAGGAGAGGGGCCACGTTTGCAGCCATAGCTGCAGCTGCTGGTCCTAACTCTGCAGCCACGGCAGCAGCTCCAGGTCCGATATTTGCAACCAAAGCTGCAGCTGCAGGCCCAACCTCTGCAGCCATGGCAACCACTGCTGCAGCTGCACCAGCCAGCCCCCCAGTCCCTGCAGCGGCTGCAGCAGGAGCTGCTGCAGCCATCAGAGCGACTGCCGCCCCAATTCCCACCCCAGTTGCCAGGAGTGCGGTCCCTCCCAGAATCACCCACGCATTCATACGGAGGAAGTCAGAGGAGCTCTCTGCTACCTGCCGTGCACGCACATAGTAACTGTCATCGATCTCCTTCTCCACCCGTCTGATTTCAGAGTCGATCTTCTTCCTGTACTCATTCTCCTCCTGTTCCAGCCGTTTGAGCTCTTCGGTCTCCATCTTCAGCTCTTGCTGCGCTTCTGCCATCCTCAGACTCAGCGTCTTTATGTTCTGCTCGATGCGCCTCTTCTTCAGCTCAGCCTCCTGTTTCTTGTCCCTCATCTGGGTGGAGAAGTCTGTCCAGGCCGCTTCCCACTTCGCAGTAGCACGCTTCTTCTCCCTTTCTATTTGTTCCCGGTTTTCCTCCAGATGTTCCTGCTGGAACGCTGCAAGGGCCTTGTCCATATTCTGGAAGGCCTGGCTGGTAAAATAGGGCTTCTCTCTCTGTGCAAGCATGCGGTCAATCATCTCCAGCAGGTTGGCCACCTGGCCGTGATCCTCACTGTCCTCGTTGTTGAAGGGCAGGACCCTCCTGTCAAATCGCTCCAACAGGTCCTGAATCCTTTCGCCTTGCTTGGAGATGAAGTCCTGGAAAGATTGTCCCTTCAGCTTGTCCGCATAGGTGAAGATGAGGATGGTGTATTGGGCAGCATCACTCTGGAAGATGTTCTGGATGAGCTCCACGCTGTGCTGCTCTTCCTCAGTGAAGCGGCCGATCTGCAGCACCAGGAGTATGGCATGCGGCCCCGGAGACGACATGGCCAAGCACCGCACAATTTCCTCCTTGACATCCTCCGCTGAGAGTGAGGTGTCGAACAGGCCGGGCGTGTCTACCAGTGTCACTCGTCGCCCCAGCACCGACCCCTGAGCCTTCTCACAGACCCCAGTCACTGAGCTCATGCACAGCTCCGACTTGAACCGCTCCTCTCCCAGAATTGTGTTGCCTGTCGCACTCTTCCCTGCCCCCGTCTTCCCCACCAACACCAGCCGCAGCTCCTGGGGACGGCGACTCCTGCCCTGTTGAGAACCTGCAGGAGAAACGGGACTCTTTCCACACAGGAAGTACTGACAGCTCATTGGATTCAGTAAAGTTTTGCCTATTATGATCATATAAAAATACAGCATAAGGTGCAAAGGCAGTTGGTTTGTACAAACATTGCTACTTTGGCAAAGCGCATGCACAAAAAACTGTGCTAATGCTGAGTGGGTGACATTTAAGGATGTTGATTGACACAAATTCAGAAACTGGTCTTAGTGATTTAGTATTTGGGAAGCATTTATACAGATAAAACTTCTAGCCTCCCTTGATTTAAAAAAGGGAGAAATATGTGTTTTATTGGGCATAAAAACCAATGAGTTTTGAAACGTTTTTTGTTGAACTTAACCTGTATTGTTTTTCGTAAAGCGTCTTTATGATATTATTTCCGTACAAGTGCAATACTAATTCATATTTCTTCCTATTTTCCTGTGCAAATTGGCAGTATAGCAAAGTAGCATCAAGGCACCTCATTACCACAAAGCAGTATTTGTAACGAAGCATAAAGTATGTATTTAGGAAGGTTGGTAACAGTATGTACTTTTCTTCACAGGATACACGTGTCATCATCCCCTAAAACTGACATGACAGGGATGATTATATAAGCACAGTCCCCAATCCAAACATATTTAGCACAGCCTACTCATTCACAGATAATTGTGATTTCTTCAGTAGAACTGATATAGCGTGTATCCTATTTTCTATATTACATATATTCTAATATTTTTTAAACTTAAGGTAGCATCAGTTTCCCCTCAAAAATATGTTGTGCGTATATTACTGTTATATTAGTGGAGTGTAAAAAAAAAAAAAAAAAGTTGACATTTTATTTATACTTTTATTCAGATCTTATACAGATTGGAACGATGTAAATTAGTTTTTCTTCTGATTGAATTACTTTTTTCCAATCACAGAATAATAACAGTGATACTGACCTGTCTTACCGTAAGTCACTCTTGCGGACGCCATGGCTCTTGTCAGCGCAGATTCGGGTAAGATGAGCGGTACAAACTCCTCGGGTGCTCTTCTTACAAAATAAAGTGAAGTTCACGATAAATTAAATGACCTACAAGGATGCAAGTGAATCGTTGGGAACAATCCGGAATGAGAGCCAGTGATCCGTCCTGCAGTGTGCGCAGAAATAAAGCTTAGTTCTGAGGGAAAGGAAACCTAACATTCCGAGGTCTTGACGTCACCAAATAAATGTTGCCTTACCTGTCGAACACCATTGTGTTCACAAAGACCTTTGTCACACCCTCAAACATACTTCTGTCTGCTTAAGAACATTTTCTCATTTATCACACTCGCTAAATTGGCCATTTTCGCCATTTTGTGGTTCAATTTCCAGCTTACTGGGTTTAAAAATATATAATAAAATTGGTTGAATGGTGCCTTATGTTTACATTTGGTGACCTTCAATAATTGTGACTCTTGCCACACCTTTGACAACAGCAAGCACTGGCCCTTTACGGTATGTTTTATTTTATTGTATACTTTTATTATTATGCTTTTTTTGATATAGCCTACAAAATAATAATATTTCACATTGTGATCTTGATATTTTTAGTCATGCTTGTGCGCGTCCCTGTGTGTAACAGACAGGAGGGTGTACTCACTCATATGCGCTGCTTTAGACCAGGTTTGTGGTGGTCTTAGCGCAAGCGCTTTCTGCTGGTTCAAAATAGCAATACGTCAAAAATTATCCTGGCCACACCTCATCTTAAGACCATCACGCCCAGTTCACTTGCAATGGGCGCAATAATACTTGGTATTCAAATGACGTGAGTGCTAGGTGCTATAATGAAGCCTGCGCCGGGTGTAAGATAGCAAAAACACTTGCGTTTGGGTTAGCGCTGCTTAGCGCCAGGTGTAAGATAGGGCCCTGGGTGTTTTCAAGACCAGGCTTGATATGGTGCTGGATACTATCTTGTTTGTAGGGGAGCGCTAGGTACCCTTTAGTGGTAGGAAGATGATTAGCATTGTTGGGCTGAATGGCCTGTTCTTGTCATTAAGTTATGTTATGTTATGTCGTATCCAATGGGAAGAATTATTGTTTGGGGGTATGGATCACTTTTGACGGCAAATTCAGCAGGGAAAAGAAGAAGAATAAGAAGGAGAAAAAACGTCAAAATAACCCAAGTTTGGGGCTTTATTGTGTGGACGTGTGAAGTCCACAAGAACTAATACAAATCGGTATCCCTGCGTGCTTCTGTCAAATGGCCCGATGAGGTCCATGCCCACTCTATCAAAAGGGACCTCAATTAATGGTAGAGGGCGCAACGGCGCTTTTGGGGTGGCCAACTGGGTCATCTCCTCACCTGTCTGAGTGTCACGACTCACTCTGTACAATCTGTCCTTAATAATTACAAAATATGGGTGAGAGCGTGCAGCGTCAGGGCGCACCAGCTGACCATCCACATATATCACCTAATCAAAGGCGAAGCGTAGGGTGTCATCCCGAGACTGCGCGAGTGGGAAATCCTCCACGGGGTGGAACACCGGCACCTGGGGAGTCTCCACCGGAGCTGTAACAGCTGGCTGCTGCCGGTGATTCCAGGGGAAGGCAGAGCGTCTCGTCCCCGAAATTCCACCTCCCAAAGATGACAGCAGACGATGACGCTCAGGCCTTCCTCGAGGCGTTTGAGGTGGCAGCGGAGATGTGCAGGTGGCCACTGGAAGAGTCATCGTCCGCTGTCATCTTTGGGAGGTGGAATTTCGGGGACGAGACACTCTGCCTTCCCCTGGAATCCCCGGCAGCAGCCAGCTGTAACAGCGCCTGTGTCTGGAGGCTAGACTGCTCACGTAGGGCTTGCATCTGCTCGGCATGAGCAGCCGACTGTTGCACCTGCATGGCAGCTAGACCCTCCAGCAATTTCCCCAGCGCTCTTATGGAGATTGGCTGCTCCGGCTGTTCCTGGCTATTATCCATGGCTTTTTTTTTAGTCGTGTCTTCTGCACTTTCTTGCTTCTTCCCTCCCCCGTATGGGCCGGCACTGTGGCGATGTGAGCACCACCGCTCTTGTGCACAGACAGAAACCAGACGTTGGAATGAGAGAACAGGGTTTTTATTTCTTGTTCTCTCCGTAACCCTCTATGGCTACACACATATAAACATATAAACAAGACCGTCTTCTGTCCTTCTCCCTGTAGATCTTCCGGCAGGCTTTTATGCACTCAGGCTCACTGTCGAACAATCAAGGCAATTGGTTAATCGATACAATCAATAACACAATCAATCGTTACCAATTGCGTGATTCCCGACAGCTGTGTCGGCTCCACAAACCACACGAGTTCACTCTCTCTCTTGCCGGCAGCGCCTAAAACCATGCCCCCCTACCATAATCGTAGCTATTTCAAGGTGGACAGTTATTAGATTTAGACAACAGAATTTGATAGGCGAGGTCATTCGTTAGCTAAAGAATGTGCAAACCCTACCACACTCGTACAACTTGCTGTTAGAATGTGGGGAAGTCGGTGCGGCTACTTGATTTTCCTCCACAAATATTAGCCCAGAGACCGCGCTAAGCAGACTGATCATTTTGCCTCCTGAGTGGACTAACAATACTTAGAGCTGACAGCTTTAAAGCGGTCAATGCTGTAAACTGAAACCCGTGAGCAGTCATCAGCTGTTTTTGTATGTTTTGCTGGTCCACCATCTATGTACTCAGGGGTGCAAATCCGTTCTCAAGATTGGGGGGGACACAAAAGTGATTTTTAATAATTAGGGTATTTTTATTGGGGGGGACAATTCATGTTTTTCAGAAATTGGGGGGGACATGTCCCCCCCGTCCCCCCTGGGATTTGCACCCCTGTATGTACTGTCAGAACCTCGAGGCATCAGGAATGAAGTTCGTTCACAACTGTGATTTGTTCGGAACTTGGGACGTTACTTTTCCAGTTATAAAAATGTGAATAATTATGTATTTGGTTGCAATGCTGTTTCCCAGCCTCCTGCTTTATCACTGGTATTGTGGATTGCCTGTGTGGGCTACCCTTGCTATTGTTTTTTTATTTTTTTGGTGATGTCTACTTTATATGCTGTATTTGAAACAATGGTCTCGTAAGTCACTCTTGATTAGAGTACCTGTGTAATATTAAACCTTGTTAAATGATTCTGTTTTTCTGCTGTGATGATGATGATGATGATGATGATGACAATGCATGCATGACTTGCATTGCTGTTCCAGTGTCCGTTAATATTCTGAGTTACAAAACTTTAAATTTTAAATAAAATTTTGTGCATCGACTGACCAAAGGCTTGAGCTCAGAATGTCTGTCGGAGATAAACAATTGTTGTTGATATACAACTCAACACTCACACAATCAATAGCAAGCCTTGACCAAAAATCGTTGAATTTGACATTTTATTTGTGACAAGCTCTTATAATCTTGTTCTTGATGTTCTAATAGCAGATAATAACCATGTAGATTCTCACCTCTCTGGACACCAGATTATAAAGTGAAATATAATAAAATTATCTTAATAATGGTACTGGGATATAATTCCATTTTGTAACAGCTTTCAAGACCAAAAAAATATATTGAGTAAGGGAAATCTCTATTTTACCTTAATCTATCTTACCTAAAATACAGGTCAGGTGTTTAATGTTATGTTAGCCTTTTCACCTTTCTTTTAAAGACAAAGATAAAATCAGTGTTGTTATCAGCATGTGACATTTGATAACTGGAATACAAATACAGAATAAATCAAATGCCACCTTCCTCACTAGTTAAGTTGTGTGCCACCTAGTTAGACTGCTGAGTTTTAGGCCGATATCTAGTTAACTAGCTGGCTTTATAGTGCAGCTAATTTGGTTGTAAGGGCAGCTAGCTGGCAAAAATGGCAGCTAGCTAACTAATTTCTGTTAACAAGCTGAATCATATGGGCAGCTAGCTAGGGAAAATGAGCAGCTAGCTAAAATAAAGGGATAGCTAGTTAGGGTTGCGGCTTGCCATAATATGACGCCCTTCAAACTGCCCTGTTATGCAGAATGAACTGACTTGTTGGTGAATCTTGTATCATGTCACAGCATATTGTAGCGTGCCAACCAGTGGCTCAGTTGTACAGAAGCACTGTACTCTCAGAGAGGCTCTCATTTTAAGCATGCGTGTACCAAGGAGCCCAGGTGTTACGCTCGATGTATGCACTGAGGGGCCAGGGGGCCCTAGTGGTCAGCTCACTCTTTAAATGCCAAGGGGCCTGGGGGCCCTCACACTGTAAGCGCTGAAGGGCCAAGGGGCCCTAGTGGTCAGCTCACGTTTTAAACACCAAGGGGTCTGGGGGCCCTCACACTGTAAGCGCTGAAGGGCCAAGGGGCCCTAGTGGTCAGCTCACGTTTTTAAACACCAAGGGGCCTGGGGGCCCTCACATTGTAAGTGCTGAAGGGTCTGGGGGGCCCTAGTGGTTAGCTCACGCTATAAGCACCCAGGGGCCTAGTGGTCCACTTGCGCTGTGCGCATTCAGGGCTATGGCGTTCAACTTCCTTTGGATGTCTTGGGCCACGCACCCCGAACGGCCTGAGGCTTGGAGGCCCCCTGGCAGTCTGAGGCCCCGGGGCACTGTCCATAATCCAGGTATGAGTTGCGCACTATCAGTACGTTTGTATTCTATTACTTTTATTCCTGAATGGATATGAAAGATCAGGATCGTTTTTTTTGCTCCTAGGTTTCCCTCGCCATTTTGAGGATGCTTTTAAAATAGTTAATTGGTCCCTTATTTACATTTGCACGACCATCAACAATTGTGACTCTTGGGACCACTTTGACAACAGCATGCACTGGCCCTTTACGAAAGCGTTTTGCCCAAGCTTTGTGCTCTGCAACTGATTGGGTATTCAACAGCATCGTTACTTTTCCAGTTATAAAAATGTGAATAATTATGTATTTGGTTGCAATGCTGTTTCCCAGCCTCCTGCTTTATCGCTGGTATCGTGGATTGCTTGTGTGGGCTACCCTTGCTATTGTTTTTTTTGGTGATGTGCACTTTATATGCTGTATTTTGAAACAATGGTCTCGTAAGTCACTCTTAATTAGAGTGTCTGTGTAATATTAAACCTTGTTGAATGATTCTGTTTTTCTGCAGTGATGATGATGATGATGATGATGATGCATGCACGACTTGCACAAAAGTTACAAAACTTAAAATTTTAAATACAATTTTGTTGTTTGTGCGCCGACTGACCAAAGGCTTGAGTTCGGAATGTCTGTCGGAGATAAACAATTGTCGTTGATAGACAACTCAACACTCACACAATCAATAGCAGGCCTTGACCAAAAATCGTTGAATTTGACATTTTATTTGTGAAAAGCTCTTATAATTGTGTTCTTGATGTTCTAATAGCAGATAATAACCATGTAGATTTTCACCTCTGTGGACTGGCTAGCCCCGACACCAGATAATAAAGTGAAATATAATTGTAATAAAATTATCTTAATAATGGTACTGGGATATCATTCCATTTTATAACAGATAACCATCATTATTCTGTGCTTTCAAGACCAAAAAAATATATTCAGTAAGGAAAATCTCTATTTTACCTTCATCTATCTTACCTAAAATACAGGTCAGGTGTTTAATGTTATGTAAGCCTTTTCACCTTTCTTTTAAAGACAAAGATAAAATCAGTGTTGTTATCAGCATGTAACATTTGATAACTGGAATACAAATACAGAATAAATCAAATGACTCTTAAAAAAAAGTATACTAATATCTGACACAGCATATATCAAACACAATATTATGTTTGAAGAAAAGTTCCAAGTCTGTCTGGAGAAAGAAAATTATGCAGGAAAGGAGAATTGTACTGTAAATGAGAAAACGGCAAAAAAAACAACAACCTTGTTTCCCGCTGCATCAGGACACTTTAGAGTAAACGAGGCCTTCATTGCAGACTGCCTCAGCATTGGATCACTGAATAGAGCACTGTGATGCAAGGAGAGAGGCCACGTTTGCAGCCATAGCTGCAGCTACTGATCCAATCTCTGCTGCCGTGGCAACCGCTGCAGTTCCGATATTTGCAGCCAAAGCTGCAGCTGCAGGCCCAACCTCTGCAGCCATGGCAGCCACTGCTGCAGCTGCACCAGTCAGCCCCCCAGTCCCTGCAGCGGCTGCAGGAGCTGCAGCAGTCATCAGAGCGACTCCCGCCCCAATTCCCGCCCCAGTTGCCAGGAGTGCGGCCCCTCCCAGAATCATCCACGCATTCATACGGAGAAAGTCAGAGGAGCTCTCTGCTTCCTGCCGTGCATTCATAGAGTATCTGTCATCGATCTCCTTCTCCACCCGTCTGATTGCAGAATTAGTCTTCTTCCTGTACTCATTCTCTCTCTGCTTCCTGGTATTCTCCACCTGTTCCAGCCGTTTGAGGTCTTTGGTCTCCACCTTCAGCCTCTTTATGTTCTGCTCGATGCGCCTCTTCTTCAGCTCAGCCTCCTGTTTCTTGTCACTCATCTGGGTGGAGAAGTCTGTCCAGGCCGCTTTCAACTTCGCAGTGGCATGCTTCTTCTCCCTTTCTATTTGTTCCCAGTTTTCCTCAAGATTTTCCTGCTGGAAGACTGCAAAGGCCTTGTCCATATTCTGGAAGGCCTGGCTGGTAAAATAGGGCTTCTCTTCTCTCTGTGCAAGCATGCGGTCGATCATCTCCAGTAGGTTGGCCACCTGGCCGTGATCCTCACTGTCCTCGTTGTTGAAGGGCAGGACCCTCCTGTCAAATCGCTCCAACAGGTCCTGTATCTTTTTGTCTTGCTTGGAGATGAAGTCCTGGAAAGAGTCTTTCTTGAGCTTGTCCGCATGGGTGAAGATGAGGATGGTGTATTGGGCAGCATCACTCTGGAAGATGTTCTGGATGAGCTCCACGCTGCGCTGCTCTTCCTCGGTGAAGCGGCCGATCTGCAGCACCAGGAGTATGGCATGCGGCCCCGGAGACGACATGGCCAAGCACCGCACGATTTCCTCCTGCACGGCCTCCGGGGAGAGTGAGGTGTCGAACAGGCCAGGCGTGTCTACCAGTGTCACCCGTCACCCCCGCACCATCCCCTGAGCCTTCTCACAGACCCCAGTCACTGAGCTCATGCACAGCTTCGACTTGAACCTCTTCTCCTCCAGAATTGTGTTGCCTGTCGCACTCTTCCCTGCCCCCGTCTTCCCCACCAACACCAGCCGCAGCTCCTGGGGACGGCGACTCCTGTCCTGTTGAGAACCTGCGGGAGAAACGGGACTGTTTCCACACAGGAAGTACTGACAGCTCATTGGATTCAGTAACGTCTTGCCTATTATGACAATATAAAATGCAGCACAAGGTGAATAGACAGTTGGTTTGTACAAACATTTCTACTTTGGCAAAGCGCATGGGCAAAAAAATCACTGCGCTAATGCTGAGTGGGTGTAAAAAGGACAGTGGCAATCGTTTATGGGTGTTGATTGACACAAATGCAGAAACTGTTCTTAGTGATTTGATGCTTGGGCAGCATTTACACGGATAAAAGTTCTTGCCTCATTTGATCTAAAAATCTGAGAAATATATGTTTTATTGGGCGTACCAATGTGTTTCAGCTTTTGGAAACATGTTGATTTTTATGTCCAAATAAAACCTGTTATTTCCAGTAGCGTAGCTAGCCCCCTCTCAGCCTCAGAGCAATGAATGCACCAGGGAATCCCCACCCTGGATTTACCCCCGTCCCTGTTGTAGTACGGCCGGTTCCTCTTACAAAGTGATGATCTCATGACAAATCCACAATTTATTAAATCACGTCTGAATAAAACACGCTGGAAGTTTGCACTCAGAACCTTCCAATGACTCGTCTTCGGATAGCAACGACATTTTAATCCGGATTTACCTCGTCCTTAAACTCGGTGCAGTAAAACAAAACAAGCATCCCCATCCCCCAAACCCTCATTACACCCTTATTACACCCTTAACCACATCATTAACTTTTTTTTTTTAGCTTTTAGTTCAAGATGTTAGGGTGATTTCCCCAAAGCTCAGTCGAGATAATTAAACACAGGAGTAGCAGAGATGCAGGTGCTACAAAAAGAACATAGGGGCCCACAGAGGGAATTAAAGAGCCTGACGGTTGGGACACCTGGAGCTTTGGGCTCAGGTGCAGCTCTACCTGTTACACCTGCTAGCCCTACGCTCCTGGTTGTTTTTCCTTGAAGCGTCCTTGTGATTGTGTCTCTGTAAAAGTGTGATACGAACAAATGGAATTTAACTCAATTTAATTCATATTTCTTCCTATTTTTCTACGCACATTGGGAGTAGGCAAGAGCAAAGGTATCATCAAAGCACCTAATTACCACAAAGCAATATTTGTACAAAGCACAAAGTAGGTATTTAGGAAGGTTAGTAACAGTAGGCCTATGTAGTTATACATTTTTTCACAGGATGCATATCCCATCATCCGCAAGGGCTGACCTGCCAGAGAGGATTCAACGGAAAGCCCCAATTCAAACATATACAAACACAGCCTACTCGTTAGATAACTGTAATTTTAAAGTTAACTATTTTTAACTGATTTACGGTGTGCCCTATGAAAACTACAACTGGAATATAAATATTTCCAAAAATTAAGCATCGCTGTCCCCTCAAAAATCTTTTGTGCATGACACGCTGTCCGTGGATTGTTAAAGAACCAGTCAACTACCATTTTATTTATGCCTTTACTGGGATCTTACACAGATTGATACGATATAAATCAGTTTTTTAGGTTTAGGATTGCTTTTTTTTCCCTATAGCCTATAACAGAATACTGATACCGACCTGTCCCACGGTACGATAATCCTGCGAACGCCATGGCTCTTGTCAACGCAGATGTGGGTCAGATGGGCGGTACAAACTGCTCGGGTGCTGTTCCTACAAAATAAAGTTTAATTCAAAATGAATGAAATTAGCATTAAGGCTACAAGTTAGTCGTTGGAAAATAATCCGATCTGAGACGGTGATCTTTCCCCAGTGAAATGTGTGCTATAGGCTAGACTACTGCAGTGTGCTCAGAAGTAAACTAGCTCGGCGAATAGGAAACTTATCGCTGACATGAGCCAAAACAAGTTTGTTGCTGGGCTATGTGTCAAGCACAACTGGGCTGGGTTAATTTGGTTGAGGCACCAAGTGGCTGGTAGCCCCGCCTGGTGGCGCCCGCGGTCTGCATGCAGCTGCATGGGCAGTCTTCCTCAGTGAGCGTTTGGCGATGGTGCGTGTAGCGATGGGAGGAACAGGTGGCGCGGACCAGGTTAGGACTGGTCTGAATACCGTGTGTCCCGTATAGTGGGGTTGTTAAATGAATGCGATTTGGGGACAATTGGACATAGTATACCTACAAAGCCAGCGTTGGTTGCCAAATTATTTTGAGAGAAAAAATGCAACACTCTCAGTCTAATATAGCCTACGTGTATTTGCTTAAGATGATTTTATTTAACATTTATCAAAGTCGCTAAATTGCCCGTTTTCACAGTTTTGGGGTTCAATTCCCAGGGGTCACATTGGCCTTCACGTGCAAAGTTGTATAGTCTACGCATTCACGTTATTAAGTAGGCTATGCTCTTACTCGGAGTAAATTACTCCTGGATATGAAAGTGAATTACTCTTGAATGGATATGAAAGACCAGAAGGTTTTTTGTTTTTGCTCAAACCTGGTTCCGGGTCCGGGAACAGGATTCACCCGTTACAATCACTTTTTAAATCGAGTTGCAAAATGGACAGTTATTACATTTGAACAACATAATTTGATAGACGAGATCATTAATTCGCTAAAGAATGTACGAACACTAGCCCTACCACACTCGTACAATTTGCTGTTAGAATGTGGAGACGTAGGCTAGGCTATTTGTTTTTCCTCCACAAATATTGGCACAGAGAAGGCGCTAAGCAGACTGATACTTTTGTCTCCTGAGTGGACTAACAATACTTAGAGCTGATAGCTTTAAAGCGGTGAATACTGTAAACTGAAACCCGTGAGCAGTCATCAGCTGTTTTTGCCTGTTTTGCTGGTCCACCATCTACGTATGTACTGTCAGAACCTCAGATATAAGTCATCAGGAATTAAGTTCGTTCAATTGTCCGGAAGCTGTGACGTCACTTTTCCAGTTATAAGAATATGAATCAATTTGTATTTGGTTGCAATGCTGTTTCCCAGCATCCTGCTTTATCACTGGTATCGTGGATTGCCTGTGTACCCTTGCTATTGTTTTTTTGTGTGATGTGCACTTTACTTTTTATAACCATGGTATTGTAAGTCATTCTTGATCAGAGTGCCTGTGTAATATTATTAAACTGTGTTGAATGATTCATAATGCTACATTCTATGAGTTACTAAATTTAAAATAGAATTTTGTTTGTGTCACTGACTGACCAAAGGCTTGAGCTTGAAATGTCTGTAGGAGATAAACAATTGTCGTTGCTAGACAACTCAACACACTTATTGAAAAATGTTTTATTGAAAGGTTGCCTACCCCTGGTAAAGGGCGATAGATATCTATGAGTCCAAAAACCTATCCAAAGCCTGTCATAAAATGAATAAAATATTTTTTTGTCCATTATAAAGCATATACACATTCATACTCACTCCAAGGAAAATTTTACATTCATGTAGCACATATGCATAGTAAATTTGAATGAGTATTTTCCATGCCCTAAGGGACCAGTATTGCCCAGGGACATACTAATACGGCATAGTGTATATTATGTATGATAAGATTACAATAAAATGATATTCCACCATCAGGAAAATGCTGGCAAATGTTCTTGTTTAAGGGCAAATCAAACATACAGCATGACTGACTATGAACGCTTACACTACAGTATATGAAAGGCAATCAAAATGCGAAAATAACAATATCACTGTGGTGGAGTGGAAAAACTAACGTACATATTTGAAATGTCACAGCATTAATACTTACATATCGAGGAGAAAAATTATCTTTAGCATGTACAAAACCTTTTTGCTCATACAAAACTAATAACACAACCAATGATTGGTGCAAAATAAATACCATGACCAATCATTGGTCGTGTTATTGGATTTGCGTGTGCTAAAAGGTTTTGCACATGCTAAAGGCCTTAGTAAATCAGGCCCTATGTTGTTTGCGTAAAACTAATTCAATTAAACCAGAATGAACTGGAATGAATGAGACAGGTTTTCAGAGCGTGGGGGGAATTACACATCGATGTTTCAGACAGTGTAATAGCGTTATAAAGTGTTGTATATTTCTCAAACGGATTGTCCCAGACAATAAATGACCACTGAAAGGGACATCTCTATGCGTAAAGCCATATGGTAGGACTGGATATTTATTTCATATTTAGTAGCAGATATTGATTGTAGAATGACATGGTGTAATTACACTAGAATTTCACATTAATTTTGCATTTGAGTGAGCAGGGCTTTTCACTGCTTTTTTGGCATACGATCGGGCTATTTTTGGGTTTATCTTGTTGCTATGGCAGAATACAAATTTTAGGTGGTGAAAAATATTCTTATGATCTCACACATAGACGCTATTGTCCACTGTGTCACGCATGGGTAGGTGCCGTTACAGGTGAGACTGGGTGGGGGGTTGCTTGTTAAATGGACTTGCTACGCGACAATAGTGACACTTATAAACTCTGTATTCGGTATAGTTGTCACAAACTGTGTACTAATAAATATTAAAAATGGAGTTTGTTTCCACTCATCGTTTGGTTGCAGGAGAAATTAATATCTGAGTTGAGCAAAATCTTTGCGCCGGCACCATGGCCACTAGGGGGTCTGTGCGAAGGAGTTAATCAGGAGTACAGCTACTCTTCTTCAAATCAAAAATACTTTTTTGGTGGAATTCCCCATTAATGTTATGTAAGCCCTTTCGCATTTCTTTTAACCCTTGTGTGGTGTTCGTGTTTTTGTTACTTACCCAGTGTTCGCGGGTCTGGTGGACCCACACGCATTATTTGGTTTTTAAAACAATAAAGCCATAACAATTTACATAAAAATACTTCACAGATATTGACTGTATCTCAATTACAAGCAATATAGACAGCATATATGGTTAATATTGACCATTTACCTCTGCTAGATCACATTTATCAATAAAAGTGATAATTTGTTTTTTGTGATAAAATGTGATTTTTGTGTTCTTTTACATGTTCATCACAGAAAATGAGCAAGGCCAATGAGTCTCAGGTTGAAAAAATTATGAATTGTATCATTTCTCTTTTTAGTAAACATTGAATACGGGTCCCACAGACCCAAACACCACACAAGGGATAAAGACAAAGATAAAAATCAGCGTTCAGCAAGTTACATTTGATAAGCGGAATACAAGTACAGAATAAATCAAATGACTCTTCAAAAAAGTATACTAATATCTAACACATAGGATATGTGACAGTATTGTGTTTAAAGCAATGTTTAACCAAGTCTGTCTGGAGAAAGAAAATTATGCAGGAAAGGAGAATTATTACTGTAAATGAGGGACACAGTAAAAAAAAAAAAAAAAAAACACAATAGACAATCAGAGTCACTGTAGAGGAGTTTCCCACTGCATCAGGCCACTTTATACTTT
Organism: Synaphobranchus kaupii; assembly: GCA_029718625.1. Taxonomy (NCBI): domain Eukaryota; kingdom Metazoa; phylum Chordata; class Actinopteri; order Anguilliformes; family Synaphobranchidae; genus Synaphobranchus; species Synaphobranchus kaupii. Next base: position 18,573,074 of record CM056387.1, on the reverse strand, counting down.
ATAGTAAACAAGGCTTTCAATACAGACTGCCTCAGCATTGGATCACTGAATAGAGCACTGTGCTGCAAGGAGAGGGGCCCACGTTTGCAGCCATAGCTGCAGCTGCTGGTCCTAACTCTGCAGCCACGGCAGCAGCTCCAGGTCCGATATTTTGCAACCAAGCTGCAGCTGCAGGCCCAACCTCTGCAGCCATGGCAACCACTGCTGCAGCTGCAGCAGTCAGCCGCCCCAGTCCCTGCAACGGCTGCAGCAGGAGCTGCTGCAGTCATCAGAGCGACTCCCCGCCCCAATTCCCACCCCAGTTTGCAGGAGTGCGGTCCCCTCCCAGAATCACCCACGCATTCTTACGGAGAAAGTCAGAGGAGCTCTCTTCTAACTGCCGTGCACACGCACAGAGTAACTGTCATCGATCTCCTTCTCCACCCGTCTGATTTCATGGTCAGTCTTCTCCCTGTACTCATTCTCTCTCTGCTTCCTGGCGTTCTCCACCCGTTCCAGTTGTTTCAGCTTCTCCGTCTCCACCTTGAGCTGTTGCTCCACTTCTACCACAGAAGAAGACGCTACCATACTCAGCATCTTTATGTTCTGCTCGATGCGCCTCTTCTGCTCCTCAGCCTCCTGTTTCTTGTCACCCATCTGGGTGGGAGAAGTCTGTCCAGGCCGCTTCCCCACTTCGCATGGCACGCTTCTTCTCCCCTTTCTATTTGTTCCCGGTTTTCTTCCAGATGTTCCTGCTGGAACGCCTGTAAGGGCCTTGATCCATATTCTGGAAGGCCTGGTTGTTAAAATAGGGCTTCTCTCTCTGTGCAAGCATGCGGTCGACTCATCTCCAGTAGTTTGGGCCACCTGGCCCGTGATCCTCACTGTCCTCGTTGTTGAAGGGCAGGAACCTCCTGTCAAATCGCTCCAACAGGTCCTGTATCTTTTTGTCTTGCTTGGAGATGAAGTCCTGGAAAGAGTCTCTCTTGAGCTTGTCCGCATGGGTGAAGATGAGGATGGTGTATTGGGCAGCATCACTGTGGAAGATGTTCTGGATGAGCTCCACGCTGCGCTGCTCTTCCTCTGTGAAGCCGGCCGATCTGCAGCACCAGGAGTATGGCATGCGGCCACGGAGACGACATGGCCAAGCACCGCACGATTTCCTCCTTGACATCCTCCGGGGAGAGTGAGGTGGTTCGAACAGGCCGGGCGTGTCTACCAGTGTCACTCGTCGCCCCAGCACTGACCCCCTGAGCCTTCTCACAGACCCCAGTCACTGAGCTCATGCACAGCTCCGACTTGAACCGCTTCTCTCCCCAGAATTGTGTTGCCTGTCGCACTCTTCCCTGCCCCCCCTCTTCCCCACCAACACCAGCCGCAGCTCCTTGGGGACGGCGCCTTCCCTGCCCTGTTGAGAACCTGCAGGAGAAACGGGACTGTTTCCCACACAGGAAGTACTGACAGCTCATTGGATTCAGTAAAGTTTTGCCTATTATGATCATCATAAAAATACAGCATAAGGTGCAAAGGCAGTTGGTTTGTACAAACATTGCTACTTTGGCAAAAGCACATGCACAGAAAATCTACTGCGCTAATGCTGAGTGGGTGTCATTTAAGGGTGTTGATTGACCACAAATGCAGAGAACTGGTCTTAGTGATTTGGTGTTTGGGCAGCAGCTTTATACAGATAAAAGTTCTAGCCTCCCTTGATGTAAAAAGAAGGGAGACATATATGTTTTATTGGGCATAAAAACCAATGCGTTTCAGAGTTTTTAAATGCTTTTTTTGTTGAACATAACCTGTTTTTCCGCAAAGCGTCTTTATGATATTGTTTCCGTACAAGTGCAATACTAATTCATATTTCTTCCTATTTTCCTATGCACATTGGCAGTATAGCAAAGTACTGCACCGTAGCTGCAGCTGCTGCAAGTGCCCCAGGAGCTGCAGGAGCTGCTGCAGTCATCAGAACGACTCCCGCCCCAATTCCCCCCCCAGCTGCCAGGAATACGGCCCCTCCCAGAATCTTCCATGCATTCTTACAGGAGGAAGTCAGAGGAGCTCTCTGCTGCCTGTCGAGCACTCTCAGAGTATTTGTCATAGATCTCCTTCTCAACCCGTCTGATTTCAGAGTCGATCTTCTTCCTGTACTCATTCTCCTCCTGTTCCAGCGTTTGAGCTCTTCGGTCTCCATCTTCAGCTCTTGCTGCGCTTCTGCCATCCTCAGACTCAGCGTCTTTATGTTCTGCTCGATGCGCCTCTTCTTCAGCTCAGCCTCCTGTTTCTTGTCCCTCATCTGGGTGGAGAAGTCTGTCCAGGCCGCTTCCCACTCTCGCAGTAGCACGCTTCTTCTCCCTTTCTATTTGTTCCCCGGTTTTCCTCCAGATGTTCCTGCTGGAACGCTGCAAGGGCCTTGTCCATATTCTGGAAGGCCTGGCTGGTAAAATAGGGCTTCTCTCTCTCTGTGCAAGCATGCGGTCAATCATCTCCAGCAGTTGGCCACCTGGCCGTGATCCTCACTGTCCTCGTTGTTGAAGGGCGAGGACCCTCCTGTCAAATCGCTCCAACAGGTCCTGTATCTTTTTGTCTTGCTTGGAGATGAAGTCCTGGAAACAGGCTCCCTTAAGCTTGTCCGCATGGGTGAAGATGAGGATGGTGTATTGGGCAGCATCACTCTGGAAGATGGTCTGGATGAGCTCCACGCTGCGCTGCTCTTCCTCGGTGAAGCGGCTGATCTGCAGCACCCAGGAGTATGGCATGCGGCCCCGGAGACGACATGGCCAAGCACCGCAAGATTTCCTCCTGCACGGCCTCCGGGGAGAGTGAGGTGTCGAACAGGCCGGGCGTGTCTACCAGTGTCACTTGTCGCCTCCGCACCATCCCCTGAGCCTTCTCACAGACCCCAGTCACTGAGCTCATGCACAGCTCTGACTTGAACCGGTCCCTCTCCCAGAATTGTGTTGCCTGTCGCACTCTTCCCTGCTCCCCTGCTCTTCCCCACCAACACCAGCCGCAGCTCCTGGGGACGGCGACTCCTGTCCTGTTGAGAACCTGCGGGAGAAACGGGACTGTTTCCACACAGGAAGTACTGACAGCTCATTGGATTCAGTAACATTTTGCCTATTATGATCATATAAAAATACAGCATAAGGTGCAAAGGCAGTTGGTTTGTACAAACATTGCTACTTTGGCAAAGCACATGCACAAAAAACTGTGCTATTGCTGCTGTTTGGACAGCATTTATACAGATAAAAATTCTAGCCTCCCTTGATGTAAAAAAGGGAGACATATATGCTTTATTGGGCATAAAAACTAATGCGTTTCAGATGTTTTTTGTTGAACATAACCTGTTTATGTTCTGCCCCCCCCCCCCCCCCCCCCCCCCCAAAACAATAAACACTCTGGACTCTGAACCCTGAAACACATGGACTCTGAACCCCGACCTTCAGTTTGAACTGACTCTTTGCACTATTGCACTTCTTACATATTTTTATATGTTATATATATATTTTTTTAAACTTTTTGAATAGTAGTAAATGTCTTATCTGTTGTGCACTTTATTGTTTACTTTAGTGTTAGAAAATGTCTTGTCTTGGGCATTTTATTTTATTTTGTCACCGTAGGATAGTGAGAAACGTCCTCTCGATTCCTCTGTATGTCTGGTACATGTGGTTGAATTGACAATAAAAAAACCTTGACCTTTACCTTGTTTTTCGTAAAGTGACTTTATGATATTGTTTCCGTACAAGTGCAATACTAATTCATATTTCTTCCTATTTTCCTATGCACATTGGCAGTATAGCAAAGTAGCATCAAAGCACATCACTACCACAAAGCAGCATTTGTACAAAGCACAAAGTACTGTAGGTATTTAGGAAGGTTAGTAACAGTAGGCTATGTACTTTTCTTCACAGGATACACATTTCATCATCCCCTAAAACAGGGATGATACGAAGCACAGCCCCAATCCAAACATATTCAGCACAGCCTACTCATTCACAGATAGTAGTAATTTCTTCAGTCGAACTGATATAGCGTGTGTCCTTACGGCAAGTCAGTCTTGCGGACGCCATAGCTCTTGTCAGCACAGATTCGGGTAAGATGAGCGGTACAAACTCCTCGGATCCTCTTCCTACAAAATAAAGTGAAGTTCAAGATAAATGAAATGACCTACAAGGATACAAGTGAATCGTTGGGAACAATACGGGCTGAGAAACAGTGAGTCGTCCTGCAGCCGTGCGCAGAAATAAAGCTTAGTTCTGAGGAAAAGGAAACTTAACATTCCGAGGTCTTGACGTCACACAAATTTATTTTGCCTTGCATGTCAAAAACAGTTGTGCTCACAAACGCCACTGTCAGACCTTCAGTTTAACATAGCTACTTGTATCTGCTTAAGAACATTTTTAATTAACATTTATCACACTCGCTAAATGTAACTAAATAAAACACTCGCGTTTTTGGAGTTCAATTCTCAGCTTGCTGTGGGGGACACATTGGTCTTCGTGTTTGCAAAGTTGGAATTGTCGGCTATAACGTTGTGCACTATCAGTACGTTTGTATTCTATTACTTTTACTTCTGAATGGATATGAAAGATCAGAAGGTTTTTTTGTTCCTAGGTTTCCCTCGCCATGTTGACTATTCTTTTAAAATAGTTATTGGTACCTTATATTTGCAATTGCACGACCATCAATAATTCAATTATTGATGCATCAAGCACTGGCCCTTTACGAAAGCGTTCCGGCCAAGGTTCGTGCTCTGCATATTCTACAGCTTCAGGCATCCAATCCAAAACGCCTTCCTCGGAAGTGTGGTATGGTGACCATAGATATGGTGGTGACGGTTGACGCCACCATGGGAGTGAAGATAAAAATGTTGCGGGCGAGTGAAATGTAATCTCAACAAAAAATGGCAAGTTACTCACTCATAGCCTACACTGTCTGTCTGACCGTCCATGTGACCAACCTGTTTTACTGGCAGCATAATGCTTTAAACCAAGTCCACTTTCCCTGGAAGTCCGTGAAAAGTGTGATTTACAGCAGGGGGAACAGACCTGCTCCTGCATGAAGTTAAAGCGCACAAGCAGAGAATTCCTTCTCTAATGTGCTGCAAATTTGTTTTCGTTTCTAATTAGACTCTTAGTTCTCTTTAAAATAGTTTTGTTCAGTTATGGAATAACAGGTGAAATCAGCGGGGTTTTAATAAGCTGAGAGTATGGAAACCTGCTCACTGTAATTAAAAAAATATGAAGGACGAAGAATAAGGTTACAATTCAGTTAACATGGTGAAATATTAATGAATCTCCGTTTTTTTAACTGAAAAAACCTTATGCACAGCGAATGGCGGGGACTGTAGACTAGGCTATTTGCAAAACAATAAATGCAATATTCACTGGACAAGGTTTTGAACTTTTTTCAGTCAAAACCATTCTATTTACTTAAAGGCTGTAGGCCTGGATAAAGACAGCTGTATTGTAATGACATCAGAAGTGCATTTTCAGAACTCAAATGTCTGTCTATTGCAGTGCACAAGTTTTCCATTGAATGACAATTCACGCGTTATAGGTGTAAATGACAATTCGTGCATTAGGCTTGATATAGGTGTTTTTAATGATTAGCCATTGTCCCGTAACAGAAGATTGTCCCCCCAGAACATTACAGGAATTATTGGCAAATATAGGCTTAGTCAGTCTGATCCAGGGTAATTGTGAATAGTCCATACATGTAACCTTACACGTACCATCGCACATCGCCTGGATGTTGATGGAGTGGGCTGAAAGCAATTTAATGTGGCATTCCCCTTCGCTGAGGGACAGGTATGTGGTCTTTGACCTATGGATTCTTTTATTATTGTGCATTTTTTGATATAGCCCTAAACAATAATAACAGATAATAATAGATAGGATGAGAAAGTCGTGGATCAGGCGAAACTTTTTCAAATTGCAGTATACTTGAAACACCCGGATGACACACTTACTTCCGGGGTTTTGCTGAGTACATTTCGCTGAGCACACTTTTCAAGAAGTACACGAACATTCTGGTCACATAAATATGACGTGAAGCTTCATTTTTTTAAAATGAGGCGCAGCTTCGTTGACGTTTTCCTTCAAATACAACAAAAATAACATGTGACATGGCAGCGCAAGGGTGGGACGCAGGGTTGCCAGATCTTGCCAGAGACTTTCCAGCCAAATGGCGACTCAAAACTAGCCCAAAATATATTTTTAAATAGAAATCATCATATTTTAACTTTTTAAAATAATTGCGTGCTTTGCGACTTTTAATTTTTACCTGTGACTGCACGTTGAAAGTATCCCAATTTAGCTGTAACCTGCAGACATGGCAACACTGGTGGTACGACTTATGACCTGCTTACGACACTTCCAGAGTATGATTGGAAAATAGTATGGCGGATATTTTTTGCGGACTGCTAAACAGTGCACATTAAACAGCACACTTCCACCAGTGCACTGCACGCAGGAGACAGGGTGCAGTAGTTAGGGCTCTGATTCGGACACAGTGTGGTGGTTTCAGCGCAAGCGCCCAGTTCACTTGCAGTGGGCGCAAGACTACTTGGTATTTAAACGACGTGAGTGCTAGGCGCTATAATGAACCCTGTGCAGGGTATAAGATAGCAAAGACACTTGCGTTTGGGTTAGCGCCGGGTGTAAGATAGGGCCCATCATTTCAACAAATGTTTTCAACAGTTGACGAATAATTACACTCCAGAAAATATGTTTATACTTTGTTGTCAAGTTTACTTTGGAAAATGTACAGGTTTTAAAATGTTCACTGCTGCAGAACATTTCTCTACAATTCACACAGACATTTATACCAAGAAACATCATTTACAATAGAGAAAGGGGGATGAATAAATAAATACAGATAAAAATTAGAAGTATTTTGACCTAGAAAATTGCCTACATATTGCATTTTACAAACCTATCCAGACACGTTTGCCCCATTATTGTAGCTTACTGTAAGTTTCTGGGTGAGATGACGCCAAATAAGTAATAGTAGCCTATTAATGTTCTTAACCACACAGGTTTCTATTCAAATACAAACATTTAAAACATTAAATAATAATAATAATAATACATTTTATTAATGCTGTGCTTTTCATAGGCTGAAAGCGCTGGATGCAGACAATTCTTCAAACATACCCTGTAGTCCAGTCACTTCTCTTTTCCACTAAGTGTAACACATATGAATCACAGATTATTTCCACTATAAATGATTCTCCTTTCACAGTTTGATGTGGCACATACAGTTTTATTGACCACATTGTCTTGAGATAGTAAGATGAAAAAACACAGGGCCAAGTTACATGACATAATTTAGTAAAGATTGGATAGCATTGCTTTGGAATAGAGCTAGTTAAATTAGTGTGAGCTGCGATTGGCAATATTATTTGTTGTAACTTGGCCACATTTTGATATCAATACGTTTAATGGCAGGACTAGTTTTTGCAAGGTGGAATTAATGACTTACAGTCAGTGCTTTGTAGGCTATGAGTGAGTAACTTGGCTTTTTTTTTGTTGAGATATCATATTTTTTTGTAATGTGTTTGGTGATGATGATAATGCATGAAGATAATGACATCGAGAGAGACATGGATAGGCTACATAGTAAGTAATGCAGACACACATGCATTATAGCTCAAAGATTGACATATGCGTGGATTCTGTCCTTTACTATGAACTACAAAGAAATGAAAGTGTTTGCAGTCATTTAAATGGATGACGTATTTTAAATGCTTGTATACATGGAAGATGTAGCCTAGGTATGTTACTGATGCATAGCCTACAAAGCACTATAGCTAACTGAAAACTTGGTGTTTGCAAGGTAATTAACAGACTAGTTAAAAGCAACATTAGGTAATAACAGCGGTTGTTGTTTCTTTAAAATCTACAAATCTGTCTTCATGAAATCCATATGCCTTTCGTGACTTTTCCTAAGTAATCTACATTGTGATAGCATGTGACTATAAATATTGCATAAGGAAATGTTATGAACACTTACGGAAATGGTCCGACAAATGGTCCAAAAATTCCAGGTTAGTTTAACTTAACTCTTTGTGTTAATCTACTGATGTAAGTTATAAAAGTTAATATGACTGTACATTATTTGTTGTTTCAACTTAGCAATGTGTGTTAAAAGAACAATTGACTTGTAAAAACTTCAAAAAAAAAGTCAAAAGAATGTATCTGAATTCTTTGTTTAAAAAAACTTTAAGTTAAGGGGGCAGCACGGTGGTGCAGTGGTTAGCACTGTCGCCTCACAGCAAGAAGGTACCTAGTTCGAATCCTGGCCGAGCAATGTACCCTTGAGCAATTTTATGCATGTTCTCCTTGTGTCTTTTTTAAAAATTTTAAAAGATTTTTTATTTATAAACAATTTTATTGCCACAAATCAGTCCATAATACAACACATCCAATGCAATCCTTTACACAACCAAACACATACGATGCAACAATAATACCACAGACGCCCCCCCCAACAAAACATTGCAAAAAAAATAAGCACTACTTATCAACCAATAACCACGCAATACACACACGACCTTCCTTGAGAGAGACCTTTTTTCAAAAACCTAAATTGAATTAAGCAAAAATCCCTCACAAGACAGAAAACCAATGCCATTTTTAAGTCAAACCCCTCCTCAAAATACAAAGCCCTTAATCCAGCAAAAATCAGACTTTAAAGAAGATGTTACTAAACACAAGTGCCACCATTACAACACAACACAAATATTATGAAATAAACTCTTTGTCAAAGCCACCCCAATTTGCCACCCCATCCACCCTCACCCTCTCAGCCACCCTCCACCGAAACCTATAGAACAACTGGGATGGTGTTATCATTCTCGCCTGCTTCCCCACCACAGCCATCCAGTCTTCCCACAACACCCATTTCCCATACCCCAGAATGTCCCACACCAACCCTGGCTCCACAGGCCTCAAAACTGACAAATTCCTCCCATATAGGAGCAAATCCTTTGTCAACTTAACAGCCATACTGACATCAATTCCTGCACCAAGGCCCAATAGACTACAGCGAATGGGCATTCCCAAAACATGTGAGCCACCGTCTCTGATGCACCACAATCCCTAGGACACAATGGACTTCCCGAACAACCGTCGCGATGGAGAACCTCACGCACCGGCAACCGCCCCAAAACGCAGCGCCAATGTAGGTCCCGCACCACCCCAGGAGCCCTTCCACCACTCACTCTACGCCAATCTATCCCCAAAGGGATTGCAGTGCGGGAGACCACCAGCTGGGATGCCAATGCTTCATACCAGGCCTTGTGGTCCAGGAGCACGTGCCTCTCCACCAGCGATGGACACATCCTCAATAACTGGACCACTGCCCGGTATGCTAGTGACAATGCCTCAACCCGGGAAACTACATGGGAAAGTGGCACCAAATGCCGCAGAGCAAAACTCAGATGCAGCAGCACAAAATAAAAACATTTGTGATGCGCCCGCTGAAGTGGGCATCTGCAAGCAAAACTGCTATACAGAACGTCCAACTTCAGCGGCACCCTTAGCACGTCCCGCTCCCCCCTTTTGCCATAGTCATATACATTTGCTCCCGGTTCACATATTCATAGCTGCCCCCCCCCCCCCCACAAGAACCGAAAAACAGCTCGAGTGAGAGTCAGTTTGACACGGGCCGGAACCAGGAACACGTATGCTAAGTGCAAGAGCAATGGCAGCAGCACTGTTCTAACGGCCATCACTCTTCCCGACGGAGACAACCATCGGCACACCCACCGCCCCAGGCACACACGGACCACAGACAGCCGAGCCTCCCAATTGTGCATTAATTATGTGCAGTTACATGAGGTCAGAACGTACAGAAGTTAATGCTTTTAAGGGCTGAAAGTCTGTAGTCACTGTAGTAATTACTGTAGGAAACCCTTAAAAGTGGAAAACTCTCGGTGCTGCATAGGTATGGGACATCCCTTATGGAAAAATAATATACTGCAGTATATTGTAAATATATCAAATTATCGTCACAATATATTTAAAATATACTGCAGTATATTACATTTCCCTAAGGGATGCCCCGCCAAGCCGTAACTTGGCAGATGGCTTACCTGCCATTCCAATGTCATCGTTTGTAGGTTAATATGATCACTTTTTAAATCGAATTGCAAGATGGACAGTTATTACATTTGGACAACAGAATTTAATAGACGAGGTAATTCGTTCCCTAAAGAATGTCCAGCCATTACCGCACACATACAACTTGCTGTTAAAATGTGGGGATGTATGTTGCCCTGTTTTTTAACGGGCTATGGGACGTACTTATTTTTCCTCCACTATTATTAGCCCAGAGAAGGCGCTAGCTAAGCAGACTGATCATTTTGTCTCCTGAGTGGACTTACAATAGAGCTGGTTTCCTCGTCCACCACGTAACGCTACTGTCAGAACCTCAATATAAGGCATGAGGAATGAAGTCCGTTCACAAATGTGAATTGTTCGGAACTTGTGACGTTACTTTTCCAGTTATAAAAATGTAATTAATTTTGCATTTGGTTGCAATGCTGTTTCCCAGCCTCCTGCTTTATCGCTGGTATCTTGGATTGCTTGTGTGGGCTACCCTTGCCATTGTTGTTTTTTGGTGATGTGCACTTTATATGCTGAATTTGACATTTTATTTGTGACAAGCTCTTATAATCGTGTTCTTGATGTTCTAATAGCAGATAATAACCATGTAGATTTTCACCTCTCTGGACTGGCTAGCCCCGACACCAGATAATAAAGTGAAATATAACTGTAATAAAATTATCTTAATAATGGTACTGGGATATAATTACATTTTATAATAAATAACCATCATTTTTCTGTGCTTTCAAGACCAAAAAAACATTGAATAAGGAAAATCTCTATTTTACGTTAATCTATCTTACCTAAAATACAGGTCAGGTGTTTAATGTTATGTAAGCCTTTTCACCTTTTATTTTAAAGACAAAGATAAAATCAGTGTTGTTATCAGCATGTAACTTTTTGATAACTGGAATACAAATACGGAATAAATCAAATGACTCTTGAAAAAAAGTATACTAATATCTGACACTTAGCATACGTATATCAAACACAATATTATGTTTGAAGAAAAGTTCCAAGTCTGGAGAAAGAAAATTATTCAGGAAAGGAGCATTTTACTATAGATGAGAAAACAGCAAAAAAAACCTAGTTTCACAATAGACCTCATCAGAGTCACTGGAGAGGAGTTTCCCTATAGGCTGCACCAGGCCACTTTAGAGTAAACAAGGCTTTCACTGCAGACTGCCCCAGCATTGAATCACTGAATAGAGCACTGTGCTGCAAGGAGAAGGGGCCACGTTTGCAGCCATGACCGCACCTCCTGGTATCCCCGCAGACATGGACACAGGTCCGATATTTGCAGCCATGACCGCACCTCCTGGTATCCCCGCAGACATGGACACAGGTCCGATATTTGCAGCCATGACCGCACCTCCTGGTATCCCCGCAGACATGGACACAGGTCCGATATTTGCAGCCATGACCGCATCACGTGGTATCCCTGCAGACATGGACACAGGTCCGATATTTGCAGCCATAGCTGCAGCTGCTTGCGCGAGCTCTGCAGCCATTGCAAGTCCTCCAGCAGGCGAGGGCCCTGCAACAAACCAGGCCCCTATAGCGTACATAGTATCCCAAATCCAAGTCACCCCACTTGCCATACATGTGAGTGGCCATGCCAGGTTCTTCAATACACTGATGAGGAATCCAGAGGAGCCCTCTGCTTCCTGCCGTGCATTCATAGAGTATCTGTCATCGATCTTCTCCTCCACCCGTCTGATTTCAGAGTCTATCTCCTTCCTGTACTCATTCTCTCTCTGCTTCCTGGTATTCTCCAACTGTTCCAGCTTATTCAGCTTCGCTGTCTCCACCTTCAGCTCTTGCTCCTCTTCTGCCATCCTCACACTCAGCGTCTTCATGTTCTGCTCGATGCGACTCTTCTGCTCCTCAGCCTCTAGTCTCCTGTCCCTCATCTGGGTGGAGAAGTCTGTCCAGGCCGCTTCCCACTTCTCAATGGCATGCTTCTTCTCCCTTTGTATTTCTTCTTGTTTTGCCTCCAGATGTTTCTGCTCGAACGCTGCAAGGGCCTTGTCCATATGCTGGAAGTCCTGGTTGGTAAAATAGGGCTTCTCTCTCTGTGCAAGCATGCGGTCGATCATCTCCAGCAGGTTGGCCACCTGGCCGTGATCCTCACTGTCCCCGTTGTTAAAAGGCAGGACCCTCCTGTCAAATCGCTCCACCAGGTCCTGAATCCTTTTGTCTTGCTTGGAGATGAAGTCCTGGAAAGAGGCTCCCTTCAGCTTGTCCGCATGAGTGAAGATGAGGATGGTGTATTGGGCAGCATCACTCTGGAAGATGGTTTGGATGAGCTCCACGCAGCGCTGCTCTTCCTCAGTGAAGCGGCTGATCTGCACCACCAGGAGTATGGCATGCGGTCCCGGAGCGGACATGGCCAAGCACCGCAAGATTTCCTCCACCACAGCCTCCTGGGAGAGTGAGGTGTCGAACAGGCCGGGCGTGTCTACCAGTGTCACTCGTCGCCCCAGCACCATCCCCTGAACCTTCTCACAGCCTCCCGTCACTGAGCTCATGCACAGCTCCGACTTGAACCGCTCCTCTCCCAGAATTGTGTTGCCTGTCACACTCTTCCCTGCCCCCGACTTCCCCACCAACACCAGCCGCAGCTCCTGGGGACGGCAGCTCCTGCCCTGTTGAGAACCTGCGGGTGAAACGGGACTCTTTCCACACAGGAAGTACTGACAGCTCATTGGATTCAGTAAAGTTTTGCCTATTATGATCATATAAAAATACAGCATAAGGTGCAAAGGCAGTTGGTTTGTACAAACATTGCTACTTTGGCAAAGCGCATGCACAAAAAACTGTGCTAATGCTGAGTGGGTGACATTTAAGGATGTTGATTGACACAAATGCAGAAACTGGTCTTATTGATTTAGTATTTGGGAAGCATTTATACAGATAAAACTTCTAGCCTCCCTTGATTTAAAAAAGGGAGAAATATATGTTTTATTGGGCATAAAAACCAATGCGTTTCAGAGTTTTGAAACGTTTTTTGTTGAACTTAACCTGTATTGTTTTTCGTAAAGCGTCTTTATGATATTATTTCTGTACAAGTGCAATACTAATTCATATTTCTTCCTATTTTACTGTGCAAATTGGCAGTATAGCAAAGTAGCATCAAGGCACCTCATTACCACAAAGCAGTATTTGTAACGATGCACAAAGTATGTATTTAGGAAGGTTGGTAACAGTATGTACTTTTCTTCACAGGATACACGTGTCATCATCCCCTAAGACTGACATAACAGGGATGATTATATAAGCACAGTCCCAATCCAAACATATTTAGCACAGCCTACTCATTCACAGATAATTGTGATTTCTTCAGTAGAACTGATATAGCGTGTATCCTATTTTCTATATTACATATATTCTAATATTTTTTAAACTTAAGGTAGCATCAGTTTCCCCTCAAAAATATGTTGTGCGTATATTACTGTCATATTAGTGGAGTGTTAAAAAAAAAAGTCAACATTTTATTTATACTTTTATTCAGATCTTAAACAGATTGGAATGATGTAAATCAGTTTTTCTTCTGATTGAATGACTTTTTTCCAATCACAGAATAATAACAGTGATACCGACCTGTCTTACGGTAAGTCAGTCTTGCGGACGCCATGGCCCTTGTCAGCGCAGATTCGGGTAAGATGAGCGGTACAAACTCCTCGGGTCCTCTTCCTACAAAATAAAGTGAAGTTCAAGATAAATTAAATGACCTACAAGGATACAAGTGAATCGTTGGGAACAATCCGGGCTGAGAAACAGTGAGCCGTCCTGCAGCCGTGTGCAGAAATAAAGCTTAGTTCTGAGGAAAAGGAAACTCAACATTCAAAGGTCTTGACGTCACACCAAATAAATGTTGCCTTACGTGTCGAACACTATTGTGTTCACAAAGACCTTTGTCACACCCTCAAACATACTTTTGTCTGCTTAAGAACATTTTCTCATTTATCACACTCGCTAAATTGGCCATTTTTGCCATTTTGTGGTTCAATTTCCAGCAAGCTGGGTTTAAAAATATATAATAAAATTGGTTGAATGGTGCCTTATGTTTACATTTGGTGACCTTCAATAATTGTGACTCTTGCCACAACTTTGACAACAGCAAGCACTGGCCCTTTACAGTATGTTTAATTTTATTATATACTTTTATTATTATGCTTTTTTTTGATATAGCCTACAAAATAATAATATTTCACATTGTGATCTTGATATTTTTAGTCATGCTTGTGCGGTCCCTGTGTGTAACAGACAGGAGGGTGTACGCGCGGTTTGCACATACCTATGTAAACTCACTCATATGCGCTGCTTTAGACCAGGTTTGTGGTGGTCTTAGCGCAAGCGCTTTCTGCTGGTTCAAAATAGCAATACGTCAAAAATTATCCTGGCCACACCTCATCTTAAGACCATCACGCCCAGTTCACTTGCAATGGGCGCAATAATACTTGGTATTCAAATGACGTGAGTGCTAGGCGCTATAATGAACCCCTGCGCCGGGTGTAAGATAGCAAAGACACTTGCGTTTGGGTTAGCGCTGCTTAGCGCCAGGTGTAAGATAGGGCCCTGGGTGTTTTCAAGACCAGGCTTGATATGGTGCTGGATACTATCTTGTTTGTAGGGGAGCGCTAGGTACCCTTTAGTGGTAAGAAGATGACGAGCATTGTTGAGCTGAATGGCCTGTTCTTGTCATTAAGTTATGTTATGTTATGTCGTATCCAATGGGAAGAATTATTGTTTGGGGGTATGGATCACTTTTGATGGCAAATTCAGCAGGGAAAAGAAGAAGAATAAGAAGGAGAAAAAACGGCAAAATAACCCAAGTTTGGGGCTTTATTGTGTGGACGTGTGAAGTCCACAAGAACTAATACAAATCGGTATCCCTGCGTGCTTCTGTCAAATGGCCCGATGAGGTCCATGCCCACTCTATCAAAAGGGACCTCAATTAATGGTAGAGGGCGCAACGGCGCTTTTGGGGTGGCCAACTGGGTCATCTCCTCACCTGTCTGAGTGTCACGACTCACTCTGTACAATCTGTCCTTAATAATTACAAAATATGGGTGAGAGCGTGCAGCGTCAGGGCGCACCAGCTGACCATCCACATATACGACCTAATCAAAGGCAAAGCGTAGGGTGTCGTCGCGAGACTGCGCGAGTGGGAAATCCTCCACGGGGTGGAACACCGGCACCTGGGGAGTCTCCACCGGAGGATAACTGAGTGGACTAACAATACTTAGAGCTGACAGCTTTAATCTTTTTTTTTTTTTTTTTTTTTTTTTTTTTTTTTTTTTTTTTTTTTTTAATTTTTTTTTTTTTTTTCTTTTTTTTTATTTTTTATTTTTTTTTTTTTTTTATTTTTTTTTTTTTTTTTCTGTGATTTGTTCGGAACTTGGGACGTTACTTTTCCAATTATAAAAATGTGAATAATTATGTATTTGGTTGCAATGCTGTTTCCCAGCCTCCTGCTTTATCACTGGTATTGTGGATTGCCTGTGTGGGCTACCCTTGCTATTGTTTTTTAATTTTTTAATTTTTTTGGTGATGTCTACTTTATATGCTGTATTTGAAACAATGGTCTCGTAAGTCACTCTTGATTAGAGTTGCCCTGTGTAATATTAAACCTTGTTAAATGATTCTGTTTTTCTGCTGTGATGATGATGATGATGATGATGACGATGGCATGCATGACTTGCGTTGCTGTTCCAGGGTCCGTTAATATTCTGAGTTACAAAACTTTAAATTTTAAATAAAATTTTGTGCATCGGACTGACCAAAGGCTTGAGCTGAGAATGTCTGTCGGAGATAAACAATTGTTGTTGATAGGACAACTCAACACTCACACAATCAATAGCAAGCCTTTGACCAAAAATCGTTGAACTTGACATTTTATTTGTGACAAGCTCTTACTAATCGGTGTTCGTGATGTTTCTAATAGCAGATAATAACCATGTAGATTCTCACCTCTGTGGACTGGCTAACCCGACACCAGATTATAAAGTGAAATATAACTCTGTAATAAAATTATCTTAATAATGGTACTGGGATATAATTCCATTTTATATCAGATAACCATGATTTGTCTGTGCTTTCAATACCAAAAAAAAATATTGAGGAAGAAAAATCTCAATTTTACATTCATCTATCTTACCTAAAATACAGGTCAGGTGTTTAATGTTATGTAAGCCTTTTCCACCTTTCTTTTAAAGGACAAAGATAAAATCAGTGTTGTTTATCAGCATGTAACATTTGATAACTGGAATACAAATACAGAATAAATCAAATGACTCTTAAAAAAAAGTATACTAATATCTGACACAGCATATATCAAACACAATATTATGTTTGAAGAAAGTTCCAAGTCTGTCTGGAGAAAGAACATTATGCAGGAAAGGAGAATTGTACTGTAAATGAGAAAACAACAAAAAAAAAAAAAACCTTGTTTCCCGCTGCATCAGGCCACTTTAGAGTAACACGAGGCCTTCACTGCAGACTGCCTCAGCATTGATCACTGAATAGAGCACTGTGCTGCAAGGAGAGGGGCCACGTTTGCAGCCATAGCTGCAGCTCCAGGTCCGATATTTCCAGCCATAACTGCAACTGCTGGTCCTAACTCTGCAGCCACGGCAGCAGCTCCAGGTCCGATATTTACCAGCCATAGCTGCAGCTGTTGGCACAAGCGCTCCAGCCACGGCAGCAGCTCCAGGTCCGATATTTACAGCCATAGCTGCAGCTGTTGGCACAAGCGCTCCAGCCACGGGAGCAGCTCCAGGTCCGATATTTCCAGCCATAGCTGCAGCTGCTGGCACATGCGCTCTAGCCATGGCCGGTCCCACGGCAGCCATAGGCCTTCCAGCAGGTGAGGGCCGTGCAACAACCCAGGCCCCTGCAGTGCACATAGTATCCCAAATCCAAGTCACCATGCAACCAAAGTGGCCATGCCAGGTTCTTCAATACACTGATGAGGAATCCAGAGGAGCCTCTGCTTCCTGCCCGTGCATTCATAGAGTATCTGTCATCGATCTCCTCCTCCACCCGTCTGATTTCAGAGTCTATCTTCTTCCTGTACTCATTCTCTCTCTGCTTCCTGGTATTCTCCAACTGTTCCAGCTTATTCAGCTTCGCTGTCTCCACCTTCAGCTGTTGCTCCTCTTCTTGCCATCCTCGCACTCAGCATCTTTATGTTCTGCTCGATGCGACTCTTCTGCCTCCTCAGCCTCTAGTCTCTTGTTCCTCATCTGGGTGGAGAAGTCTGTCCAGGCCGCTTCCCTCTTCTCAATGGCACGCTTCTTCTTCCTTTGTATTTGTTCTTGTTTTGCCTCCAGATGTTTCTGCTCGAACGCTGCAAGGGCCTTGTCCATATGCTGGAAGTCCTGGTTGGTAAAATAGGGCTTCTCTCTCTGTGCAAGCATGCGGTCGATCAACTCCAGCAGGTTGGCCACCTGGCCGTGATCCTCACTGTCCCCGTTGTTAAAAGGCAGGACCCTCCTGTCAAATCGCTCCACCAGGTCCTGAATCCTTTTGTCTTGCTTGGAGATGAAGTCCTGGAAAGAGGCTCCTTTCAGCTTGTCCGCATGAGTGAAGATGAGGATGGTGTATTGGGCAGCATCACTCTGGAAGATGGTCTGGATGAGCTCCACGCTGCGCTGCTCTTCCTCAGTGAAGCGGCTAATCTGCACCACCTAGGGAGTATGGCATGCGGGCCCCCGGAGCGGACATGGCCAAGCACCGCAAGATTTCCTCCACCACAGCCTGCTGGGAGAGTGAGGTGTCGAACAGGCCGGGCGTGTCTACCAGTGTCACTTGTCGCCCCAGCACCGACCCCTGAGCCTTCTCACAGACCCCAGTCACTGAGCTCATGCACGGCTCCGACTTGAACCGCTCCTCTCCCAGAATTGTGTTGCCTGTCGCACTCTTCCCTGCCCCCGTCTTCCCCACCACACCAGCCGCAGCTCCTGGGGACGGCGACTCCTGCCCTGTCGAGAACCTGCGGGAGAAACGGGACTGTTTCCACACAGGAAGTACTGACAGCTTATTGGATTCAGTAACATTTTGCCTATTAGGATCATATAAAAATGCAGCACAAGGTGCAAAGGCAGTTGGTTTGTACAAACATTGCTACTTTGGTAAAGCGCATGCACAAAAAAACTGTACTATTGCTGCTGTTTGTGATTCTAGCCTCCCTTGATGTAAAAAAAGGGAGACATACAGTCACGCCGGAAAGTCTGCACACCCCTTTCACCTTCTCCACGTTTTATTATGTTACAGACATATTCTACAATAGATTGAGTTCATTTTTTGTCGCAAAATTCTACACAAAATAGCCCATAATGACAAAGTGAAAACAGGTTTTTAGACATTTGTGCTAATTTATTAAAAATCAAAATGTAAAATATCATATGACACCCAAAAGTGAGCTGAGGTGCATTTTGTTTCCACTGATACTGCTTGAGATGTTTCTACAACTTAATTGGAGTCCACCTGTGATAAATTCAATTGATTGGACATGATTGGGGATTGTCAACACCTGCCTATATAAGGTCCCACAGTTGACAGTGCATGTCAGAGCAAACTCCAAGCCATGGGGTCAAAGGAATTATCTGCAGACCTCAGAAACAGGATTGTGTCAATGCATAGATCTGGAAAAGGGTACGGAAAAATCTCTGCAGCTTTACAGGTCCCAAAAAGCACAGTGGCCACCATCATTCGTAAATGGAAGAAGTTTGGAACCACCAAGAATCTTCCTAGACCTGGTCGCCCGGCCAAACTGAGCAATCGGGGAAGACGAGCCTTGGCCAGGCAGGTGAGCAGGAACCAGAGGGTCACTCTGACAGAGGTCCAGCGTATCCTTGTGGAGATGGGAGAACCTTTCAGAAGATCAACCATCCAGGCAGCACTCCACCAATCAGGCCTTTATGGTAGAGTGGCCAGACGGAAGCCCCACCTTAGTAAAAGGCACATCACAGCCGCTTGGAGTTTTCCAAAAGGAACCTAGAGGACTCTCAAACCATGAGAATCAAGATTCTCTGGTCTGATGAAACCAAAATTTAACTTTTTGGCCTGAATACCAAGCGTCACGTCTGGAGGAAACCAGGCACCGCTCATCACCTGGCTAATACCATCCTTACAGTGAAGCATGGCGGTGCCAGCATCATGATGTGGGGATGTTTTTCAGCAGCGGGAACGGGGCGACTAGTCCTGATAGAGGGAAAGATGAATGCAGCTAAGTACACCGAGATCCTTGAAGAAAACCTGCTCCAGAGCGCTCTGGACCTCAGACTGGGGTGAAGGTTTACCTTCCAACATGACAACGACCTGAAGCACACAGTCAAGAGAACAAAGGAGTGGCTTCGGAGAAAGTCTGTGCATGTCCTTGAGTGGCCTGAATCCAATTGAACATCTGTGGAAAGAGCTGAAAATGGCTGTGTACCGACGCTCCCCATCCAACCTGACGGAGCTTGCAAGGATATGCCAAGAGGAATGGGCAAAAATGTCCAGAAACAAGTGTGCCAAGCTCGTAGCTTCTTTCCCAAGACACCTTGAAGCTGTAATCGCTGCCAAAGGTGCCGCAACCAAGTACTAGGCTAAGGGTGTGTACAGATATGTAACCCCTAAATAACCTATTTTTGTCAGTAAAACAGTGGCGTCACCAGACCTATTTTTGGGGGCTTTAGTCCCCCTAAAATTTACTGTAGCCCCCCTAAATATTTTTTATGCCACTCATTTTAATCTTTATATTTTTTTCAGATTGATTTGACAAAATGTGCCATCGACACTCCAGAATCATAACGCACACTGAAAAGTCTGGCGCTAGGACCCTGGGGAGGCTTAATCGAGTGCAGCCATTGGTTAGAGTGCAGTGTGGTGCGTGCAAGGAGCAGTGTGACTGCTCAATTCAAATGACCGCTACAGAGACTGGGTGTAGTATGAAAGTTCCAATGCTGCTGTAACAAGCACTAGTACTTGAGCTCGATAACAACATAAACTACTTAACGTTAACGGAATTTACAGTTAGCTAACATTAACGTTAGCTACGAAAGCGTTTGCTCCATAGGTCTGCTCTCAAGTGCTACTGCTAGGCTGGATCAATACCATGTAGAAGAAATAAGTAAGTTCAAACTACTTATCAATTGTAGCCAACACCTTCCACTATTTAGAATCATATGTTGACCTGCCAGAGTCTACGATGTGTAAAACAACTCGACTATAACATTGTTTGTATCAAGTATAATCATGCTTTGATTCTTATTCTTATATTGTATGTATTATGGGTATAACTGGATTGAAAATATGTCTGTAAACCCCTTAGTTTGGTAGAAAAAGGCAG
Organism: Synaphobranchus kaupii; assembly: GCA_029718625.1. NCBI lineage: Eukaryota > Metazoa > Chordata > Actinopteri > Anguilliformes > Synaphobranchidae > Synaphobranchus > Synaphobranchus kaupii. The sequence continues at coordinate 18,552,644 of CM056387.1, read as the reverse complement.
GAGTTTATTCATTATAGCCTATGGGAACAATATTAATTAGTTGCTGAAACCCCTGGCGCTTATTGCCTCTCCAGTTCCTGTAGCCTATAGCCTAGCAGTTATTGGTTCAAGTTTTAGGTTTATATGAGATAGCCTAACTTCTTCAACTAAAATGCGTAAACGGAATTTGTGAAGCTTGCCTGTTACTATTATAGCAGCTAAATAAATTTTAAAACGGAACCTACTTGCTGCATCTGCAATGTGGTATAGCTAGCCTCTCCTCAGTTGGCTACTGCGATAGCCTGGACAATACAGACAGATAATAGTTTACAGTTAGCTACGTAGGTAACTTATTTGACTCATAAAGTTTTGATACAGCTACAAAAGCGCAAAGTTTTTTTTAAATTTTTTATAATGACAGGGAGAAGTTTATGGGAGAGTATAATTCTGAGGGAATCCCTCCCCCCACCCCCCAACATGATTCCCTGCTCATGAAGGGTGATCACAAGTTAAAATTGAATCAATGCGTACATGAACATTTAGATGTAAGCTATGGAATCTGGTTTTTAATTGCAATAAAAAACAAATCGCTGGTTAAATTTAATCTACAGGCCAGGCCTAAATTAATTCCACTGCCATTGAGGAAATTTCATAAAGCTGTCAAAACTAGAATAGCCTAGGCTACACATCGTCTTTGACATCACGATGTGTCAACCATTGCCGATGCCAATACATTTTAGTTGATAGACGATGGAGTATTGTACATCAGCCCTATATTAAAGCAATTTAAAGAAAATTATTTTCAACAACTAAATTATTTATTGATTTTAGGCTTATTTCTGATCTCAAAACTCATGGGGAACAACTATTTTGTGACTGCTTTTTTGAAAAGATTTATCCTGGGGGTACATGCCCCCAGACCCCCCCAGTAGAGGCTTAGCCCCCCTAAACATATACCGCTGGTGATGCCCCTGCAGTAAAATAAAATTGCATATTTTCTAAAAACCTGTTTTCACTTCGTCATTATTGGCTATTGTGTGTAGATGTTTGAGGCAAAAAATGAACTCAATCTATTGTAATATAAGTCTGTAACGTAATAAAACGTAGAGAAGGTGAAAGACTTTCCGGCTTGACTGTATATAAGCACAGTCCCAATCCAAAAATATTTAGCACAGCCTACTCATTCACAGATAATTGTGATTTCTTCAGTAGAACTGATAGAGCGTGTATCCTATTTTCTATATTACATATATTCTAATATTTTTTAAACTTAAGGTAGCATCAGTTTCCCCTCAAAAATATGTTGTGTGTATATTACTGTTATATTAGTGGAGTGTAAAAAAAAAAAGTCAACATTTTATTTATACCTTTATTCAGATCTTAAACAGATTTGAACGATGCAAATCAGTTTTTCTTCTGATTGAATGACTTTTTTCCAATCACAGAATAATAACAGTGATACCGACCTGTCTTACGGTAAGTCAGTCTTGCGGACGCCATGGCTCTTGTCAGCGCAGATTCGGGTAAGATGAGCGGTACAAACTCCTCGGGTGGTCCTCCTAGAAAATAAAGTGAAATTCAAGATAAATTATATGACCTACAAGGATGCAAGTGAATCGTTGGGAACAATCCGGAATGAGAGCCAGTGATCCGTCCTGCAGTGTGCGCAGAAAGAAATCAGTTCTGAGGGAAAGGAAACTTAACATTCCGAGGTCTTGACGTCACACCAAATAAATGTTGCCTTACCTGTCGAACACCATTGTGTTCACAAAGGCCTTTGTCACACCCTCAAACATACTTCTGTCTGCTTAAGAACATTTTATCATTTATCACACTCGCTAAATTGGCCATTTTTGCCGTTTTTGTAATGATATGTGGCACTCAGGACCAGTAGCCTAGGTGGCAGTATTACACCTTGTATACCAAGTTTAAGTTCATGCACAGAAGCTCACTAAGAGACACATGTAACATCAAGCTACTAGCAAGACGTTAAATAAAGGCAAGAATACCAAAGTTAAATTAAGTCTGTTTATTACCACAACAGAACATTACATGGTACTAGAAGAGAACCAGAAAGAAAATGGATGCAATAAAACCACCTGGGACTTTAAAATTAACGGGAAATGTCGACGCGAACTGGAAAAATTTCAAGCAGCAGTTCCTGCTGTATGTCGCGGCTATCGGAGTGGCAGGGACAACAGATGAGCGAAAGACCGCCATGTTACTTACCATTGCCGGAGCTGACGCGAGGGACAGCCTGGTCTCACTCCCAAGTCGTCACATAGTGACGCTTGGGCAGCTCCTACGGCGTCATCCTTTAGACGCAGAAGGAGGCCTTTTGCGTCATTATTTGACGCACTCGTCTCGAATTTACGAATCCTACTATGGCGAAGGCTTTGCTCATGATAACCGACTGCGAGCATGCCCGCTCAGTCTTCGCCGTGTGCGCGGAGATCTTTCTGAGTTTGTGATTCCCGTACCCCACCCCCAACCCCTAAACATAACCTCACAGGAGTTCATGTAACTCGGGCTCATGTCCGAACTGTTAAGATAGTGGGCGAGCCCGACCACAAGAGTTCACGTAACTCTCTACCAGATGAAGAAAAAATAAAAATAAAAAAGCATAATATTGAAGTGCCACAACCAAAGACAAATTATGTGGCCACAACCGTCAATATACGACGCAAAAGGCTGCGTCAATATACGACACAAAAGGCTACCTTTGCCGTCACATAGCGACGCTTGGGCAGAAGCGTCGCTATGTGACGAGTCCGCGTGAGACCACGTTGCGAGGGAGGTGTACAACACATTCGTGTTCGCTGACGAAGCAGACAAAAACAAACTGGATAAAGTCCTAGAGAAATTCGATGAACATTGCCTGTCGAAGAAGAACGAGACATATGAGAGGTATGTTTTTCGATCACGAATGCAATGCGAAGGAGAGACTTTTGATAGTTTCCTCACAGAGCTCAAGCTAAAATCTAGTACCTGTAACTTCAATGAACTGAGAGATTCGCTGATTCGTGACCAAATTGTCTTTGGCACAAGTAACAAGAAAATCAGAGAAAGACTGTTAAGAGAAACTGAACTCACTTTAGAAAATGCTATTAAAATATGCCAGGCCAGTGAATTAGCTAGGCAACATGTAAAAACGTTTGATGTTAACGCACAGGGACTAGCACTGCCAAGCGCAGATGTAGATGCCATTACAGTCAAGGAAAACAGGCGTGCTAAGTACAGAGGCGCTAGAAGCAAGGAAAATGACACATTTAATTGCAAACGCTGTGGCAATAAGCACAAACACAGGCAATGCCCAGCATTTGGCAAAATGAGCTCTAAGTGCAAGGGAAAAAATCACTTTGCCAAAATGTGTTTCACGAGAGAACAAGAAGGAACGCAAGGTGCATGTAGTGGATGAAACAGATGAAAGTGATACACTGAGTGATTCATTTTTCGTGAAGATGGTTTGCTTTGATGCAAAAAAAAGTGTAGACATGGGACAGCAAGTTAATGCAGTGGGATCAGACAAATGGATAGCACCTCTGTTAGTAAATGGGACTGTGTGTCATTCAAATTGGATACAGGGGCAAAAGCCAACCTAATTAGCGTAAAGGACATTAAAGCACTTAGTGAAACCACAAATACATCAACAAACAGTCCCACTGAAAGCATACAACGGACAGCCAATTGAAACGAAAGGTGTGTGCTGGCTGAAAGTGCAAGCGAAAGAGAAGCAACGAAGCCTGATTTTTGTGGTTGTTCCTAATGGCCATGAGTCACTGCTAGGAGACAAAGCGTGTGAAAACCTGGAGCTGGTCAAGAGGGTCTACCAGATCAACAGTGAAAAGGTGGATCTAAAGACACACAGTGACACAGTAAATGACATTGTGCAAAGGTTTCCAAATATATTCACAGGTCATGGGACATTGCCATACACCTACAAAATCCAGCTGAAAAATGATGCCAAGCCAGTCGTGCACGCCCCACGGAGAGTACCAGCACCACTGCGGGCCAGCTTAAGGAAAGAACTGGACCGGATGACGCAACTGGGAGTCATTCAGCAGATCGAACAACTGACGGACTGGGTGAATTCTATCACGTGTGAAGAAACCCAGCGGTGAGTTAAGGGTATGCTTAGACCCCAAAGATCTTAATGAGAACATTAAAAGAGAGCACTACCAGATACCAAAGCGAGAAGAGATAACTAGTGAAATGTCAGGTGCTAAATTCTTCAGCAAACTAGATGCCTCTCATGGTTTCTGGCAACTAAAATTGGACGCGGAGAGCAGCAAGTACTGCACATTCAACACACCTTTCGGCAGATATTGTTTTCTTAGACTGCCATTTGGACTAAAATCAGCTCCTGAAATTTTTCACAGAGCTATGGAAACGATCATTGAGGATCTGGAAGGGGTCCGAGTATATATCGATGACCTTGTGGTATGGGGCTCTACACCGCAACAACACGATGAAAGACTGTTGAAATTACTAAAGAGAGTCCAGTTGAGTGGTCTAAAATTGAACAAGAAAAAGTGTCAGTTCGGGGCCACAGAGATCACTTTCTTAGGTGACAAGTTGTCCGGAGATGGAGTGGAACCAGACCACTCCAAAGTGCAGGCCATTCTTGACATGCCCCCACCAACGGACAAGAAGGGATTACTGCGTGCCATGGGAATGGTAAACTTCCTAGGCAAGTTCATCCCGAACCTCTCTGCCAAAACAGTCTGTGTAAGAGAACTGCTGTACAAAGGCAAAGTGTTTGAGTGGACTGCTAGACATGACAGAGAATGGAAAAAGCTTAAAGAGACACTTACCACAGAACCGGTACTTAGCGTTTTCGATCCCTCACCAAGAACAAAAATCTCCACGGACGCATCCAAGGACGGATTGTGCGCTGTGCTTCTCCAGGCTGACGGAAACAACTGGAAACCAGTGGCGTACGCGTCCAGATCCATGGCCGAGACTAAAAGACGCTACGCCCAGATAGAAAAAGAGAGTCTAGGATTAGTATTTGGATGTGAGAAATTTCATGGCTATGTCTATGGACTGCCTACCTTTACAGCAGAGACGGATCACAAACCGCTAATATCAATCATCAGAAAGAACCTGAATGACATGTCTCCCAGGATCCAGCGGATGATGATGAAGCTGCAAAGATATGATCCGGACCTAGTCTACACGCCAGGGAAATACATCGTTCTGGCTGACGCACTGTCCCGAGCAACGACACCCATTACAACGACACTGGTCAGCTCCACGTCGGAGGATGTGGACATGCATGTCAACTTGATAGCCTCTTCCCTCCCAGTGTCGGAGATGATGCACATGCAGATTCGTCAATCACAGAATAATAACAGTGATACCGACCTGTCTTACGGTAAGTCAGTCTTGCGGACGCCATGGCTCTTGTCAGCGCAGATTCGGGTAAGATGAGCGGTACAAACTCCTCGAGTGGTCTTCTTACAAAATAAAGTGAAGTTCACAATAAATTAAATGATCTACAAGGATGCAAGTGAATCGTTGGGAACAATCCGGACTGAGAGCCAGTGATCCTTCCTGCAGTGTGCGCAGAAGGAAATCAGTTCTGATGGAAAGGAAACTTGACATTCCAAGGTTTTGACGTCGCACCAAATAAATGTCGAACACCATTGTGTTCACAAAGGCCTTTGTCACACCCTCAAACATACTTCTGTCTGCTTAAGACCATTTTATCATTAATCACACTCGCTAAATTGGCCATTTTCGCCATTTTGTGGTTCAATTTCCAGCTTACTGGGTTTAAAAATATATAATAAAATTGTATATAATAGAATGGTGCCTTATGTTTACATTTGGTGACCTTCAATAATTGTGACTCTTGCCACAAATCGAGCATAGCGTCAGTTCAGGCAGGTCACGAGAGTGAAACCCGGCCATAGTTAATCAGCTGACAGCTCAGCTGAGTAGTGACGATTCACCCATCAGTCCATTCACATAACAAGGCGGTCTATTTAACCACCTCGCCCTACCATGGTGGATCCCCTGCCAGCACACCCGCTGCACACAAAACCCCTTCCCTCCACCCCAGCTCCATCCTCTTCAGTTTCCCATTGCGCACATACACCTAGCCTATATCGCTCCTGCATGAATCACTAACATTTTCGAGTGCCTACTGATTTCTTTTCCTCTTTCCTTCCGGCGGATGCCGAAGCGGTAGCTATAGATCAACAAACATCGTTCTCCAGAAGCAGACGGTCAGCTCCAGCTCCATGCATGTACCCAGCTATGATGCACCTGCCGGGCTTCAATCAGTCTTCCTCACCGGCTCCTTATACATTGACATTTTCATATGTTCGGTCTACAAATTTCTATTCTGTAATCAGCATTTAGTAACCGGTGCCAGTCAGCGGCGGATTGACTTCCCCCTCAGAGTCAGGTTCTGCCCAAGGTTTCTTCCTGCTAACAGCAGGGAGTTTTTCCTTGCCACCGTCGCCTTAGGCATGCTCTACGGGGTTTCAGGCCCGGTTCCTTGTAAATTGTTGTGATAATGACACTTAAAAGTGCCATTTATATATATGTATATATATACACATAACTGACTGAATGGATTCTGTCAAAACCATTCTCAGTGCTGCGGTTCTGTTCTAGCGTAACCCTAATGGGGGTTGTGCAGCTGCCCTCGCCGCCATACCCATGCTTGCTTGCGTGGATGGGCGGGAGGGCTTGGTGAACAGAACCATACCGCCAAACCTAAAATGTATTGTTTCATAATGTCAATAAAGTTATTTGAACAACAGTGGCCTGACTGAACTTTGACAACAGCAAGCACTGGCCCTTTACGGTATGTTTTATTTTATTGTATACTTTTATTATTATGCTTTTTTTGATATAGCCTACAAAATAATAATATTTCACATTGTGATCTTGATATTTTCAGTCATGCTTGTGCGCGTCCCTGTGTGTAACAGACAGGAGGGTGTACGTGCGTTGTGCACACACCTATGTAAACTCACTCATATGCGCTACTTTAGACCAGGTTTGTGGTGGTCTTAGCGCAAGCGCTTTCTGCTGGTTCAAAATAGCAATACGTCAAAAATTATCCTGGCCACACCTCATCTTAAGACCATCACGCCCAGTTCACTTGCAATGGGCGCAATGATACTTGGTATTCAAATGACGTGAGTGCTAGGCGCTATAATGAACCCTGCGCCGGGTGTAAGATAGCAAAAACACTTGCGTTTGGGTTAGCGCTGCTTAGCACCAGGTGTAAGATAGGGCCCTGGGTGTTTTCAAGACCAGGCTTGATATGGTGCTGGATACTATCTTGTTTGTAGGGGAGCGCTAGGTACCCTTTAGTGGTAGGAAGATGATTAGCATTGTTGGGCTGAATGGCCTGTTCTTGTCATTAAGTTATGTTATGTTATGTCGTATCCAATGGGAAGAATTATTGTTTGAGGGTATGGATCACTTTTGATGGCAAATTCAGCAGGGAAAAGAAGAATAAGAAGGAGAAAAAACTAGGGGTGCTCCGATCGATCGGTCGCCGATCAGTATCGGCCGATATTCGTTCTAAAAAGTGTGATCGGTGATCGGCTAAAAAAGGCCGATCAGGCCGATCGCATGTCAAAAACACGCGAGACAACTTTTATTTCACTACCGCGTGCTGCTAAAATGTCTTCGCCGGTCTTTCTTATTCATAATGACTCCAAGGAAATTTTTACCTTAATCTACCACATATCAGCGCACAGTAAATTGGAATGAGCATTTGTCATGCCCTAAGAGACTAGTATAGCCTACGCCATAGCCTATATTATGTATGATAACATGAACATAAAATAGTTTTCCACCATCTGTAAAATGCTGCCAAATGTTCTATCTTCAATGAACATCGGTAGCCTACTTCAAAAATACATTTAGCTAACGATTGCACAACAGTATGAAATGCACTCAAAATGCGAAAATAACAATAGGGCTATCAAACATATTGGAAAGACTGCTCGAGTGGAAACACGAACGTAGGTATGTAGCCAGCGAGACCAACGGTATTTTAGACGCAAAAATACTTACATATCGCAAAAGGGGAATTCCCTTGCATAATGCGTATTGTATAGCGCTTGCGTAATACTAGACAGCTAAAACGAAAACTGCCGTTACACTGGGCTGTAGTAAATTGCTCAAAGCACCCAAAAAGACTTGGCATATACCGTTGCGAAGGTTATAATGTAGGCTACTCTATTGGATAAAAAAGCCGACAATTAAACCAGAATGAACTGTAATGCATGAGACAGCCTTACAGAGCATGGTGGTATTACGCCGCATCGTTTCTGATAGTGTAATAGCGGTATAAAGTGTTGTATATTTCTCAAACCGATTGTAGCTACCAGACAATAAATGACAACTGGATTTTGAAAGGAACATCTCGATGTGTAAAACCAATGGTAGGATTGTATATTTATTTCATATTTAGTAGCATATATAGCTAGTAGAATACATGGTAGAATGAGATAGTACTTTCACAGTTTATTTTGCATTTGAGTGAGCACGGCTTTTCACGGCTTTTCTGGCATACGATCAGGCTATTGTTGGGTTTATCTCGTTGCTATGACGTTATTCTAATTTTATATGATGAATAAAAATATTTATGAACTCAAACATAGACGCTATTGTCCACTATGTCACGCATAGGTAGGTATAGACTAGGTGGGGGGTTGCTTGATAAATGGACTTGCCACAGGGAAATAGTGGCACTTAGAAACTACGTATTCGGCAGAAATCGTCACGAACCGTCTACCAATAAATTTAAAACACAGAGTTTGTGATTTCCAATAATAGTTCGGCTGCAGTAGCAACGAATGTCTCAGTTGAGCAAAAAAGGTCCCGCAGGTGGGACTTATGCGCAAAGGTGTTGAGAGTGTCTCTAGACTAGAGTGTGTGGAATGTTGCCTGACAATAAATGAACAGTTGTCAATTCATTATACTTTGTCATCTCTTAATTTTAATACTTAATATACGATGTTGTTAAGAATAATGTTACATGATAAATAGAAATAATAATAATGAATTTTATTTGTATAGCACACTTTCATATACACAGAAGTTGTAAAAAGGATGCATCATAAAATAGGGATACAATATTTAGAGACAATTAAGATTGAAAATATTGAGGGGCCAATTTTTTTTTTTTTTCATGATCGGTATCGGCCGTGATCGGTATCGGCCGATCATCATTTCGGTGATCGGTGATCGGCCCCAAAAATGCTGATCGGAGCACCCCTAGAAAAAACGTAGGAAACCCTGAAAGGTGCTGAACTCTCAGTGCTGTATAGGTATGGGACATGCCCCGCTAAGCCGTAACTTGGCGGATGGCATACCTGCCATCTCAATTTTATCGTATGTAGGCTAATATGATCACTTTTTAAAATTTTGTTGTTTGTGCACCGACTGACCAAAGGCTTGTGCTCGGAATGTCTGTCGGAGATAAACAATTGTCGTTGATAGACAACTCAACACTCATGCAATCAATAGCAGGCTTTGACCAAACATTGTTGTATTTGATATTTTATTTGTGACAAACTCTTATAATCATGTTCTTGATGTTCTAATAGCAGATAATAACCATGTAGATTTTCACCTCTGTGAACTGGCTAGCCCCGACAGCAGATAAAAAAGTGAAATATAACTGTGTAATAAAATTATCATAATAATGGTACGGGATATAATTCCATTTTATGGCATAATAATGGTACGGGATATAACCATGATTTATCTGTGCTTTCAAGACCAGAAAATATATTGAATAAGGAAAATCTCTATTTACCTTAATTTATCTTACCTAAAGTACAGATAAGGTGTTTATTGTTATGTAAGCCTTTTCACCTTTCTTTTAAAGACAAAAATAAAATCAGCATTCAGCATGTAACATTTGATAAATGGAATACAAATACAGAATAAATCAAATGACTACAAAAAAGTATCCTAGTATCTGATACAAAGCATACAGTGAGCACCATAATTCATAACTTGAAGGGTTTCTTCTCCTGACTTATTTTTCCATAGAGTTCAATAGGACAATTGGTCAGGAGAAACAACCCTTAAAGTGATCCATCCATATCTACTGCATATCTGGCAGCAGAGTGATGGTTTGAGGCTCGTTTGACACCACAGACCCTTGATGACTTACAGCCATTTCGCCAACCACGTATTCCATACTGTTCCAGCATAATTTACAACTAAATATAGTCCCACCCCCCAATCCCCATAGAGATCCATTCAAATGCAAAGAGGTTATTATATCGCTTGTAGGAGTACCACAAAATAAGATATCAAGAGTCTTTTGATATTGTTGTGTCACAGACATCAGGAAGTCATGGCATGCAAAGGATATGCGACCAAATATTTAAAATGATTACTTTACTCTACATTATGTTAAACTGTCCAATATTTCTTGATGGCCGAAAATGAGGGGATACTATGTACAAAAGGTTCTATAATTTCTAAACGGTTCATCCGATATGGATGAGAATACTCTCAAATTAAAGCTGCAGTCTGCACTTCAACCTCATTTTCATTGTATCCTTTCAAACTCAAAGTGCTAGAGTACAGAACCAAAATAATAAAAAATGTGTCACTGTCCAATAAATTATGGTGCTCACTGTATATCAAATATAATATTATGTTTGAAGAAAAGTTCCAAGTCTGTCTGGAGAAAAAAAATAATGCAGGAAAGGAGAATTTTACTGTAGATGAGAATACAGCTATTAAAAAAAAAAACCTTGCTTCACAATAGACCTCATCAGAGCCACTGGAGAGGAGTTTCCCTGTAGGCTGCATCAGGCCACTTTAGGGTAAATGAGGCTTTCACTGCAGACTGCCCCAGCATTGATCACTGAATAGAGCACTGTGATGCAAGGAGAGAGGCCATTTTTGCAGTCATAACTGCAGCTGCTGCTCCAATCTCTGCAGCCATAGCTGTTGGTCCAATATATTTAGCCATAGCTGCAGGTCCGATATTTGTAACCATAGCTTCAACTACTGGCGCAAGCTTTGCGATCATACCAGCCAGCCCCCCAGTACATGTAGCAGCAGCAGCAGCTGCAGGAGCTGACGCAGTCATCACAGCGACTCCCGCCCCAATTCCCACCCCACTTGCCAGGAGTGCGCCCCCTCCCAGAATAATCAATGCATTCCTACGGAGGAAGTCAGAGGAACCCTGCCGTGCATTCATAGAGTATCTGTCAACGATCTCCTCCTCCACCCGTCTGATTTCAGAGTGAGTCTTCTTCCTGTACTTATTCTCTCTCTGCTTCCTGGTATTCTTCAGCTTTTTCAGCTTCCTGGTCTCCACCTTGAGCTCTTGCTCCACTTCTGCCATCCTCACACTCAGCATCTTTATGTTCTGCTTGATGTGCCTCTTCTTCAGCTCAGCCTCCTGTCTCTTATCAGTCATTTGGGTGTAGAAGTCTGTCCAGTCTGCTTCCAACTTCTCAATGGCACACTTCTTCTCCCTTTCTATTCGTTCCCAGTTTTCCTCCAGATGTTCCTGCTGGAAGACTGCAAGGGCCTTGTCCATATTCTGGAAGGCCTGGCTGGTAAAATAGGGCTTCTCTCTGTGTGCAAGCATGTGATCGATCATCTCCAGCAGGTTGGCCACCTGGCCGTGATCCTCACTGTCCCCGTTGTTGAAGGGCAGGACCCTCCTGTCAAATCGCTCCAACAGGTCCTGTATCTTTTTGTCTTGCTTGGAGATGAAGTCCTGGAAAGACTCTCTCTTGAGCTTGTCCGCATGAGTGAAGATGAGGATGGTGTATTGGGCAGCATCACTCTGGAAGATGTTCTGGATGAGCTCCACGCTGCGCTGCTCTTCCTCGGTGAAGCGGCCGATCTGCAGCACCAGGAGTATGGCATGCGGCCCCGGAGACGACATGGCCAAGCACCGCACGATTTCCTCCTGCACGGCCTCCTGAGAGAGTGAGGTGTCGAACAGGCCGGGCGTGTCTACCAGTGTCACCTGTCATCCCCGCACCATCCCCTGAGCCTTCTCACAGACCCCAGTCACTGAGCTCATGCACAGCTTCGACTTGAACCTCTTCTCCTCCAGAATTGTGTTGCCTGTCGCACTCTTCCCTGCTCCCGTCTTCCCCACCAACACCAGCCGCAGCTCCTGGGGACGGCGACTCCTGTCCTGTTGAGAACCTGCGGGAGAAACGGGACTGTTTCCACACAGGAAGTACTGACAGCTCATTGGATTCAGGAACGTATTGCACACGCGTGGTGCCTATTATGATCATATAAAAATTCAGCATAAGGTGCAAAGGCAGTTGGATTGGACAAACATTTGTTACGAACCAGAAACGGGACGAACCCAAGTGCAACGACCAGGAGACAGATTCACAAAGAGGGTGTTTAATAAATTAAGTGTTGGGGTAGTCCCAACACTGTACAAGAGGGGAAAAAACACGATATCACACAGGAACAGTATGTAGCCCGGGACGGGCTGCTCCAAGCCGGAGCTGGACTGGCAGGCCTGGAATGTTTCGTTCCCAAACCGGAACTGGACTGGACAGGAACTGGACCGGGAGGTCCACACCGGAATCTGGGTCTGGAACAGTTTTGTTCCAAACCGGAACTGGACTGGACTGGAACTGGACCGGAAGGTCCACACTGGAACACGGGTCTGGAACGGATTTGTTCCAAACCGGAACTGGACTGGACTGGAACTGGACCGGGAGGTCCACACTGGAACTGGGGTCTGGAACGGATTTGTTCCAAACCGGAACTGGACTGGACTGGAACTGGACTGGACTGGAACTGGACCGGGAGGTCCACACTGGAACAAGGGGTCTGGAACGGATTCGTTCCAAACCGGAACTGGACTGGACTGGAACTGGACCGGGAGGTCCACACTGGAACAATGGTCTGGAACGGATTTGTTCCAAACCGGAACTGGACTGGACAGGTAGGTGCGAGACTCACACCTGGACTGGAATTGCTGGGGAGCGGCTCACTACGGCAGGACAGGAACTGGACCGGATTGACTGCACCGGTACAGAACAAAAACAAAAGGTAGGGTTAGTGCAAGGGAAGGCACGGGAATGACCGGGAGGTTCTCACGGAGGTGCAGGGTTTGAGAGGGAGGTGGTTGGTGAAGCACGGCAGAGATGGGTTGTGTGGCGTAGCTGCGGTAGGTCCGGAAGGAGCTGACTGTCTCCAGAGCTCCAGGAGCCGGTGCCGAAGAACTCGTTGGCTTCTTCGGTCGGACAGGAACAACTGGAGGGTAGCCAGGTAGCAAGCTCTCCCGGAGCCTACACGAGCTGGAGGTGGAGGTACCGCAACACACACAACGATAACGGGGGGAAACGAACACTGCCACGGGTGAATGGGAGCTGGGTTAGATGGAGGAGAAGGGAAACAGGTTAGCTGCATGCACGACAAGAATTGACGGGGTGGTTAACTACCAGACTGTAGTTAGGAGCCGAACCCAAGCTGCACGGGGATAATATTCCCCGACCAAGCGAGTAGTTCTCTTTAACACGACCAGGAAAACAACGAGCATGAACACCGGGTGACGAACGTTAACGAACTGGCGCCGACTGGCAGCCAGCCGAAGGACTAAATAGTGAGGTTAATAATAGAACTAAACAAGGGACAGGTGTGGAAAATCAGCAGGAGTGATTACAAGACACCAGGTGAGGGAATGCATGCAACGAGGGGGGACGGAGTGAAAAGGCGGAAGTGAGACAACCAAACGAACAAGACAGGGAAGGAAACGCCCAGACCGCAGCAGCGGGGAAAACACGGACAAAAGGATCCAACATGACACGGAGGGAAAACAGGAAAATACAGAAAACGAACAGGAAGGGAGCGGAACATTACAACATTGCTACTTTGGTAAAGCGCATGCACAAAAAACTATGCTATTGCTGCTGTTCGGGCAGCATTTATACAGATAAAAATTCTAGCCTCCCTTGATGTAAAAAAGGGAGACATATATGTTTTGTTGGGCATAAAAACTAATGAGTTTCAGATGTTTTTTGTTGAACATAACCTGTTTTGTTTTTCGTAAAGTGACTTTATGATATTGTTTCCGTAAAAGTGCAATACTAATTAATATTTCTTCCTATTTTCCTATGCACATTGGCAGTATAGCAAAGTAGCATCAAAGCGCAGCATTCGTACAAAACACAAAGTACTGTAGGTATTTAGGAAGGTTAGTAACAGTAGGCTATGTACTTTTCTTCACAGGATACACATTTCATCATCCCCTAAAACAGGGGTGATACTAAGCACAGCCCCAATCCAAACATATTTAGCACAGCCTACTCATTCACAGATAATAGTGATTTCTTCAGTAGAACTGATATAGCGTGTGTCCTTACGGCAAGTCAGTATTGCGGACGCCATAGCTCTTGTCAGCACAGATTCGGGTAAGATGAGCGGTACGAACTCCTCGGTTGCTCTTCCTACAAAATAAAGTGAAGTTCAAGATAAATGAAATTACCTACAAGGATATAAGTGAATCGTTGGGAACAATCCGGGCTGAGAAACAATGAGCCGTCCTGCAACCGTGCGCAGAAATAAAGCTTCGTTCTGAGGAAAAGGAAACTTAACATTCCGAGGTCTTGACGTCACACCAAATTTATTTTGCCTTGTATGTCAAAAACAGTTGTGCTCACAAACGCCACTGTCAGACCCTCAGTTTAACATACTTGTATCTGCTTAAGAACATTTTTAATGAACATTTATCACACTCGCTAAATGTAACTAAATAAAACACGCGTTTTTGGAGTTCAATTCTTAGCTTGCTGGGGGGGGACACAGTGGTCTTCGTGTTTGCAAAGTTGGAATTGTCGGCTATAACGTTGCGAACTATCAGTACGTTTGTATTCTATTACTTTTACTCCTGAATGGATATGAAAGATCAAGATGTTTTTTTGTTCCTAGGTTTCCCTCGCCACGTTGACGATTCTTTTAAAATAGTTATTGGTACCTTATATTTACATTTGCACGACCATCAGTAATTGAGACTCAGCAAGCAATGGCCCTTTACGAAAGCGTTCCGGCCAAGGTTCGTGCTCTGCAACTGACGCGGTATTCTACAGCTTCAGGCATCCAATCCAAAACGCCTTCCTCGGAAGTGTGTGGTATGGTGACCATAGATATGGTGGTGACGGTTGACGCCACCATGGGAGTGAAGATAAAAATGTTGCGGACGAGTAAAATGTAATCTCAACAAAAAACGTTTTCAACTTTAAAAAATGGCAAGTTACTCACTCATAGCCTACAAACCACTGTCTGTAAGTCATTAATTCCACCTTGCAAAAACTAGGCCTGCCTTTAAAAGTATTGATATCAAAATGTGGCCAAGTTACAACAAACAATATTGCCAACACTAATTTAACTAGCTCTATTCCAAAGCAATGCTATCCAATCTTTACTAAATTATTTCATGTAACTTGGCCCTGTGTTTTTTCATGTTACCATCTCAAGACAATGTGGTCAATAAAACTGTACGTGCCACATCAAACTGTGAAAGGAGAATCATTTATAGTGGAAATAATCTGTGATTCAGATGTGTTACACTTAGTGGAAAAGAAAAGTGACTGGACTACAGGGTATGTTTGAAGAATTGTCTGCATCCAGCGCTTTCAGTCTTTCTGCTGTATTTTGAAACAATGGTCTCGTAAGTCATTCTTGATTAGAGTGCCTGTGTAATATTAAACCTTGTTGAATGATTCTGTTGTGATGATTATGATGATGATGCATGCATGACTTGCGTTGCTGTTCCAGCGTCCGTTAATATTCTGTGACTTACAAAACTTAAAATTTTAAATAAGATGTTGTTGTTTGTGCACCGACTGACCAAAGGCTTGAGCTCGGAATGTCTGTCGGAGATAAACAATTGTCGTTGATAGACAACTCAACACTCACACAATAAATAGCTAGCCTTGACCAAAAATCGTTGAATTTGACATTTTATTTGTGACAAGCTCTTATAATGATGTTCTTGATGTTCTAATAGCAGATAATAACCATGTAGATTTTCACCTCTCTGGACTGGCTAGCCCCGACACCAGATAATAAAGTGAAATATAACTGTAATAAAATTATCTTAATAATGGTACTGGGATATAATTACATTTTATAACAGATAACCATCATTTTTCTGTGCTTTCAAGACCAAAAAAACATTGAATAAGGAAAATCTCTATTTTACGTTAATCTATCTTACCTAAAATACAGGTCAGATGTTTAATGTTATGTAAGCCTTTTCACCTTTTATTTTAAAGACAAAGATAAAATCAGTGTTGTTATCAGCATGTAACTTTTTGATAACTGGAATACAAATACGGAATAAATCAAATGACTCTTGAAAAAAAGTATACTAATATCTGACACTTAGCATACGTATATCAAACACAATATTATGTTTGAAGAAAAGTTCCAAGTCTGGAGAAAGAAAATTATTCAGGAAAGGAGCATTTTACTATAGATGAGAAAACAGCAAAAAAAACCTAGTTTCACAATAGACCTCATCAGAGTCACTGGAGAGGAGTTTCCCTGTAGGCTGCACCAGGCCACTTTAGAGTAAACAAGGCTTTCACTGCAGACTGCCCCAGCATTGAATCACTGAATAGAGCACTGTGCTGCAAGGAGAGGGGCCACGTTTGCAGCCATGACCGCGCCTCCTGGTATCCCCGCAGACATGGACACAGGTCCGATATTTGCAGCCATGACCGCACGTCCTGGTATCCCCGCAGACATGGACACAGGTCCGATATTTGCAGCCATGACCGCAACTCCTGGTATCCCCGCAGACATGGACACAGGTCCGATATTTGCAGCCATAGCTGCAGCTGCTTGCGCGAGCTCTGCAGCCATGGTATGTCCTCCAGCAGGCGAGGGCCCTGCACCAAACCAGGCCCCTGCAGCGTACATAGTATCCCAAATCCAAGTCACCCCACTTGCCATACATGTGAGTGGCCATGCCAGGTTCTTCAATACACTGATGAGGAATCCAGAGGAGCCCTCTGCTTCCTGCCGTGCATTCATAGAGTATCTGTCATCGATCTCCTCCTCCACCCGTCTGATTTCAGAGTCTATCTCCTTCCTGTACTCATTCTCTCTCTGCTTCCTGGTATTCTCCAACTGTTCCAGCTTATTCAGCTTCGCTGTCTCCACCTTCAGCTCTTGCTCCTCTTCTGCCATCCTCGCACTCAGGGTCTTTATGTTCTGCTCGATGCGACTCTTCTGCTCCTCAGCCTCTAGTCTCCTGTCCCTCATCTGGGTGGAGAAGTCTGTCCAGGCCGCTTCCCACTTCTCAATGGCATGCTTCTTCTCCCTTTGTATTTCTTCTTGTTTTGCCTCCAGATGTTTCTGCTCGAACGCTGCAAGGGCCTTGTCCATATGCTGGAAGTCCTGGTTGGTAAAATAGGGCTTCTCTCTCTGTGCAAGCATGCGGTCGATCATCTCCAGCAGGTTGGCCACCTGGCCGTGATCCTCACTGTCCCCGTTGTTAAAAGGCAGGACCCTCCTGTCAAATCGCTCCAACAGGTCCTGTATCCTTTTGTCTTGCTTGGAGATGAAGTCCTGGAAAGAGGCTCCCTTCAGCTTGTCCGCATGAGTGAAGATGAGGATGGTGTATTGGGCAGCATCACTCTGGAAGATGGTCTGGATGAGCTCCACGCAGCGCTGCTCTTCCTCAGTGAAGCGGCCGATCTGCACCACCAGGAGTACGGCATGCGGTCCCGGAGCAGACATGGCCAGACACCGCACAATTTCCTCCTTGATATCCTCCGGGGAGAGTGAGGTGTCGAACAGGCCGGGCGTGTCTACCAGTGTCACTTGTCGCCCCAGCACCGACACCTGAGCCTTCTCACAGACCCCAGTCACTGAGCTCATGCACGGCTCCGACTTGAACCGCTCCTCCCCCAGAATTGTGTTGCCTGTCGCACTCTTCCCTGCCCCCGTCTTCCCCACCAGCACCAGCCGCAGCTCCTGGGGACGGCGACTCCTGCCCTGTTGAGAACCTGCGGGAGAAACGGGACTCTTTCCACACAGGAAATACTGACAGCTCATTGGATTCAGTAACATTTTGCCTATTATGATCATATAAAAATGCAGCATAAGGTGTAAAGGCAGTTGGTTTGTACAAACATTGCTACTTTGGCAAAGCGCATGCACAAAAAACTGCTAATGCTGAGTGGGTGACATTTAAGGATGTTGATTGACACAAATGCAGAAACTGGTCTTAGTGATTTAGTATTTGGGAAGCATTTATACAGATTATTCAAACTTCTAGCCTCCCTTGATTTAAAAAAGGGCGAAATATATGTTTTATTGGGCATAAAAACCAATGCGTTTCAGAGTTTTGAAACGTTTTTTGTTGAACTTAACCTGTATTGTTTTTCGTAAAGCGTCTTTATGATATTATTTCTGTACAAGTGCAATACTAATTCATATTTCTTCCTATTTTCCTGTGCAAATTGGCAGTATAGCAAAGTAGCATAAAGGCACCTCATTACCACAAAGCAGTATTTGTAACGAAGCATAAAGTATGTATTTAGGAAGGTTGGTAACAGTATGTACTTTTCTTCACAGGATACACGTGTCATCATCCCCTAAGACTGACATGACAGGGATGATTATATAAGCACAGTCCCAATCCAAACATATTTAGCACAGCCTACTCATTCACAGATAATTGTGATTTCTTCAGTAGAACTGATATAGCGTGTATCCTATTTTCTATATTACATATATTCTAATATTTTTTAAACTTAAGGTAGCATCAGTTCCCCTCAAAAATATGTTGTGCGTATATTACTGTTATATTAGTGGAGTGTTAAAAAAAAAAAAAAGTCGACATTTTATTTATACTTTTATTCAGATCTTAAACAGATTGGAACGATGTAAATCAGTTTTTCTTCTGATTGAATTACTTTTTTCCAATCACAGAATAATAACAGTGATACTGACCTGTCTTACCGTAAGTCACTCTTGCGGACGCCATGGCTCTTGTCAGCGCAGATTCGGGTAAGATGAGCGGTACAAACTCCTCGGGTCCTCTTCTTACAAAATAAAGTGAAGTTCACAATAAATTAAATGACCTACAAGGATGCAAGTGAATAGTTGGGAACAATCCGGACTGAGAGCCAGTGATCCGTCCTGCAGTGTGCGCAGAAGGAAATCAGTTCTGATGGAAAGGAAACTTAACATTCCAAGGTTTTGACGTTGCACCAAATAAATGTTGCCTTACGTGTCGAACACCATTGTGTTCACAAAGACCTTTGTCACACCCTCAAACATACTTCTGTCTGCTTAAGAACATTTTCTCATTTATCACACTCGCTAAATTGGCCATTTTCGCCATTTTGTGGTTCAATTTCCAGCTTACTGGGTTTAAAAATATATAATAAAATTGGTTGAATGGTGCCTTATGTTTACATTTGGTGACCTTAAATAATTGTGACTCTTGCCACAACTTTGACAACAGCAAGCACTGGCCCTTTACGGTATGTTTTATTTTATTGAATACTTTTATTATTATGCTTTTTTTGATATAGCCTACAAAATAATAATATTTCACATTGTGATCTTGATATTTTTAGTCATGCTTGTGCGGTCCCTGTGTGTAACAGACAGGAGGGTGTACGCACGTAGTGCACACACCTATGTAAACTCACTCATATGCTCTGCTTTAGACCAGGTTTGTGGTGGTCTTAGCGCAAGCGCTTTCTGCTGGTTCAAAATAGCAATATGTCAAAAATTATCCTGCCCACACCATCTTAAGACCATCACGCCCAGTTCACTTGCAATGGGCGCAATAATACTTGGTATTCAAATGACGTGAGTGCTAGGCGCTATAATGAACCCTGCGCCGGGTGTAAGATAGCAAAAACACTTGCGTTTGGGTTAGCGCTGCTTAGCGCCAGGTGTAAGATAGGGCCCTGGGTGTTTTCAAGACCAGGCTTGATATGGTGCTGGATACTATCTTGTTTGTAGGGGAGCACTAGGTACCCTTTAGTGGTAGGAAGATGATTAGCATTGTTGGGCTGAATGGCCTGTTCTTGTCGTTAAGTTATGTTATGTTATGTCGTATCCAATGGGAAGAATTATTGTTTGAGGGTATGGATCACTTTTGATGGCAAATTCAGCAGGGAAAAGAAGAAGAATAAGAAGGAGAAAAAACGGCAAAATAACCCAAGTTTGGGGCTTTATTGTGTGGACGTGTGAAGTTGTATCTGAATTATGTGCAGTTACATGAGGTCAGACCATAGAGAACATTAGGTCAGAACATACAGAAGTTAATGTTTTTAAGGGCTGAAAGTCTGTGGTCATCGTGGTTACTTCTGTAGGAAACCCTGAAAGGTGCTGAACTCTCAGTGCTGTATAGGTATGGGACATGCCCTAAGCCGTAACTTGACGGATGGCATACCTGCCATCTCAATTTTATCGTATGTAGGTTAATATGATCACTTTTTACAATTTTGTTGTTTGTGCACCGACTGACCAAAGGCTTGTGCTCGGAAAGTCTGTCGGAGATAAACAATTGTCATTAACTCAAGACTCACGCAATCAATAGCAAGCTTTGACCAAACATTGTTGTATGTGACATTTTATTTGTGACAAACTCTTATAATTATGTTATTGATGTTCTAATAGCACATAATAACAATGTATATTTTCACCTCTGTGAACTGGCTAGCCCCGACAACAGATTAGAACAAACTTTGCTTCTTTGGCCCAGCGCTTGGGCAAAAGAATCACTGCACTAATGCTGAGTTTGTGTAAAAAGGACAGGAATAGTCATTTAAGGGTGTTGATTGATGTTTGGGCAGCATTTATAGAGATATAAATTCTAGCCTCATATTGAGAAATATGTTTTATTGGGCATAAAAACCAATGAGTTTCAGAGTTTTTAAACATGTTTTTGTCTAATAAAACCTGTTGCTTTTCTGCAAAGTCTTTGTGATATTGTCTCTGTACAAGTGTGATACAAATAAATGGAACTGAACTCAATTTCATATTTCTTGTTAGATCCGCCGTTTCCCTCCAGTCCACCTTCCTTTCGTTTCTCTCGTTTTCCCCGTTCCTCTCGTTCCATGTCGTGTTTTTCAGTTCACCCTGTCTGTCTTGTTCCGTGTTTGTGCAGGCTGGGCGTGGTTCCCCATTTTAGTTCCTCATTTCTCCTCGTCGTCATTTTACCAGTGTTCTAACACATAACATTTCTTTCTATTTTTCTATGCGCATTGGTAGTTTAGCAAAGTAGCATCAAAGCACCTCATTTCCACAGAGCAGTATTTGTACAAAGCACAAAGTAGGTATTTAGATAGGTTAGTAACAGTAGGCTATGTACTTTTCTTCACAGGATGAGGATACACATTGCATCATCCCCAAAGACTGACATGACACAGTCCCAATCCAAACATTTAGCACAACCTATTCATTACCAGATAATTGTAAAACAGATATAACGTGTTTCCTATGAAAACTACTGCTGGAATATAAATATTTTCTAAATTATTGTATGAACTCTTGTACTTTGACGCATATGCCTTCTTGGCCAGGTCAGTGTTGTAAATGAGAATTTGTTCTTAATCATTTTTACCTGGTTAAATAGATTTAAAGTTAATAAACAAAAATTACGGTAGGATCAGTGTCCCATCAAAAATGTCATATTAGTGGATTGTTTAAAAAAATAAATAAATAAACGGTCCACATTGTATTTCCATATTTATTGAGATCTTAAACAGATTGGAATGATATAAATCAGTTTTTCTTCTGATTGGAATGACTTTTTTCCCCCAATACTATGACTATGAATAATAATATGGAGACCGACCTGTCCTACGGTTAGTCAATCTTGCGGACGCCATGCTTCTTGTCAGCACCGATTCCGGTCAGACGATCAGTAGAAGGTGGTCTTAGTAGAAGGTGCTCTTTCTACAAAATAAAGTGAAGTTCAAAGTTAATGAAATGAGCAGCAAGGATACTCCGTGCCGAGAGACCCCCCAGTCAAGTATGTGCTGTCCTGCAGTGTGTACAGAAATACATCGTAGTTGTGAGGAAAAGGAGGTCTTGACATCACACCAAATAAACATTGCAAAATAAATATTGCCAAATACACAATTGTGTTTGCAAACACCTTTGTCACACACCCTCAATCTAACGTACTTGTGTCTGCTTAAGAACATTTATTTTAACATTTATCACCCTCACCAAATTGGCCATTATTATTATTATATAATAAAATGGGTTAATTGGTGCCTTATTATATTGGAATGGCAGGTATACCATCCGCCATGTTACGGCTTGGCGGGGCATGCCCCATTAGGATGGCAGGTATGCCATCCGCCAAGTTATTGGGATGGCAGGTATGCCATCCGCCAAGTTACGGCTTGGTGGGGTAGGCCCCATACCTATACAGCACAGAGTTTGGCACTTTTCAGGGTTTCCTACAGAAGTAACCACAAATACCATAGACTCTCAGCCCTTAAAAACATTAACTTCTGTATGTTCTGACCTAATGTAACCACACAGCATTCAGATACAACTTCACACATCCACACAATAAAGCCCCAAACTTGGGTTATTTTGCCTTTTTTCTCCTTCTTCTTCTTCCTATTTTTCCTGCCAAACTGCCTGCCTCCGTCGCGATGTTATCCAATGGGGAGAATTATTCTTTGAGGGTATGGTCCGTATACCTGCTCATCAAGCTTATCGCCCAATAATAGCGCGTCATACTAATGTTTTTGAATGTCAATATACCTAATAGCTTCACTCTTTCCAAGTTGCTACTATGGCCTAATGGTCAGGGCTGCTGTCTCTGACACTGAGGAATGTGGGTTCAAGCCCAGCAGGGCACATGCTTATTTTCCACAAAAACAATGTGCAACTGTTAAGTACTTTTAATTTATTACACTGTTATTATTTTCACATTAAGACATTAACGTATTTTTATTGCAAAGGCAAAAGAGGTTTCCAATATTAACTGTTCAATGTTTCACTTGTATTTCACTTGTACTATATCACACCCTCCCCAAACCCTTGCTTTTGTCTGGTTTGGGGAGGGTGTTACGCTCTGCTCTTGCGGTCATCACTGACTGAAGTCCGAACCTCAACATACCCTTGCCTCGGCCAACATTTCTTTATTCATTCATTTCTTCGCTTCAGCTCTGTTCACTTTATCCTTTTCACACATAACACAATGTCACCATAAAATGAACTACTAGGAAAATTAAGAATTTATGATAATACCTTAAGAATTGACGATAGCCTACTATAAGCTGCAATTCCTTAAGACATCGCATTTATAAACCTCCAATTCCCTAAACATAGGCTATATGATTCATGGTTAGTCACTTTAAAAAAATTACTATAGCCTCCGAACATTGCTCTAGTCTACGGTACTCTGCAGACAATGTATCTTACTGCAAACACTTTAAATTATAATTATAATCAGAAGAATAATCTCTGGTAGGCTACTTTCTTAGTAGTATCTATTATTTTCTTGCTGGCTAAGATTCCTGGGAAATATGCGTTGTCCAATTAAGCTTGTTAGCCAATGTTAGTTTTGCCAGAGAAACGTCAGTCAGCTGCTAGTCAGGAAGCAGGTACAAGCTATGCTACTACGAAGCGAATCAACATGTCTTATACACCCATTGCACTACAGAAAACTACACTAAACCTAGCTACATGGTCCGGTACCAAAAGATTTCCCGCAGACAACGTTAGACTACACTACCGGAAAAAAAAACAAAAAAAAACGTGAAGGTATTATGCTGTGCTTATGAAGTTCGGCAGCTCGTAGCCCAGACATGGAAGCTTGGAGTTACGCATCCGACAAGCCAGTGTTGAATAGCGTTATTTCTATAGAATACTAATACGCCTATTTTACAACTGTATTTCCATATTTTAGGTTGTATGTATTTCTTTCAGATACAATGTGTTTGCGTCTAGCCTATTGTGCATGCATGTCTCCATATAGACTTGGTTAATTAATTTACATGCTTCTTCATGATCCATAGTTCAGGTGGTGCTGTTCATTGTATTTCATTAGACATTAAATACAGCTCATCTACAAACTCTTTTAATGTAATTGTGGGCTATCACTAATAGGAGACATGTTATCATTCTCGTCAGTAGAGGGCGTTATGGTTACGCAAATGTCTGCATGCATTTCTTTGGAATGCATGTACTATTCTGTATGCATGTCTCTCTCGATGTCATTATCTTCATGCATTGTTCATCATTAGTTAGCTACCAAAAATAAGTGATATCTGAACAAAAACGTCTCCGACGTAAAAAAAAAAAAAGCTAAGTTACTCACGCATAGCCTACAGAGCGCTGTCTATAAGTCCTTAATTCCAACTTGCAAAAACTAGGCCTGCCTTTAAAAGTATTGATATCAAAATGTGGCCAAGTTACAACTAACAATATTTCCTATCGTAGCTCACACTAAATAAACTAACTCTAATTATTTAATGCAACTTGGCCCTGTGTTTCTTCATCTTACCATCTCAAGAGAATGTGGTCAATGAAACTGTATGTTCCACATCAAACTGCAAAATGAGAATAATTTATAGTGGAAATACTCTGATACAGATATGTTGCACTTAGAAATTAAACAGAACAATTACGACAATATAGGGCATGTTTGAATAATTGTCTGCATCCACTGCTTTGGGTCTATGAAAAGCACAGAATGAATAAAATGTATTATAATTATTATGCATTTATTGATTTATTTATTTGGAATATTTGGATTTCTATCAAAACCTGTGTGGTCCTACAGAGCATAGATATCCTTGTGTTCACAAAATTCTGTTTGCAAATATCATAACTATTATTATGTTAAGAAAATTAGTCTACTATTACTTATTTTCCATCACCTGACCCACAAACATGTCTGGATACATTTGTAAAAATGCTATATGTACGCTATTTAAAAAATATTACTTATTTTTATCTGCATTTATTTATTCATCCCCCCTTTCTCTATTGTACATGATGTTTCTTCATATAAATGTCTGCTTGTGAATTGTAAAGAAATCTGTAGCAGCAGTTGACACTGCACATTTTCTAAAGTAAACTTGCCAACAAAGTATAACCATACCCTTTCTGGAGTGTAATTATTCATGAACTGTTAAAAACAGTTGAAATCATATATTGTTCCATGAGGCACAATCTCTTCATATGCTAAGATGAAGAAACACAGGGCCAAGTTGCATTAAATAATTTAGGAAAGTTTGGATAGCATTGCTTTGGAATAGAGCTAGTTTATTTAGTGTGAGCTACGATAGGCAATATTGTTAGTTGTAACTTGGCCACATTTTGATATCAATACTAATAAAGGCAGGCCTAGTTTTTGCAAGTTGGAATTAAGGACTTATAGACAGCGCTCTGTAGGCTATGCGTGAGTAACTTGGCTTTTTTTTTTTTTTACTTCGGAAACGTTTTTGTTCAGATTTACATTTTACGACCTATTGCCACTCTTGCGACCACTTTGACAACAGCAAGCACTGGCCCTTTACGAGAGTGCTCCGCCCAATTTTCCTGGTGTGCAACTGATTGGGTATTCTACAGCATCAGGCATCCAATCCGAAACGCCTTCTTCGGAAGTGTGGTGAAGGTTGACGCCAACATGGGAGTCAAGATAGAAATGTTCCGGGTGAGTAAAATGTAATTTCATCGTTTGTACGTTAATATTATCACGTTTTAAATCGAATTGCAAGATGGACA
Organism: Synaphobranchus kaupii; assembly: GCA_029718625.1. NCBI lineage: Eukaryota > Metazoa > Chordata > Actinopteri > Anguilliformes > Synaphobranchidae > Synaphobranchus > Synaphobranchus kaupii. The sequence goes on along the minus strand of CM056387.1, from coordinate 18,526,946 downwards.
GTTATTACATTTTTACAGTTATTACAACAACAGAATTGGATAGACGAGATGATTCGTTCGCTGAAGAATGTACAAACACGACCGCTCACGGAGGCTACAACTTTCTGTTAGCATGTGGGCAAGTAGGCTACTTGTTTTCTCCTCAAATATTAGCCTAGAGACTGCGCTAAGCAGATTGATCTCTTTGTTTCCTGATTGGACTAACGATAGTTATAGCTGTCTCCTTTAAGGCGATAAATGTTGTAAACTGAAACCCGTGCGCCGTCATCAACTATTTTTGCCTGTTTTGTTGGTCCACCATCTATGTACTGTCTGAACCTAAAGTAGCCTAAGGTCGTTCAGAACTTGTGACATTACTTTCCAGTTATAAGAATGTGAATCATTTTGTATTTGGTTGCAAAGCTATTTTCCAGCCTCCTGCTTTATCACTGCCATCTTGGATCGCCTGTGTGTACTCTTGCTGTTGTTTTCTTTTGTGATGTGCAGTTGATCGGAGTGCTTGTGTCTTATTAAACTGTGTTGAGTGATTCTGTTTTTCTGTTATGATGATGATGATTAAATGTAATGCTGCCTTTGCAGATGATGCTGTATCTGTCCTTTCCAGTGGCCATGTTCTGGATCTCCAATCAGGCAGATTATTTTGAAGAGTATGTAGTAAAAAGGAAGGTTAGTGCAATGATTTATACTAATCTATTCATTATCTCTCATCCCTCCCTCCCCATCTTTCTCCTTCTCTCCATTCCTCCTGTTATGCTGTCTGCTCCCTCTCTGTTGGGGGCGTTTGGCATCCCCATCCTTGGTTGCTATGATGATGAAGGCACCACTTATCAAATCAGATGTACACGTTTTTGATTTGATAAGTGTCAAGTTTTAACAAATCTTCCAATGTTAAAATATTACGGACCTGATTACGGGCGGCAATGCTTAATAATGTCTTTGTGTCGTGTTCATGTGTGGTCGCACACTTTGACATGTCTCTGTTGGGTAGCATTGGGCCTAGTCTGACCAGCTCGAGATGACATACTTTGAGAAAATGGCTGAGGGCAAAGAATTTATATTCCCTAATATCATCAATACTGATTCCTCTGAAACAGTTTATCGTATGTTTTCACTTGTTTCTCCTTTCTCCAACCCTCCCTGGTAACCCACAACCCCCAGAGAGAGATCTACCCACCGGATGAGAAGATGCATGTAAGTGAAGAGTTGTGAATGTTCACTCTGTGGATAAAAGAGGGTGAATGGTAACCAGAAGTTTACTGCTCAATATATGCATCTGATTTGAAACTGTTTGATTTAAAAGAGAGTTTTGTAAACTTGTTTAACTTAACTTACATTTTTCTCACTCGGATATATTTATGTGACAGAACACAAAAATTATAGTTTAACTGCAGCCTTTCAAAATGAGAGCGTATATAAAACTGAAACAGTAAATGTTGGAAAATATAACTATGTTTGCAAATGTACCATCAACAATGAAAACTATTAAACTTGAAGAAATTAAAGCTAGAGTACTAGCGACTTTTTAAAAAAAAAAAAAAAAAGAATAATAAAGAAATATCGGGGAGCGGTCATGCTTAATTGGTAGCAATCATAGAAAGAACTGTTCTGAGAGAAATCCAGCACCATAGACTGTGTTTATACCCTCAAATTCTGCATTCTAAAACCAGCAATTCGGTCCGAATTTTGTTTTCAAAACAAGTTTTCAAAACAGTGGCTTATGACCATGACCACTTCACGGACCAATCAGCTGTGAGATTGACCTTGCCAGTAGCCAGTTCACTAGCTAGACATCTCACAGCGACCCGTTACACCGGCCCTATTTCACGGAAAGAAAAATAAATGGAAATTCGAAAAAGCTTGCTCGAAAACTGGAGTAAACATAGGTGCTAATTTCAGAAGGTGGTGAGATTTTCGGGAACTAATCTTTTTAAAGACAGACTGGACAGGTAGGTCAAAAGTTTCAACATGAATAGACTTTCTGCTTGCCAGACAACTGTAATTACCTATAATGAATAGTAGCTATGTATTATTTATAACATTACTTTATTCGGCGGCTAGTTGTTGAACGAAGGGCATGCTTGCTAACGTTATATGTCGTATAGATTGTGTTAACTCGAACTGGCTACGCGGCTATAAGTTACCATGCATAGGCTACCTGCTGTAGCTAGATAATGCCTGGTTCAGACTAACGCTACACAAACTAAGTATTATGCAGCAACTCTGCAACAACAGAAAAAATTTTGTTGTTTTACCAGGAATTTTAGATGACATTTTTGCTGTAATGTTTAATACCAGTCTGTAATCCCGTATCTAGTAGACTTTCACATTTGTCTGTGGGGTGGGGGTGTGTCTCTTTCCCTGTGGGCAGGGCCAATTTCTGAATGTTGAGATTTATTTAACATTCGTAAGTGAGACAGGGTATGACAATAGTCTAAAACAACTTCGGTAACTTAGAACTTAAAATTTGTCCTTTTTTACAACTTTTATAGTTGGAACATTTCAGAGTTGTGAATGATCTCCATCCTCAATGCATTCGTTATTCTCAGCTTCATCTTTTGCCATCTTGAAATCAAATTCTGCAAATACTAGCAGTGCCAGAAACACTAAATGCTCAGAATTTGTGACCAATCACTCAAGATAATTTGTAAATGCACCTACTGACTTAACAGTGGTATTGTTTGCCATCCAGCTGAGCTTGATGGCAAATACTTGATGATAGGTAGCTAACTAGTTGCATATCCAGTTAACTTTTCCAGAACATATATCGATAGCTAACAAGCAAGCTAGCCTTTGAAAAGATAATCTTTTTTTACTGCATTACCTGGTTATTAACCATTTTCGCTCCATTGTTTGCCAATATGTCAGTAGACCTCTGAGTATCTCGACATAAAGGAGTGTCAGGAGTAATTCTTGTCATTTCTGTGGACAGCGAAAGGAGATGGAGGACTTCAAGGAGCGAATGCGAGACCGAAAGGAGCAGCGGCTGCTTAAACAGATGGCCATGCGGTCAGAGGAGTGAGGAGGAGGAGGAGGAAGAGGAAGAAGAAGAAAAAAAGAAGGTTGTTTCATTCCAACCTGTGGCGGACTCTGTATCTGGGTGCACTGTGGGTGCAGCACAGAGCTGCCCCCAAGAATGAGCGTTTCAGTTCCATGTCAATTCAGGAAATTAATTATTTGAAAAATCCTCTTGGCCATTCATGGGCATATTTCAATTCATACCTTGATCAGCAAAGATTTTGATGCAGCAGAGTGTGTGTGTGTGTGTGTTTGGCTGTGCTTGTGTGCGTGCGTGCGTGCGTGCGTGCGTGCGTGCGTGCATGTGCTTGCGTGTGTGTGTGTGTGTGTGCACACAAGGAAAGGAAGACCTTGAGATGTAACAGATTCCATGGAAAACGTATGATATAATTTATATGGAATTGTGTTATTTATTTTTTTCACAACTGAAAAATGCTTTTTGAGTTTTTTGTTGTATATTCCGCCTTTCATTAAAATTCTGAATGATTTGCTCTTTTTAATGAGCAAGCTCTTTTTTATTTAAGTGGATGTAAGCTGGGTTTTTCAAGAGTTCATCTCCCCACCACCACACCTGTTCATCAGCACCTTAACATTTTACTGTTATTGTGATTTAGCAGCTGTGGGCTTGTTTTATTTTTTTTAAATTGCACAGTTTAATGACCCAAAATGAGTTTTATTAATTGCACTACAAAGGAAATGTTATATCTATGGTTCAGTTAATGAACTATTTCAAGGAATATTTAACTGGATGGGATATGTTTCCTTTTTGGATCAGTCGTTACCACTTTCCAGATGTGAAACCAACCATCTGTGAACCACAGGAAATACCTGCTCATATAATCAGAAGGCTCATATAATCAGGATTCTGGACCCAACAGAAGTTGATATTCTAAGTGTTCCCAGGAGAGACATACACACAGGATTGTGTTCCCAAAAGAGTTCCATAATGTCTCAGAGAATACTTGGAAGACAATATATGAGTTTTCCTGAAAGGGTTTCCCTTGATATACTGTGAGCCAGATATGAAAACCATTTTATTGCTTTCTCCTGGTAGCTGATTTGTGTTTTCATTTTGAGAACTTTAACAAACACAGTCAAATGAGGGTCTTGTTATTCATTCTGAGATACTGCATTAAAGCTACATGTAAAAATGGAGGCCTTGAAAATATGGCCATCCATTACTCCAGATATAGTACTCCTCATCTTCCATGGCCGAATTATGCTAAGGAAGTTGCATCCTGTTTTGAATGTGAATGGGATTTTCTTCTGACTTTGGAGCTATTTTGTTTTCAGACTGCATGAATCCTATATTTTAAATAAATGTAGGCTATTAGTAATGCCTAGCTGGTCAAGGTATTACAAATAAATTATGCAAACCTACAAGCTGTACAAGAGAAATGTATTTTGAGTTTGCATAGGGTTTATAAATCTACTCGAAGAAATATGTTCATGCATTTTCTTGGGTTAATTTTTCAATGAACACCTACTGGCCGAACAAGTAAGACACACACGACTGGTTTTAATAAGACCTATATAAGACCATCAGTTTAGAGAGAGAGAAATAAGAGCAGTTAAATCCACTGTTGAAAGTACCTTGATTGCGTTCAATTTCAATTAAAATGCTGCGGATATGACGTCGGTGTTGTTATTTTTTCCACAGTCACTTAAAAGTTTCCGTAAAAAGTCGGAAACCCGGAAGTATCAAGATGGCACCTAGTGGATTGAAGGCGGTTGTTGGAGAGAGTAAGTGCAAACATTTAACAATAAGAATAACAACATGATTTTTCTTCTGTGTGACAGAGTGAAATAAGTTCGACTTTTCCCAGTGTGGGTTTTCTAAAGTGTTTTGGCTGTTTGGCTTCTAGCTAAAGGAAATCCCGACCTATCTAACTATCGAGCCCTAGCGTCACTCGTCTATAAACAGTCACAAGGGCTGGGTAGCTTCCGTGTGGCAACCTTTCCAGTGAAAGTTTTATGAAGTTTTGCAATTTACATTTCAACGTCCACCTTATATTCATAATCCAATTGTTGTTTCGGGAAATACGATACCTGTTTCGAGTCAGTTAAGGACAATGGCACGCTCATTAACACAAGGCAAAGAGGGAAAGCCAGCTGGCTAGCTTGCTGCAATAATAGACAGCCATCATAGCTTGTGCGTTTTCTCGCGCTCCTCGTCGTTGACAGGATTGCATATTATGTTGTGTAAGTTAACAACCTGCATCTAGCGAGATACGATGCAACATGCCATTAATTCATCATCAATAAAACCGTCTAGTTCGGAGATTTATGTCGAGCTTGCTATATTTCCGTGCTTGAATACTGTTCTTGGCCGCTGTTTTCGGTGTATCTGGTCATGCATTTCATTAACAGTATTTTAATGAAGAAGAAATGTCTTTCCGATGTCGGAAGGAAGGTCAGTAATTGTAATGACCGTTACAGTAGATCGCATAAATAGCGTTACTCATTCAGGATTCATTTTGTGGATTAAAAAATGCGGTGCAACACATAAGATGTTGATCGTAGTGAGACAGATGCGGAATCAAGTTGTGTGATTGTCACATGATTGGTCTGGTGTCATATTACAGACTTTTCAGGTAAACCAGGCGTGCCTACGTTAGAAAATGAGTTAGTTATATTTATTTATTTATTTCACAAAAACGCTCCATATCAACTTATAGTTGTTGACCGTCATTGGAAATAAAAAGGTTGGCCTAAATTTTCACATTTTTTGAAAATTCTCAGCACAAAATAGAACACGTGTTGTACTGACAATTTTCAAAAAATGTGAAAAATTAGGCCAACATTTTTATTGCAATAGAGGTAATCTTTTTGCTTTGTTGGGTCTCTCGGAGCTGTCATGGATACATCCCTAGTTTACACATAGCAGTATCACACGTGACAATAAAACCCACAGCTTTTCATTGAAGTCATGTCTCCAGTCCCAGTTCAATGCTGGGTGCTGCTGTCCAATTGTATAAATAAATGGGAAAGGAATGGTGTTTTTGGGAGAGACTGAGAGAATAAGGAGATAGTGATGGAGTGAGTGTGACGAATGAGGAGAGAGTGATGGAGAGAGTGTGAGAATGAAGTGAGAGTGATGGAGAGTGCGAGAAGCCAGAAATCTTATCTCTGCTCTCCCTCTCAGAGATCCTCAATGGAGTAATCAAGAGTGTGAAGAAGGATGGAGAATGGAAGGTATACGACATCAACCACCCCCTGTCTCTCTCTGTCTATCGCTCTCTCTCGCTCTATCTCTCGTTCTCTCCCCGCTCTCTCTCTCACTCTCTCTTTCTCAAGAAATGGCAAGATCACTTGCATTTCAGATAATTACACGAGTTTAAGAGACGGTATAAAGTTTCTATAATCAACCTTTAAGCTGCAGTCTGTGTCTGTGCTGCTATTGTTGTGCCACAAAGGGTGTATATGAACAGGAAGTACTTGCCGCGTGGAGGAAGTGTGAAAAACGTTTTACGCTACGTTCCTGGCCATCGTTTTACCAACCCCCCCCCTCTCTTCTTCACCCTCCTCTTTTTTCTCTGCCACCCCCATCCCCTCCTCCCTCCCTCTACCTTCTTCTCGCTTCAGGTTCTGATAGTGGATCACCTCAGCATGCGAATCCTCTCATCCTGTTGCAAGATGTCTGACATCATGGCGGAGGGCGTCACCAGTGAGTGACGGGTGCGGTGGGGGTCAGTGTGTGTATGTGTGTGTGTGTGTGTGTGTGTGTGTGTGTGTGTGTGTGTGTGTGTGTGTGTGTGTGTGTGTGTGTGTGTGTGTGTGTGTGTGTGTGTGTGTGTGTGTGTGTGTGTGTTAGTGTGTGTGTTAGTGTGTGTGGTGGCAACGCCGGGGCGTGGAGCTCTGAGGGTGGTTAGGGCAGGAGTGTGTGTAATATGAGGGGGTGGAGTTTGTGTGGGTTGAGGGGGTATAACGTGAATGGGGTCGTAATGTCTGACTCTGACCCTGCAGTTGTGGAGGACATTAACAAGCGAAGAGAGCCCATCTCCAGCCTGGAGGCCATCTACCTCCTCTCCCCTGTGGAAAAGGTCAGGCCATTTACAGCCACCCGTATGTACACTAGTTTCTATGACTCACTTCTGTGAGGCCCAGTGTGGGCAGTGGCTGCATCCAATCCAAAGACAGGCTAATTTGGGGGGTGGCGTTAACGGGGCATTGCTGTAAAAGAGCGTGCGTGCTCAGTCAACCTACCCTGTATAAATAAAGTTTAAATAAAAAAACAAAAATCAATTTTAACGGCATCCGTCATTCCTCTAAACCGCCTCCACTCTCTCCCCTTCTCAACTTCTCTCTCTCTCTCTGTCATCCCTCCCTCTCTCTCTCTCTCCCCATCTGCAGTCAGTCAGAGCTCTCATCAACGACTTCAAAGAAACGGCCTTCACTTACAAAGCGGCTCACATCTTCTTCACTGACAGTAAGAGGTCTCTCGCACAGGAAGCGCAAGCTTGCAGTTGCCCGCTTGCACTCCATTTTGTTTTCCGTGGAGAGAAGTGCACTGAAGAGTGTGACTGGAATGTTTTGTCATGCAGTTGACCAATGTACAAATGATTTGCGGGCATGACCAACCAATCGTTGCCATATTTAGAAGCATGAACCAACTTAACAAAATGCCTGATAGTCTACTGGCAGAAAAACCTGAGTTAAAAGTATACACCTGTAATAATATCAACTTTTAAGTTCATTTAAAAGTAGCACTAATCTGATGTCTTGAGATTATGTAGCTCGACTTGTGCTTGTGAAGTTATCTATGGGCATTGCTTTCTGTTTGTGTGACCCCATCAAGGACTGCCTCTTCATCAACCTCCCTGATTGTGTTCCCAGTCTGTCTGTTAGTGTGTGCTTGAGTCACCGTGTACAGGGGTCCCCATGATGTGTCATATCAATGTCTGTGTGTGTGTGTGTGTGCGCTTGTGTAGTTTGTCCAGATGGCCTCTTCAGTGAGATTGGGAAGTCAAGGGTTGCTCGTGCCATCAAAACCCTGAAGGAGATCAACGTAGCCTTCCTACCCTATGAATCCCAGGTGTGTGTGTGTCTCTCTCTCTCTCTCTTTCTCTCTTTCTCTCTCTCAAAGCTATCTCTCTCAAAAAAAGATCCCTAGCTGTTGAATGAGGTGTGCTTTGTTATGGTTGGGGTGAAAACCTACAGGACGGCAGATCTCCAGGAACAGGGTTGGGAACCACTGATGTTGAATTTTCTTCAGAAAGAGAGAGACCGTTTCTTCCTCTGCTCGTGTTTTTCGCGACTCTGTCAGGTGTTCTCCCTGGACGACCGCAGCTCCTTCCACACCTTCTACAGCTCGCAGCGGGCGAGGGACAAGAACCGCGTGCTGGAGACGCACGCCGAGCAGATCGCCACGCTCTGTGACACGCTGAAGGAGTACCCCGCCGTCCGCTACCGCTGGTAACGCCCGTCGCCATGGCGATGCCTTTATGTTTAGGGTCAGAGTGCAGCTGTGGGGGCAATGGCAGCGTCCTTATATTTAACCTTAGTGGGAACCTGTTCGATGCGGGTAATAATAACGCGGCTCTCTCTCTCGCAGTCGTCCCTCAAGAGTCACGTTATTACCCGCTGCCTATTACCTAATAGTGCATTTGAGTTGAGGATTAGAGGGTACACGTGGTTTGGTGCAGATGGGATAACATGTCTCTCTCTCTCTCTCTCTCTCTCTCTCTCTCTCTCTCTCTCTCTCTCTCTCTCTCTCTCTCGCTCTCTCTCTCTCTCGCAGTGGTTCTGAGGACAACGCTGCTCTGGCCGAGATGGTTCTGGACAGGCTGAACGCACACAAGGCGGACAATCCCAACATGGGAGAGGTGAGGAGAAGTGTACCGCGATGCACTGTGCTAACCTGCACTCCCCTACAGTCTTCTACAGTGCACTGTATCCAGCTGTGCACTGCACTGCAATATGGCATTCTGCAGTACACTGCACTCACTGCGTGTCACTGTTCTTCACTGCGCCGCACGCGACTGTATTACACTACGCTGCTACACGCAACTGTACTCTCCCGTGCTATATAAACTACACTAAAGTGCAGTGCTCCTCATTAGGATTGAGGCAGAAATGTGTGTGTGTGTGTGTGTGTGTGTGTCGGTGTGATAGTCAAAGCTGCTTGGTTCCCTGTTCAGACTCACTTTGTCTGAATTTTCCTCCATAACAGCTGCGCTGATTGAGGCCTTAATCTGGATTTGCCTTCCATCTACTCTAATAAAACAATTAATGCATTTCATTACGTAAATGCCCTTTTTTACAGAACAAATCGGGCCTGTCAAATTTTTGCCATATTCATTTCAAAATGGCCCCTGTCCTTTTCTGAAAGTAGACGGAAAGTGACGTTGTGCGTACCACCATGCTCCTTGCTATTTTGTTTCAGAAGAAAACCCAGATGTAGGCACGTGAGTGCCCTGGTTTTATGTTAATATAAATTACGGAAGGAAGAAGGAGTACAGTCCGGTTTCATTTGAATGGTAATGCAGTGCTACATTCATAGTGTGGGATGTAGCGCCACATTCATTAGTGTGGGATGTAGCGCCACATTCATTAGTGTGGGATGTAGCGCCACATTCATTAGTGTGGGATGTAGCGCTACATTCATTAGTGTGGGATGTAGGGCTATATTCATTAGTGTGGGATGTAGCGCCACATTCATTAGTGTGGGATGTAGCGCCGCATTCATTAGTGTGGGATGTAGCGCCACATTCATTAGTGTGGGATGTAGCGCCACATTCATTAGTGTGGGATGTAGCGCCACATTCATTAGTGTGGGATGTAGCGCCACATTCATTAGTGTGGGATGTAGCGCCACATTCATTAGTGTGGGATGTAGCGCCACATTCATTAGTGTGGGATGTAGCGCCACATTCATTAGTGTGGGATGTAGCGCTACATTCATTATTGTGGGATGTAGCGCCACATTCATTAGTGTGGGATGTAGCGCTACATTCGTTAGTGTGGGATGTAGCGCCACATTCGTTAGTGTGGGATGTAGCGCCACATTCGTTAGTGTGGGATGTAGCGCTACATTCGTTAGTGTGGGATGTAGCGCTACATTCGTTAGTGTGGGATGTAGCGCCACATTCATTAGTGTGGGATGTAGCGCTACATTCATTAGTGTGGGATGTAGCGCCACATTCATTAGTGTGGGATGTAGCGCCACATTCATTAGTGTGGGATGTAGCCCCACATTCATTAGTGTGGGATGTAGCGCTACATTCATTAGTGTGGGATGTAGCGCTACATTCATTAGTGTGGGATGTAGCGCCACATTCATTAGTGTGGGATGTAGCGCCACATTCATTAGTGTGGGATGTAGCGCCACATTCATTAGTGTGGGATGTAGCGCCACATTCATTAGTGTGGGATGTAGCGCCACATTCATTAGTGTGGGATGTAGCGCCACATTCATCTTTGTGTTATTTAATGACTGGACCTGGAAAAGCAACAATTGAGGAGGAAACGTTGAGTCAGCAGTGGGCGGGATCAGAATTGTCATTTTTTTGTAGTGTACATCCCTAGTGCATGCTATTACACTGCGCTACTCAATCTTTTGCAGTGATGGCCTGTACGTTACTACTGCATAAGGTTTTAGTAGTGTCCTATACTTTACTACTGCATAGGGTTTTAGTAGTGTCCTATACTTTACTACTGCATAGGGTTTTAGTAGTGTCCTGTACTCTACTACTGCATAGGGTTTTAGTAGTGTCCTATACTTTACTACTGCATAGGGTTTTAGTAGTGTCCTATACTTTACTACTGCATAGGGTTTTAGTAGTGTCCTATACTTTACTACTGCATAGGGTTTTAGTAGTGTCCTATACGTTACTACTGCATAGGGTTTCAGTAGTGTCCTATACTTTACTACTGCATAGGGTTTTAGTAGTGTCCTATACGTTACTACTGCATAGGGTTTTAGTACTGTCCTATATTCTAATACTACTAAGGGTTTTAGCATTATACACTACATTTCACAGTGCTGTGCTACACTGCAGTCTGCTAGATGGTACTACTCTATGAAGAGGTAAAGGTATAGTGCACTCACTCTCTCTTTCTCTCTCTCTCCCCTCTCTCTCTTTTTCTCTCTTCTCTTTTGCTGTTTATCTCCAGTCTTCCTTTCTGCCTCCGTGCTGAGAGCCCTTCTGTTTCAGGTGGGATTTCAAAGGCATGTATTCACTTCCTTCTCCTCCTTCCTCATCCCCCTCTTCCACTCCCGTCTCATCCATCTCTCCCTCCTTTTCCTTGCTCATCCTTCTCTACTCTCTCTCTCTCTTGTCTATCCCTGTAATTCCTCATCACGCAAACGCACACCTGTATTTCCACTGGAAGGAAGGGTAATTCACGTGTACACTGTTGACAGGATGTGCAGTTTGATTGACGTGTTGTATTTTTGATTGGCAGGGTGCGGACAAGGCTCGCTCGCAGCTTCTGATCGTGGACCGCGGTTACGACCCGATTTCTCCAATTCTGCATGAGCTGACCTTCCAGGCAATGGTGCACGACCTCCTGGACATCAACCAAGACATCTATAGGTGAGCTCTAGGGGCGTGCATCTCTCCCTTATAAGACGATCCGATACGTATCTAGATACATGGGCTATGATACGATTCAGGGACGATACATTTTAATAAGGAGCGATTCGCTACGATTCGATTCGATGCAGTCTGATACAGTTCTTAACATTTCTTTAATGTAGATATTCATTTTCCATTATAAATTAAAATAAGCCAATTCTATAAAACTTCCACTCCAGCTACAATCATGTTTCTGGCATGTTTCAGTTACCATGGCTGGTTCTTTATCAGCAATGTTCCAGTCAACCCATCACTTCAACAAGAAAACAGTGAACATGTGTCCCCCACCTATATGCATGTCGTCAGCATGTACAGTGTTGAATGTTTAAGTGGAGTGGGCTTTTGTTTCTGTCGCTGTGTCTCCATCATCTACTCTCTCTATTAGCCTATCTCGTTATAGTTAACTATATCACTGCAACAAAGTACATTATTCGGGCATTTTCAGTGTAACTGAGAAACTGGGCAAGTACCCAGCGTTTTCAGTAAACCTGGTGGTTAACTTAGCTAGTCTAGCCAGTTAGCTAATGTCACACAGCAGTCGGCTGATCAGACTCAAGAGAGTCAGAGGGGCGGTTATTCTCCGTGCCTATAACGAGGCATCACGTATATTGTGATAAGACAAGCTCAAGCTATGTTCGTGATGACCGGAGAATTTTGGTGTTTACTTCGTTGTCAGAATAAACGGAGGTCGCCTCCAAAGATATCCTGGTCTGGGCTTCTTCATCAAAACACAATGCACATGACGTTAGCTACCACCGGTTACACGGATATCGCTGAGTAGGCTAAGCTACCACACAGGCAGGAAGAACAACGCGATGATTTTTTCGGAATGCTACATGCTATACAAATGGCTGTCACTTCTGTATTCTTGTCAAATTCCTTTGTCCAGTCCAACATATCGTTACACTGAATCGCACTGTGATTTCAAGGCCACCAAATTGAGCATAGTGAGGTTTCTGCTGTATCACGCAATTGCTAGCTATCAAGCTAACCATCCCAGGAAATGAGAAGTCAGCTAACGTTAGCTAACTTAGCAATCTGAACAATAAACTTACATGCACCTCACGTAGCTGTATTGTTTTATAAAAAGGGAACGATGCTGACTAGCGAATACAGTGGTAGGGAGTAGGGACAATTATAGCTAGCTGCTCAAAACAAATCCACTACCAAAATAACATGACTTGTAACGTTAGATCAGTGAGTCTTCCGCAGCAGCTATAGTAGAATTAGCAGCAAAGCTTCAGTCAACCGGTTCGTAACTTTAGAATCGGGCCATCGACCGGTTAATGGTACATTTAGATCGATCCAGGGGTCCGCGGATCGATGTAGTCGCATCTTTAACGTTAAAATCGGTTTCCGATTTGTATCGGTGAATCGTTACACCCCTAGTGAGCTCACACCTCACCTACAATCCAACACATCTACAGGTGAGCTCACACCTCACCTACAATCCAACACATCTACAGATGAGCTCACACCTCACCTACAATCCAACACATTTACAGGTGAGCTCACACCTCACCTACAATCCAACACATCTACAGGTGAGCCCACATTAAACCTACAAACCAAACTATCTACAGGTGTAGTCCAGAACAACTGTTCAGTTGAGCTCACATAACACCATCTGCACTCTGCTGGAGTCCCGGTTCGTGTGTGTGTGCGTGCGTTTGTGCGTGCGTGCGCTTGTCTTGTCTTGTCTATGTGAGTGTATCCATACTTTGTGTGTTTCAGGTACCAGTCATCAGGGCTCGGGGACTCGCGGGAGAAGGAAGCCCTTCTGGATGAGGACGATGACCTGTGGGTCCAGCTCAGGCACATGCACATCGCTGATGTCACAAAGTAGGCCCCGCCCACCACATTGTGCTCTCCTCCTCGTCACCTGCCCTTGTTTTATCGGAGAAAATCTGTCTGTCACACAGGTTGCTTTGTATTTTGAATGCCTTTTTTCAGTGTCATGGTAAATATGACGTCGCCTTTCTCCCTCTTTCCCTCCTTTTGATATCCTGTCTCTCTCTCTTCCTCCCTCTCTCTCCCCCTCTTTCTCTCTCCCTCTCTCCCCCACTCTCATTCTCTGTCTCCCACCCCCCTCTCTCCCCCCTCCTTTTTGCTTTCACTTTCTCTCTCTCTCTTTCCCTCTCCCTATTTCTCCCTTTTTTTGCCCTCTCTCTCTCTCTAAATTTTTAGTATCTTACTGTTGTTATTTTTGTTTTCTCCTTGCAAAAGTACATGTTGTGGGACTGTGATTTTTCTCCTCTCTCTCTCTGTCTCTGTCTCTCTCTCTTTTTTTCCCCCTCTCTGTCCTCCCATTTATTATTGCTCTTGTGAGTACATTTTAAGCGTCATTAGAATATGATGTTGACATGTAACAATAAAGCTGGTTTTTAAATTCAAAATTCTCTCCCTCTCTCAGGATGGTCTCGGAGCTGCTGCGGAAGTTCTGTGAGAGTAAGCGGATGTGCACAGACAAGGTAAATGCGGAGCAGAACAAACGACTCTCAGTGTGTGACCGTCGTATGGCCATTGGAGGGCATTGTGACCAGATTATTAAGAGAGTGACCGCTGTATGACCGTTTGGAGGTGTTGTGATCACTGTATGACCGTTGGAGGGAATTGTGACCAGATTATTAAGAGAGTGACCGCTGTATGACCGTTAGGAGGTGTTGTGACCAGATTATTAAGAGAGTGACCGCTGTATGACCGTTTGGAGGTGTTGTGATCACTGTATGACCATTGGAGGGAATTGTGACCAGATTATTAAGAGAGTGATCGCTGTATGACCGTTAGGAGGTGTTGTGATCACTGTATGACCATTGGAGGGAATTGTGACCAGATTATTAAGAGAGTGACCGCTGTATGACCGTTAGGAGGTGCTCTGACCAGATTATTGAGGTAGTCCCTTTCCTCTCCAGGCCAATATTAAAGACCTCTCTCAGATGCTGAAGAAGATGCCTCAATATCAGAAGGAGTTGAGCCTGGTAAGTCTGGCGTTTTGTAAAAACGGTGAAAAGATATTTCCCCCGTCATTTATGAAAGCTCTTTAAACCGGACTGGGATTCTGTCCAGTCATTTATGTCCAAACTTCACATACGCCGGTGTGGTATAACGGTTACGGTCAGGGAACTGGCCTTGTGGGATCGATTCCCAGGTAGGACACTGCCGTTGTACCCTTGAGCAAGCTGCTTAACCTGAATTGTTTCAGTATCCCGCTGTATAAATGGATACTATGTAAAAATGCAAAAGTTGTCGAAGTGGCTCTGGATAAGGGTGCCTGCTTAAACACCTGTAATGTGAAGTGAAGTAATGCCATAACGCTGTGCTCAAGGAACGCCTCTTTACCTTTCCCCCTGTCGCAGTACTCGACCCACCTGCACCTGGCGGACGCCTGCATGAAGACCTATAAGCTCACACTGGACAAGCTGTGTGAGGTCGAGCAGGTGAGCTTTTTTAAAAATTTCATTTGTTTTATTCAAAAATAAACACCATGCGGTTTCCATAGAGCAATGTCAGGCTGTAGGCCAGGGGACTAATGGGGTATTTGAGACAAATTCTACAACCCCCCCCCCCCCCCCCCCCACCCCCCCCCCACCTCCGATATACAGGATGGTCAGAGTGGAGTACTTGAGCCAAATTTTATGACTGCCCCCTGTAGATAAGTATCATCGGGGGGGGTTGGGGTTGGACACACCTTCACCTCACCTGCAGATCTTCCTACACAGGGAAGGCAGGAAAGGGGGGGTTTGTGTATGTGACATCATGTACACGTATGAGACACACAACGTTTGAATATGCGTACCGGCTCTTCCCCGACCTGTCGGTCAGTTTGACCTCCTCAGCAAAGCAGACCCATGTTCACACTGAGGTGGAGAGCCGGTGACCGGACGGACGCCCCACACATACTAATCCTGAATATGTATGTCAATGCACATTAACCCTCTTGTCAATGTTGGCTCGTATTGGCACCTCTTAGTGAAGGCCTCAGGCCTGGCATTTCTCATTAATGACATAACTGTGTGGCCTGTGGTTCCTGGAACGTGGCCTTCGCTCACACGGCTGTAATGCACAGAATTATGTTACATCACAGCTGAAAGCAGGATGTTTAACACTAGGCTGTAGTGTTGGGTCTGTGCATTATCCCCAAAGCCTTCATCTCTACACGTCAGATTAAATCTCTCCTCCCCCCCCCCACACAATGCACCACACACGATACACACACACACACACGCACACATATGCGTTTGCACTTGCGCCCACATGCACACCCTTTCATACACTCATATTTAACGCTTGTGCCCCGGTAAGGACTTGGCCACAGGGGCGGACCATGAGGGGGAGACTATTAAAGATGCCATGAAGAGCATTGTCCCTGTGCTGCTGAACACTGACATACAACCCTATGACAAGATCCGCATCATCCTGCTCTTCATTTTCCACAAGAAAAAGGGGTAGGTCTCCATTATGGCTCTACATCTTCCACAAGAGGAAGGTCAGGTCTCCATTATGGCTCTACATCTTTCACAAGAAAAACGGTAGGTCTCCATTATGGCTCTACATCTTCCACAAGAAGAAGGTCAGGTCTCCATTATGGCTCTGCATCTATCACAAATTACAAGAAGAAGGGTAGGTTTCCATTATGGCTCTGCATCTTCCACAAGAAGAAGGTCAGGTCTCCATTATGGCTCTGCATCTATCACAAGAAGAAGGTTAGGTCTATAATGGCTCTCATCTTACAAAATGCAGCTTGAGTCCCTTTTGGATTTCTAATGAAAAGATAGAATCTGTCTGCTCTCTCTCTCGGGAGAAGTTGCTTTTACCTGTGGTCCAAATGGTTTATTTTGAGGTTACCGTGGTTACTGGGCTTCACACAGGTATCGGGGAGGAGAACCTGGCCAAGCTCATCCAACACGCCAACATACAGCAGGACAGCAACATCATCACCAACCTGCAGCACTTGGGCTGCCCCATCATATCTGGGGTACGAGCCCTGCCCACTCACCTTCTCCTGTGTTCTGTGCCCACTCACCTGTGAAACAGTGTGGCCTGTCATCGGCGGCGAGGCGTTGTGCTTTAGGAGGGGGTGTGTCCTCACTGATATTGTG
Source organism: Synaphobranchus kaupii (assembly GCA_029718625.1). Classification (NCBI taxonomy): domain Eukaryota; kingdom Metazoa; phylum Chordata; class Actinopteri; order Anguilliformes; family Synaphobranchidae; genus Synaphobranchus; species Synaphobranchus kaupii. Next base: position 18,510,253 of record CM056387.1, on the reverse strand, counting down.
TGGGTGTGTTTTAAGGGGGGGCGTGGCCTCATTTGTGCTGTGGGTGTGTTTTAAAAGGGGGTGTGTCCTCACTGGTACTGTGTGTGTGTGTGTGTTTTGGAAGGGGGCGTGACCTCACGGGCACTGTGGGTGTGTTTTAAGGGGGGCGTGGCCTCACTGGTACTGTGGGTGTGCTTTAAGGGGGGTGTGGCCTCACTGGTATTCTGTGTGTGCTTTAAGGGGGGGTGTGGCCTCACTGGTTCTGTGGGTGTGTTTTAGGGGGGTGTGGCCTCACTGGTACTGTGGGTGTGTTAAGGGGGGCGTGGCCTCACTGGTACTGTGGGTGTGCTTTAAGGGGGGTGTGGCCTCACTGGTACTGTGGGTGTGCTTTAAGGGGGGTGTGGCCTCACTGGTACTGTGTGTGTGCTTTAAGGGGGGTGTGGCCTCACTGGTACTCTGGGTGTGTTTAAGGGGGGTATGGCCTCACTGGTACTGTGTGTGGGTGTGTTTTAGGGGGGTGTGGCCTCACCGGTACTGTGGGTGTGTGTGTTTTAGGGGGGTGTGGCCTCACTGGTACTGTGGGTGTGTTTTAGGGGGGTGTGGCCTCACTGGTACTGTGTGTGGGTGTGTTTTAGGGGGGTGTGGCCTCACTGGTACTGTGGGTGTGTTTTAGGGGGGTGTGGCCTCACTGGTACTGTGTGTGGGTGTGTTTTAGGGGGGTGTGGTCTCACTGGTACTGTGTGTGGGTGTGTTTTAGGGGGGTGTGGCCTCACTGGTACTGTGGGTGTGTTTTAGGGGTGTGTGGTCTCACTGGTACTGTGGGTGTGTTTTAGGGGGGTGTGGTCTCACTGGTACTGTGTGTGGGTGTGTTTTAGGGGGGTGTGGCCTCACTGGTACTGTGGGTGTGTTTTAGGGGGGTGTGGCCTCACTGGTACTGTGTGTGGGTGTGTTTTAGGGGTGTGTGGCCTCACTGGTACTGTGTGTGGGTGTGTTTTAGGGGGGTGTGGTCTCACTGGTACTGTGTGTGGGTGTGTTTTAGGGGGGTGTGGTCTCACTGGTACTGTGTGTGGGTGTGTTTTAGGGGGGTGTGGCCTCACTGGTACTGTGGGTGTGTTTTAGGGGGGTGTGGCCTCACTGGTACTGTGTGTGGGTGTGTTTTAGGGGGGTGTGGCCTCACTGGTACTGTGTGTGGGTGTGTTTTAGGGGGGTGTGGTCTCACTGGTACTGTGTGTGGGTGTGTTTTAGGGGGGTGTGGCCTCACTGGTACTGTGTGTGGGTGTGTTTTAGGGGGGTGTGGCCTCACTGGTACTGTGTGTGGGTGTGTTTTAGGGGGGTGTGGCCTCACTGGTACTGTGGGTGTGTTTTAGGGGGGTGTGGCCTCACTGGTACTGTGTGTGGGTGTGTTTTAGGGGGGTGTGGCCTCACTGGTACTGTGTGTGGGTGTGTTTTAGGGGGGTGTGGTCTCACTGGTACTGTGTGTGGGTGTGTTTTAGGGGGGTGTGGCCTCACTGGTACTGTGGGTGTGTTTTAGGGGGGTGTGGCCTCACTGGTACTGTGTGTGGGTGTGTTTTAGGGGGGTGTGGCCTCACTGGTACTGTGTGTGGGTGTGTTTTAGGGGGGTGTGGTCTCACTGGTACTGTGTGTGGGTGTGTTTTAGGGGGGTGTGGCCTCACTGGTACTGTGTGTGGGTGTGTTTTAGGGGGGTGTGGCCTCACTGGTACTGTGTGTGGGTGTGTTTTAGGGGGGTGTGGCCTCACTGGTACTGTGGGTGTGTTTTAGGGGGGTGTGGCCTCACTGGTACTGTGTGTGGGTGTGTGGCCTCACTGGTACTGTGTGTGGGTGTGTTTTAGGGGGGTGTGGCCTCACTGGTACTGTGTGTGGGTGTGTTTTAGGGGGGTGTGGCCTCACTGGTACTGTGTGTGGGTGTGTTTTAGGGGGGTGTGGCCTCACTGGTACTGTGTGTGGGTGTGTTTTAGGGGGGTGTGGCCTCACTGGTACTGTGTGTGGGTGTGTTTTAGGGGGCGAACGCTGGGCAAACTTTACCCGACAGGAAGTTTCCTGAGAGCACCTATCAGCTGTCGCGCTGGACGCCCACACTCAAAGACGTGATGGAGGTAGGAACGGATTCACCCGCCTCTTATCTCCTCTTATCTTTGTGTCTGTGCGTCTGTCTGTACATCCATCTGACTACCCCTTGCTTGTCCGTTTCCCAGAATGCCATAGAGGATAAACTGGACAAGAAGCTGTGGCCGTTCATCTCTGACCCTGTCCCAGTCGCCACCACACAGACTGCAGTCAGGTGGGGGTGGTTTTGGGGGACTGCATCCCACTTACTTAGCATAACCCAGGGTTATTTTTATAATAATATAAAGATATTTAGATCATTCTGGTGCACAGTCTGGTGTTCATAACCTCTCATCAAAACACATACACTGGTCGTACATAATTTGTAGATTGTGGCATGATGGTACCTGCAGAACTTTGTTTATGAACGGAGTCATAAGTGACTGATTCCATCAGCGAGCCATAGCGTCTGTTGCTGCACTCGCTCTGGTGATGTGAAAATGTAAATCTTCTGTCTGTCTGAGTACTATTCTCTTCATGCTCTCGGCCATCATCCCAGCAGTGGTAAAAACATGCACCAGCTGGCCACGCCCTCAACACTGACACAGCGCTGCACCACAGACCGGCAACGCCCTGAACACTGACACAGCCCTGTACCACAGACAGGCCACACCTTAAAAACGGACACATGAGCTCTCTACCACAGCCCGACCAGTCAACCGACCGACCTCAACGCTAACATATTTGGCCAACGGTAGCGGCTCTGGTCTGCAGAAGTGGAAAGTCCAGGGGTCAGAAAGTAAAAGTTCTGCCATGTTTTGCTTCCATCCACGAACTGAGCCAGCTGATTTCACTAGTTAGTTCTGCCTCCTGGCTGAAGAATTGTGCTAATTAGCAAATCCAGATGATTGTAACCAAATACTGGGGAGGACCTTTTACTTTCTGAACCCGGGCCTTCCACCTCTGCTGGTCTGTAACCCAGCCTCTCCCTTCCTCTCTGACAGTGCACGGTTTGGACACTGGCATAAGAACAAGTCATCGAGTGAGTGCCGCAGCGGGCCAAGGCTCATCGTCTTCGTCATTGGGGGCGTGACGCACTCCGAAATGCGCGCGGCGTACGAGGTCACCCGCGCCACTGATGGCAAATGGGAGGTCCTGATTGGTGGGTTTAATTTCAGTCACCGTTTATTTTTTATTTATTTTATTTTATTTTTTAACCGGGACCGTATGAACATTACCATATATAGATTTGCGGTCTGAAACGTGACCTCCCTGACCGTGACTCTCCATACCTCTCTCCTGAAGGCTCCTCCCACATCCTCACCCCCACCGACTTCCTGAACGATCTGAAGAGCCTGGACCAGCCGCCCCAGGAGTCTTAGGCCAACCCCCAGCCCCCAGCCCCCGGACCCCCGACACCAGCACCTGCAAACCGTTACCTCCACCTGGTAGTCTAGTCACTGAGGTCGTCTCGCTGTATTCCACAAACTGTAGTTTATATGCTGTTGTACTCTCTGCATATGCCATCTGTGGAAGGAGCTGCACTGTTTCTCTTTCTCTAAAAAGGAGAATAATTTCCCTCCAGTTTTACAATGTTGGCATCCCTGGGGGGCTGGTGATTGTGGGGTCACCTGTACCTGGATGTGGCAAAGACCAGTTGGGCGGGGCCAGAAGCAGGTGCTGCTGGCAGTCTGTGGCCCATCCCACACAGAGTGAATGAATCTTAAACCGTCTTTGCAAAAGCATCTTGTTTTAGTCAATTAAGAGATCTGGCTCACTCCTTATTTCACAATATTTAATTCCTTTTTGCATTTTTTTTTTCCTGAATTCCTGGGGAGCAAAACTTGTGGTGTACAGATTGATACTGTGATTGATCGATGTTTCTGAGATATATTTAATATTAACGCACAGACATATCTATAAAGAGGCTCATTTGAAAAGTCCACCGGGTGCCTTATAACACTGGTGTGTCTGTGCAGTCCTTTGTTCTGCTGTTGGTGTGGAGTTGGTTTTCTTTTCTCGGCCCACATAGACACAGGCTTCTCCCTTCTTTTCCTCGTAAGAACTCGTACGGATGCGCTCGGCATCGATCAGGATCCTTTCAGAGAAAGCGATTTCCACCGTAGCTCTTAGATAGCCCAACCGGAGCTGCACAGAGATGGTACTCTGACCGCAAGCTGTAGAGTTAAACCCATGGTGCCCAATCATGTGCCACGGAGGGCCGTGAGTATGCAGGTTTTCATTCCGTCCAATCGCGTCACCAGCCGATTTCACGAATTAGTTCCCTCCTCTCTGGTAGAAGGTGTGTTAATTAGTGACATCAGCAGGCGTTGTGATTGGTTGGAATGAACACCTGCATACTCTCGGGCCTCCGTGGCACATGATTGGGCGCCACTGATTTAAATGGTCCTCTTGTGCAAAGCTGAAGAGAGACTTAACTGTTGTACAGATATGTGGAGAGAGACTATCCTTTTGTACAAAGCTGTGGAGAGAGACCTGGGGGCCCTTGCCCTGTTTCGTCCACTCCTGTTATATCCCAGAGGTCTCTTCACTGCTCTAATTTATTCTGTAAAGGTGGGGTTGTTCGGGCAAGAGGGCAGCAACAGCAATCTAGAGTTTGCTGCCCAATGAAACCTCCCAACTCCTCATCCCTGCTATAGGTAAGCTGTGCTCTTCTTTCAATCTGGTTTAACATTTATCCAGGAATTGTGTACAAAATGGGGGGGAAAAACCCCTGAAAATCCTAAATAAATAAGACTATGAATTGTTACATTTAGGCTTTCAGTTTGATAACATTGTCAAAGTGTTTGATTTCCCCCCCCCCCCCCCCCTTTTCGTTAATGATGCACTATGTTTTGAAGCCTTTACCTGGGATAGAGTGAAGCTTGCCTGTGGTGTCATTTGATTACTGCTTTGCCTGTCAATCAAAAATAAACAATATTAATGTCAACGCTGATGTATTTGCATCGTACCTTCGTGGGCGGGGGGAGGTTTGTAATGTAGCCTACTAATAACTAGTAATAGTAATAACTACATATATATATGTATGAATAAAACATATTACGTATCTAAAAGGGATGTATATCTATGTATAGGCCTTTGATCGGAATGGTTGAGAAAGCTGCTTTACGCGTTATGTTCATTAAAGCCAATGTAGAGCGCCTTTTACAGCCTGCGTCGGCGTTCAGGGCTATATAAATAATTCACATACAAATTGGGTCAGTTGAGGATCCCTGGAAGAGGAAGGTGGATAAGTGACAGACGACAATGCGACAACCTGCGCGCAAGCATCCGCTTCCCAGATCTAATGTCACGCGGTGCGGAAACCAAAACGCTACTTAGTAATAATAATGAAAACATCCATATCCACAGACAAGGATTATCTTGTCATTAGGGATGAGTGATATAAATATTAAGACCGGAGGTTTCGTCTGGGGCATTGGGTCGGTACGGTTTATTAACGGGTACCTTATAAAAGCCCTCCCGAGACCCACGGTTTACTTCCGTGCGCGCGCGCGGGGTAGCCTACGTAGTTGTATGCGTTAAGTCGTGTTCCTGAGTTTGAATAGCTCCTTGAATCCTTGCATTTTCCCCCTCCGTTGTATTCATACGGAACAAAGTTATGCGCGCCACGTCTCAGTTGGATCAACTGGATCATTTGATCTCGATGCATCAATTTTTATTTGGTGTTACCTCAAAGTCGTCTCACTGTATTCCACAAACTGTATAGTTTACATGCTGTTGTCTGCACTCTCTGCATATCCTATCTGTGGAAAGAGCTGCACTGTTTGTCTTTCTCTAAAGAGGAGAATTCTTTCTCTCCAGTTTTACAATATTGGCATCCCTGGGGGGCTGGTGATTATGAGGTCACCTGTACCTGGATGTTGGAAAGACCAGTGGGGCGGGGCCAGAAGCAGGTGCTGCTGGCATTCTGTGGCCCATCCCATACAGAGTGAATAAATCTAAAACCGTCTTTGCAAAAGCATCTTGTTTTAGTCGTTTAGGAGATCTGGCTCACTCCTTATTTCACAATATTTAATTCCTTCATGTAGATTAATTTAATTCCTTTATGACTCCACAGGGTGCCTTATAACGCTGGTGTGTCTGTGTGATCCTTAGTCCCGCTGTTGGTGTGGAGTTGGTTGGTTTTTCTCTTCGGACCGCATAGACATGGGTTTTTCTCTTCCTATCCTCGTAAGAACTCAGACAGATGCGCTCTGTATCGATCAGGGCCCTCGAGGAGACAGACATTTCCACCATAGCTGGGACCAGAGATGGTACTCTGAGTAGAATTAAACAGTAGGCCTACTGTCGTCCAAAGCTGAATAGAGAGTCTATCCTTTTGTACAAAGCCGTGGAGAGAGACCTGGGGGGCCCTTGACCTGTTTCGTCCACTCCTGTCATATCCCAGAGGTCTCTCTTCACTGCTCTAATTTATTCTGTAAAGGTGGGGTTGGGAAATGTTTGGTCAAGCGGGCAGCAGCAACAGCAATCTGTCGCCGAATTAAACCTCCCAACTCCCCCATCCCTGCTATAGGTAGCCCAATGCTCTTCTTCAGACCTGGTTTAACGTTTCTGCAGGATTTACGTACAATATGAGGAAGAGGAAGAGGATGGTGAATAAGAGCATCCCGAGCCTGACGCCACTCCAGATCAAACGTCACGCAAAATGGTAGCCTGCTTATTAATAATAATAACATTCATATCCACAGGCCGGGATTATCTTTTCATCAGGGATTAGTGATACTAATATTAAGACGGGAGGTTTTGTCTGGGACATCGGGTTGTTATGATATAATACTGGGTAGCTTTAGACCATTTAAAAGCCCTCTCAAGACCCACGGTTTAGGCTAGTGCTACTTGTGCGTGCACTGCACAGGGTACGGGTAGTTGTATTCGGTAGTCGTGTTCCTGAGTTATAACAATTCCCTGCATCCTTGCATTTCCCTCCTCCTTTTTATATTTACGCAATTAAGTTACACTGCGCTACTTGTCGGTTGGAACTGTTAGGAAACCCATTTGATTTTGAGACGTCCATTTTTATTTAGTGGACTCGTGCGACCATCTCTGGTAGGTATTTTAAGGATGACGTCTGTGGAGTCAAAGGCTGAGCCGTGGAAGGGAACAGAGGAACTCGCTCAGGTAGGCCTATGTAACGCTACGCACATACACAAATTAAGTTGTCCCTAACTACTATGTTATTATGCATTTCATTGACCCTAACATTACCTTTTCTATTTTTTTTGCCTTGTTCTTGTTTAGTTGATGTGTTGCAATTCATACTGTTGTCCAGCAGGGGGTGTCAGAGGGCACAGTGGAGCTGCTGGAGCTTCTCAGTCATGTACAGGGAGGGCGTATGGAGGAGCAACGCTGCCTGTTTGACCCCAAGAAGATCCCTTGTACCCCAAAACACATTGATGCAGCAAACCCTGGTCAGTACTGAACCCCCCCCTAATACTCACCTCATGCACACTTATTTAGCATTGCTGTATTCAGTATTAATACACTTTTTTATTTTATTTTTTTAAAGTAAAAAAAATAAATTTCTTTTGTTTTTCTCAATAATTTACAAATTACCTTTGCCACCGGCACATCAGGACCATTGCAGCTGAAGGCATGTCCTTCATGCACTCAACCCAATGCTTTTGTCCATGAGTCAGTGACTACTTTACATCTTACAGGCTACAGTGGCTACGCTATAATACAGGAGAGAGCTAGCTATTGCTATTGGAAGAGAAGTGTATCTCACTGAACACGATGAGAACCTGTGTACTAATCATGAGCACTTTACTGACTTAGTCACTCGGTGGCCCGTAAACATACATTTATACATGAATATTTCTGATTCCTCTATAGCCCTCAGCCCAGGCACAAGGTCAGAGGTGGTCTCTGGCAGTGATCGCGATGGGCAGGAGAAGACTGAGGCTGGGAATGAAATGGACCACTTGTGCAACATGCTGTCCAGAGTCCAGGTAGATTTCTCACCACTCGTGTTGAGCATGAACCTACGTAGACTGACTGTATTTCAGTACAGGCTGTAGTACAATAAACTTTGTCAGCAGCTCATTGCAATTCAGTTTCAGCTCTGGGTTTTATAAGGTTATTTTTTTTATCTTTAGTGTATTGTTATTGTTTTCAAATAGTCCAGACAGTTTTGTGCAATGAAGGATTTACAATGCCTGCTGGCTTTACAATGGTTCATATGGAGGCATAAGTGGGTCTGTGACATTATGTTTCCAGAAGCTGTTATGTGAATACACTCATTTTTATAGAGTTTTTCGCAACTGTGAACATAAATATCTGTTTTTCTATTTTGCTGGTTTCTCTTTCCTTGAGTGCAGTGGTCCCATGCATGTGCTACAGAAAATAGTTCCAACCAAAAATAAGATAACATTATTTTTTTTAAATTAAAGAATGACCAGGTAATAGGGAGGCACAGTGAGTAGCACTGTTGCCTTACAGGAAGAAGGTTCCGAGTTCTAATCTCAGCCGAGGGTTTTTTCTGTGTGGAGTTTACATGTTCTCCCTGTGTCTGCGTGGGTTTCCTCCAGGTACTCTGGTTTCCTCCCACAGTCCAAAGACATGCAGGTTAGGCTAATTGGGGAGTCAAAATTGTCCTTGAGGTATGGATGCTTGAGCGAACGGTGCAGGGCCCTGTAATGGATTGGTGAACTGTCCAGGGTGTATTCTTGCCTTTCACCCGAACGCCTGATGGGATTCATCACACAAAAACTGTCTGCGATGCCATTTGAAAATATGCACTAAAACTGAAGAAATAAACAAGTAAACCAGAGAAAGGGAATTATCATTGAATACAAACAGACTATAAAACATTATAGGTACACTGCACCTAAGTACAAGTGGACCGTAGTTACAGCGCTGCTTGATGATAGGTAAGTTAACAGCTGTACATTGTCCTCATTCGTAGAATTTTATATTTTGTTTATTTAGAAAAATTATATGTTAATTTTGTGTGTTTCCCAGGGCTCCAGGATGGATGAGCAGCGATGCTCTGCACCCCAAAACCTTCTGGCTCCTGGGTCCCCTCTCCCCCCCAGGAAGGCTAACTCCAGGCCTGCTTCCCCTACAGTAACCCCCTCCAGCCTGGGTCCCCCTCGGTCCTCCTCCCTCAGCCCCCCTCCGCATAAAGAGAGAGAGCAGAGGGACGGCCTGCAGACTGCTCAGGTGTGTAAAGGTTAATATACAGACTGGTGACAAATTAAAGGAAAAACCAACATAAAGTGTCTTAGTAAGGTGTTGGTCCACCACAAGCCGCCAGAACAGCTTCAATGCGCCTTGGCATAGATTCTACCTCTAGTCTAGCATAGATTCTAGTCTGTGGAACTCTACTGGAGGGATGGGACACCATTCTTCCAAAAGATATTTCTTCCTTTGGTGTTTTGATGATGGTGGTGGAGGGCGCTGTCTAAAACGTTGGTTCAAAATCTCTCATAGGTATTCAATTGGGTTGAGATCTGGTAACTGCGAAGGCCATAGCATATGATTCACATAATTTTCATACTCATCAAACCATTCAGTGACCCCTCGTGCCCTGTGGATGGGGGCATTGTCATCCTGAAAGAGACCACTCCCATCAGGATAGACATTTTTCATCATAGGATAAAGGTGATCACTCAGAATAACTTTGTATTGATTTGCAGTGACCCTTCCCGCTAAGGGGATAAGTGGACCCAAACCATGCCAGGAAAATGCCCACCATAGCATAGCAGAGCCACGTTCCCTTAATTTGTCACCCGTCTGTAACGCAGCACAGGCAATGCAGTCAAATACTATATCGGCTCAGTAACAGGCTCTGTGAGAGTTTTAGATTATAGATCTCATGTTTATAATGTAGGCCAGAACTAAGCGGGAAGTGGCAGTAAGCTGAGTTCTTATTGGCCGTTTCATGCCTTGATCTGTGCTCTGATTGGGTGATGCTGTAACTCCCAGCAGGGAGTGGCTCCAAGTACAGTGGAAGAGGAGCAGTTCTTCTCCCTGCTCAGTCACGTGCAGAGAGGGTGCATGGAGGAGCAACGTTGTGTTTTTGACCCAAACAAGAGGAGCACCTGTACCCCCAAACACACTGATGCGACTGATACTGCACACTCAGGTTAAAACTGTCCCAAAACCCTAAATACCGCATAGACACTTATTCAGTATTCATGATCTGAATTCATAGATTTATGATTTTATATTTTTGTTCCTCTCTTGTCCCCACTCACTCCTCAGCCGCAGACATTGATCAACTGTTCAGCATCTTGGCCAGCTCTCAGGGCCGTCGCCTAGACGACCAGCGCGCGTCGCTCAACTTGCTGCCAGGGTTCCAGGTAGTCTCTGGCAGTGGTCAGGATGGAGAGGGGAGGTCTGTTGCTGGAAAGGAAGCAGATCAGCTGTGCAACATGGTGTCCAGAGTCCAGGTGTGTCTCTCCTGCACAGGTATAGCACTGCGCTGCACAGGTAGACTGCCTTTCACTGCAGGAAGGATGTGAAATAGTATATCCTCCTGAGACTCGGTTGAAAAAAATAAAAAAAGTTTTTAGGTATTAAAAAAAATATATATATATTTCTTTTGTTATTTATTTCTGATTTCCCCAGTCTTTCTCTCAATTTGGTAGCCGATTGTACCCCAGTACGATTCAGTTCCCCTTGTACTGCTGAGAATTGGCCAACCCCGTCGGCCGGTGGTAGGAAGGAGGTCTTTTTCAAGCGCCAGAGCTATCTCCTCCTGACTGTACCTCCAGCGCTACACCTCTATGTGTGCGACGAATCTCCCCGCCGAGACCCTCCCATCCTCCCCCGGAGCGGCCGCCCAATTATCAGCCTAGTAGAATATATGGCTCTTGAGATTACGACCAGAGACTCATGTCCCCTACGACAAAACTTAATGACCGGTTCTCAGGGGATAAATCGGCATCGGTTCAATTTGATTATAGTACAGGTAGACTGTTTTTCACAGGTAAAGTACAGGTAGACTGTTTTTCACAGGTATAGTACAGGTAGACTGTTTTTCACAGGTATAGTACAGGTAGACTGTTATTGTTTTTTTCACAGGTAAAGTACAGACTATTGTTGTTTTTTTCACAGGGACAGTACAGAGGGGTGTACTACGAAGCGAGATTAATGGGATAGCGAGCTAAATTAAGCTTCAACCCGGGTTTTTCTGTATCACGAAGCCGACTCACTTTTAATCGGGGTATATTGCCACGGCAACTTACTCTGCACGGCTAACCTGCTCCGGCGCTGGTTATGTTCAGGGTAACGGATTGAAACGTATGAAAGCAGCGCCCTTTGACCAATCAACTCCTTGGCTTTGTAAAAAGGCGTCTCCATTCCAAAGGATCTCGTAGAGATATGTGCGGATACTGAGGGAATCTCTTCTCAGGGCGAGATTAGTGAGTTCCGCAAAAGATTTTCTGAGTTCCGGAAAATGCTTGAGAGACTTTTTTTTAATGAATAAATGTTAGTGTGATTGCTTGAGAAAGATTTTAAACATGCTGTATCAAGTTTAAAGTTTAGGAGCTCTAGGATGTAGTAGTACAGTTGTCACATTAGAAATAAACTGTATGACAATGTACTGAGAGTATGCTATAGATTTATTTGTTATGAGTGGTAAGGTGAATAAGGTATTAACTAATGAATTTAATCTACATGATGAGCATTCTTTATTTAATTTTTTTTGCAAAATCTCCTTCCTGGCTTTGTTGGTAACGGTGATGCTTTTTGCTCTTATGATTGATTCATGTTCTTATCCGTTGATTATATCCGTCCGTGTCTTTTTTTCCACAGGAGAGAAATGTGTTGCTCTAGTACAGCCCATGCTGCACCGCTATAGGCTCGTTGTTGTAGACACCGCCCCTTTTATGGGAACGCGCACAGAGCTTGATTAATAAAGCCTGTGTTCACTTAGCAAGTTGATAACCGCGTTCGTTGTGCCGGTTAAGCTAGATTGCGGTGGTTAGGCTTTCTGAAGCCAGCTAACGCAAAGAAACCCTGGGCTATGTTAAGCTTCCTTCATAGTATACCCCCCAGGTAGACTGCAGGTCAGCACAGGTGTAGCACAGGTATTATGAAGCGGCTGATTCTGATTCTGAGGTGGTTCTGCGTGTTTCCCAGGGCTCCAGGATGGATGAGCAGCGATGCGCTGCACCCCAAAACCTTCTGGCTCCTGGGTCTCCCAGGAAGGCTCACTCCAGGCCTGCTTCCCCTACAGTAACCCCCTCCAGCCTGGGTCCCCCTCGATCCTCCTCCCTCAGCCCCCCTCCGCATAAAGAGAGAGAGCAGAGGGACGGCCTGCAGACTGCTCAGGTGTGTAAAGGTTAATATACCTGCACAGGCAATGCAGTCATATCCTATATCGGCTCAGTAACGCGTTGTGTGAGTGCTTTAGGTGATATATCCTGGGTTCATTCCAATCGCTTATTTTCACTCCTTGCATCCTTTCCTCGCTCCTTAGCTCCACCCAACGGAGGACACGAGGAAAGGATGCAAGGATGAGATACGAGGAGGAAGGAATCGTGGCAACTATTGAATTAGGCAAATGGAACGTCCTTGCTCAGTCAAGCGTCATATTATGCTTACGCCCTTAATTATAATGCATTTTAGCCTCTTTTTTCATGAATAAACATGGCTTTAGTTACTCCTAAAGAATGAGTGTCATTATGGAGTAAAACGCTCTATAATAAATATAAAGGAATGATAAAATAGCATTTTGGTAGGGGTGTACCCACGGCATGGCAGATGTGGAGAGGTGGGTAATTTATACACGTCACCTGTTCCGAGAAAAGGCTTCTGCAAAGGCTACACTTGTGTTTTCTCACTGAAGCATCCTCTGGGAGCCTCCTCGTTCCCAGCTCCTAACTCCTCAGAGGAGCATTTAGCAGATCAGGCCAGGACTGAGGAGACAAGGATGGATAAAATAAGGGATTGGAATGAACTGCATGGGTGCGTCCCAATATTCTTCACTCCCCACCTCCCTTCCTCCACTCCCCCACTACCACTCCTCTCCTACCCGGAAGTATGCATAACTGCCTGAACATTTCGAGTACAAGTATTTGCATGTACAGTATACAATGTACCTGACATTGCGGTTTGCATCGAGACATTAATTAATATGTAGCCATTAATACGTAATTAAGATGTAATCAGCAACATTAGATTAAAACACAAAGATCCGTTTCCGGGGCACGGAATAGAGGAGGTGGTAGTGGAGGAAGGGAGGGTGCATTTTTTGATTATTGGGACGCACCCCCTGCGTTTATAATGGAGGCTAGAACTAGCTGGGAAGTGGCAATAAGTTCAGTTCTGATTGGCCGTTTCTTGCCTTGATCTGTGCTCTGATTGGGTGATGCTGTAACTCCCAGCAGGGAGTGGCTCCAAGTACAGTGGAAGAGGAGCAGTTCTTCTCCCTGCTCAGTCACGTGCAGAGAGGGTGCATGGAGGAGCAACGTTGTGTTTTTGACCCAAACAAGAGGAGCACCTGTACCCCCAAACACACTGATGCGACTGATACTGCACACTCAGGTTAAAACTGTGTCCCAAAACCCTAAATACCGCATAGACACTTATTCAGTATTCATGATCTGAATTCATAGATTTATGATTTTATATTTTTGTTCCTCTCTTGTCCCCACTCGCTCCTCAGCCGCAGACATTGATCAACTGTTCAGCATCTTGGCCAGCTCTCAGGGCCGTCGCCTAGACGACCAGCGCGCGTCACTCAACTTGCTGCCAGGGTTCCAGGTAGTCTCTGGCAGTGGTCAGGATGGAGAGGGGAGGTCTGTGGCTGGAAAGGAAGCAGATCAGCTGTGCAACATGGTGTCCAGAGTCCAGGTGTGTGTCTCCTGCACAGGTATAGCACTGCGCTGCACAGGTAGACTGCCTTTCACTGCAGGAAGGATGTGAAATAGTATATCCTCCTGAGACTCGGTTGAAAAAAAGAAAAAAAGTTTTTAGGTATTTAAAAAAAAAAAAAAAAATTTATTTTGTTATTTATTTCTGATTTCCCCAGTCTTTCTCTCAATTTGGTAGACGATTGTACCCCAGTACGATTCAGTTCCCCTTGTACTGCTGAGAATTGGCCAACCCCGTCGGCCGGTGGTAGGAAGGAGGTCTTTTTCAAGCGCCAGATCTATCTCCTCCTGACTGTACCTCCAGCGCTACACCTCTATGTGTGTGATGAATCTCCCCGCCGAGACCCTCCCATCCTCCCCCGGAGCGGCCGCCCAATTATCAGCGTAGTAGAATATATGGCTCTTGAGATTACGACCAGAGACTCATGTCCCCTACGACAAAACTTAATGACCGGTTCTCAGGGGATAAATCGGCATTGGTTCAATTTTATTATAGTACAGGTAGACTGTTATTGTTTTTTTCACAGGTAAAGTACATGTAGACTATTGTTGTTTTTTTCACAGGGACAGTACAGAGGGGTGTACTACGAAGCGAGATTAATGGGATAGCGAGCTAAATTAAGCTTCAACCCTGGTTTTTCTGTATCACGAAGCCGACTCACTTTTAATCGGGGTATATTGCCACGGCAACTTACTCTGCACGGCTAACCTGCTCCGGCGCTGGTTATGTTCAGGGTAACGGATTGAAACGTATGAAAGCACCGCCCTTTGACCAATCAACTCATTGGCTTTGTAAAAAGGCGTCTCCATTCCAAAGGATCTTGTAGAGATATGTGCGGATACTGAGGGAATCTCTTCTCAGGGCGAGATTAGTGAGTTCCGCAAAAGATTTTCTGAGTTCCGGAAAATGCTTGAGAGACTTTTTTTTAATGAATAAATGTTTGTGTGATTGCTTGAGAAAGATTTTAAACATGCTGTATCAAGTTTAAAGTTTAGGAGCTCTAGGATGTAGTAGTACAGTTGTCACATTAGAAATAAACTGTATGACAATGTACTGAGAGTATGCTATAGATTTATTTGTTATGAGTGGTAAGGTGAATAAGGTATTAACTAATGAATTTAATCTACATGATAAGCATTCTTTATTAAATTATTTTGCAAAATCTCCTTCCTGGCTTTGTTGGAGGCAACGGTGATGCTTTTTGCTCTTATGATTGATTCATGTTCTTATCCGTTGATTATATCCGTCCGTGTCTTTTTTTCCACAGGAGAGAAATGTGTTGCTCTAGTACAGCCCATGCTGCACCGCTATAGACTCGTTGTTGTAGACACCGCCCCTTTTATGGGAACGCGCACAGAGCTTGATTAATAAAGCCTGTGTTCACTTAGCAAGTTGATAACCGCGTTCTTTGTGCCGGTTAAGCTAGATTGCGGTGGTTAGGCTTTCTGAAGCCAGCTAACGCAAAGAAACCCTGGCTATGTTAAGCTTCCTTCGTAGTATACCCCCCAGGTAGACTGCAGGTCAGCACAGGTGTAGCACAGGTATTATGAAGCGGCTGATTCTGATTCTGAGTTGGTTCTGCGTGTTTCCCAGGGCTCCAGGATGGATGAGCAGCGATGCGCTGCACCCCAAAACCTTCTGGCTCCTGGGTCTCCCAGGAAGGCTCACTCCAGGCCTGCTTCCCCTACAGTAACCCCCTCCAGCCTGGGTCCCCCTCGGTCCTCCTCCCTCAGCCCCCCTCCGCATAAAGAGAGAGAGCAGAGGGACGGCCTGCAGACTGCTCAGGTGTGTAAAGGTTAATATAACTCTGCACAGGCAATGCAGTCATATCCTATATCGGCTCAGTAACGCGTTGTGCGAGTGCTTTAGGTGATATATCCTGGGTTCACTCCAATCGCTTATTTTCACTCCTTGCGTCCTTTCCTCGCTCCTTAGCTCCACCCAATGGAGGACACGAGGAAAGGATGCAAGGATGAGATACGCGGAGGAAGGAATCGTGGGAACTATTGAATTAGGCAAATGGAACGTCCTTGCTCAGTCAAGCGTCATATTATGCTTACGCCCTTAATTATAATGCATTTTAGCCTCTTTTTTCATGAATAAACATGGCTTTAGTTACTCCTAAAGAATGAGTGTCATTATGGAGTAAAACGCTCTATAATAAATCTGAAGGAATGATAAAATAGCATTTTGGTAGGGGTGTACCCACGGCGTGGCAGATGTGGAGTGGTGGGTAATTTATACACGTCACCTGTTCCGAGAAAAGGCTTCTGCAAAGGCTGCACTTGTGTTTCCTCGCTGAAGCATCCTCTGGGAGCCTCCTCGGTCCTAGCTCCTAACTCCTCAGAGGAGCATTTAGCAGGTTAGGCCAGGACTGAGGAGACAAGGACGGATAAAATAAGGGATTGGAATGAACTGCATGGGTGCGTCCCAATATTCTTCACTCCCCACCTCCCTTCCTCCACTCCCCCACTACCACTCCTCTCCTACCCGGAAGTATGCATAACTGCCTGAATGTTTCGAGTACAAGTATTTGCATGTACAGTATATAATGTAGCTGACATTGCGGTTTGCGTCGAGACATTAATTAATATGTAACCATTAATACGTAATTAAGATGTAATCAGCAACATTAGATTAAAACACAAAGCTCCGTTTCCGGGGCACGGAATAGAGGAGGTTGTAGTGGAGGAAGGGAGGGTGCATTTTTTGATTATTGGGACGCACCCCCTGCGTTTATAATGAAGGCTAGAACTAGCTGGGAAGTGGCAATAAGTTCAGTTCTGATTGGCCGTTTCTTGCCTTGATCTGTGCTCTGATTGGGTGATGCTGTAACTCCCAGCAGGGAGTGGCTCCAAGTACAGTGGAAGAGGAGCAGTTCTTCTCCCTGCTCAGTCACGTGCAGAGAGGGTGCATGGAGGAGCAACGTTGTGTTTTTGACCCAAACAAGAGGAGCACCTGTACCCCTAAACACACTGATACGACTGATACCTCAGGTTAAAACTGTGTCCCAAAACCCTAAATACTGCATAGACACTTATTCAGTATTCATGATCTGAATTCATAGATTTATGATTTTATATTTTTGTTCCTCTCTTGTCCCCACTCACTCCTCAGCCGCAGACATTGATCAACTGTTCAGCATCTTGGCCAGCTCTCAGGGCCGTCGCCTAGACGACCAGCGCGCGTCACTCAACTTGCTGCCAGGGTTCCAGGTAGTCTCTGGCAGTGGTCAGGATGGAGAGGGGAGGTCTGTGGCTGGAAAGGAAGCAGATCAGCTGTGCAACATGGTGTCCAGAGTCCAGGTGTGTCTCTCCTGCACAGGTATAGCACTGCGCTGTACAGGTAGACTGCCTTTCACTGCAGGTAGGATGTGAAATAGTATATCCTCTTGAGACTCAGTTGGAAAAAAAAGTAAGTATTAAAAAAAAAATTATTATACATTTATTTTTGATTTTCCCTGCTTTTTTCCCAATTTGGTAGCCAATTGTACCCCAGTACGATTCAATTTTCCTTGTACTGCTGAGAAGGAGGAGGTTGCCATGTCTTTTACAAAGCATGACTCCCTGTGCCCCTCACCATAACATTTGGAGTTTCTCTACAGGTAGCATAAAATTAGGCACTTTTCATCAATGTCCAAGTCCACGTGAATGCCAGAAATTCCAGAAATCACAAATGATATTAGAACCAGGGATTCTTCCAACAGTAAAATCATAGTAAAATCTTTAGTCAAGCATTCCATACAGTTTCCTGAATTATCTGCCCAAGCAAGACCGAGTCTGTCTTCCATTGACAACTTTCATATCTAAAAATGCCTGTCGTACATTTATGTTATTTAGCGTTCAGTAATTGTATTGGGTTGGAAAATAATTATTTAATTCGTAACACGTTTAAATTAATTGGCATCGGGACGTACACCTTTCTCGTCTGATCATTGAAAAATAATATCCATTACAGAATGTGGTTGTTCACATTGCAGTGGTAAAGGACTTCAGGCAATGGTGCAGTGAGGTGTGCAGTTGTATTACTCTATATAGGTAGAGTACAGGTACAAGTCAGGTGTGTATTCAGTCTTGTCTCTCCTGTTTGCTGCAGGGCTGTCGGATCGACGAGCAGCGATGTTTCCTTCCCGTGCCTTTGAGTCCAGGTCTGCCCAGATCGGTCCTCCATGGGCGCGGTTGCCCTTGACGACCCCCTGCCCAGGCAGGGTCACTTCCTCCCCGCCCCTTACCTTTCCCCGCCCACGAAGGCGCGGTCCAGACCCGCCTCTCCCAGCCGGGCCACGCCCACGAAGGCGCGGTCCAGACCCGCCTCTCCCAGCCGAGCCACGCCCACGAAGGCCCGGTCCAGACCGCTGTCCCCAAACACGGTGCAGCACGCTAGCAGGCCAATAGGCCCTGAGGAAGACTACTTCTCCTTCATCCACAGGGTTCACACGTCACACCTACAGCTGGGAGACGGACACAGGGGGGGCCCAAGGGAGTGAGGGGGGGGGGGAGGGAGGGAGGCGGGGGGGATAGCGATGGAGGGAGACGACAGGGAGGGAAAAGAGAAGGAAAGAAAGGAGTGGAGGAGAAGGAGAGGAGGGGCAAAGAGGAGGTAAGGAAAGAGAAGAGAGGAGGTGGAAGGAAAAAATAGACGCAGCACACTTGGGCTGTCACTGTGTCCGAATCAGAGCCCTATCTACTGTGTCCTGTGTACTAGCATACTGTATACTGCTGACTGCATACTGTTTAGTGACATGCAGTATGAAAAAAAATATCCTCCATACTATTATCAGCGAAAACCTGGAAATAAGTATATCATCCGCGGATATTAAAAACACTCAATTTTCAGAATTGTCGCGTACCTAACAGCTTTTTCAAAAAGTATACTCAATTGGCATACTCAATAGGCAGGTGAGCTGATGCGGACATGGCCTTGGAGAATAGGATGCTCGCACAGCCATCTTGGTGCCGTGAAAGAGCTGAAGTTAGCATAAGGTCCTGTAACAGATTTATAGTTTATTATTTTGAATATTTAATTTCAGTTGGTTAATTTCAGTTTGAATAAGCCATCATTTTATTTATTTAATGTATACAACTTTATGTTTTGGTGTTATGAATAGCTTGTGCTATTTAACGCATTTGGCTAAAAAGCATTCATGTCAGAGATGGATCACATTTTGTCAGAGCTGTTTAAGTGGATGAACACGTGTATGCAGATAAGCACACGATGCATTTCCATTGCAACATTTTTAGTAATTAATATTTATTTACTATCATTTGTGTTTGTTCAGTGTATCTGTAAGTTATCAGACATGTCCAGCCACTGTTTTTAAATAAAAATTAAATTTCCACAGATTATTTGTTTTTGCTGCATAATAATGTTCAAATATGCATTTTATGTAATTTAATTTGGGTTATTATTTTTGCGTTCAGTATTTATTGTTGCTGTAATGCGGCGTGACGTGTGAGGTGGGAGGAGCCTACAGCTCTTATGAAACCTGGAAGAAGTTGAGTTTTTGTTGTTGTTGGGAGTTTTTTCTGTCGGAGTGGAGAGTTAAAAGTTAGAAAAAAACAACCTTTGTCACAGTCATAACTCATTATCTCACATTTATTTATATGAAACCTTTATATTGAAAAGTGATAAACTTTTTGAAAAGGTTCTGGAGCAGCATTAGATTATAAAACCTTTTCTATATCTGCTACTGTGAACTTCAGTAAACAGGTTGTGCTACATTTCCGAGATTCTTAAAATGAGTCTTACTCCTAAGGACTCTAAATGAGTCTAATCTACTTTATTAAAGGATAATAACCAAATTAAACAAAGGCATTGTGGTAAAGTAAGTGTAATCGTATAAGCAATGTATAAGTAATGGTCAGATAGTGAATTAAAATTTTATGTTGACTGGCCACATTGTGGAGCTAAACCAGTTTATTGTTAATGCACCCCCACATGGCTGAAAATAACAATAAACATTTTTTTTTATTTGCCTGAAGGTCCTATAAAGTCTACCAAATTAGATTTTTCATTGTCAGTATGATGAAATACATTAACAAAAAATTATCACAAATAATTGTGATAGGTGGATGTCTATATACCAACACACTGAGTATGGATCAACAGAGCACTAGAGCAATGTCACCAATCTTTTTACATCTCATCAACTTTGAAAAAACTTTAGCTTTGCACAATAAATGTGAGAAAAACACATTGGGAATCGTCATTACGGAAACACTGACATTACGGCATCCCCGCTGTTATTATACCCATACTGCCATACCAGCACCCAGCCCACCATCACTGCAGCCACCAGGTAATTACTGTAACACTCATTAATGCTCTAACATTTCAGTTACTGTAGATTCACTGGTATACAGATGCAGTGGAGGGACACTACTAGTGCAATAAAATAACTAGAATGCGATGGAGAAATGGATTCAAGCTCTGGATTTTCTAACAGACGATTCAATTGTATTTTCTTTTTCTTAAATTTTTTACAAAGGAAGGATGTTCTTAGGCAGCCTATAGCATATACAGTATATATATTTCATAATATAATGTAGCCCTTATTGCCTTTTCTCTCCTTGCCATTGCATTCTATCTCTCACTCATTTTCTCTCTACCTCTCCATCTCTCTGTAGGATGGAGAGAGTGAAACCATTATGCATTGTGAGCTGGGCAAAGCTGTTAAATGTGGGCTCGATTTCTAAAACGTGCCTAAATCACCCTTTAAGGGATTTTATCTTTACATGTAGCATTATGAATACAGTAAAGTGACGATGCTAACATAACATTATATGAACAGAGGACGCCTGTGCTAGCACCCCAATGCTAAAAGTTGTGTACGTCGATCTGGATAAGAACGATTGGATAAGAGCGTCTGTAATGTAATGTAATGTACTGTAATACAATGAATACCCACCCAGATTGTGTGATTGGATGCCATTCACATGGTGTGCTTTCTTTCATGTTGGCATGGTAGACACACCCAATTCAAGCCATTATCAAGTACAATACAGCAATGCACGTTGAATTTCAAGAATTTCACCTCCACACACACCCCATGCATATAGCTACACTCCCACACGCACAAATACACTCACATGCACACTCATAAACACACAGTGCACAAAGAAACATAAAGATAGAACTTGATATTGCATATTTATGTTGTACTCCATTTGCCGTTTTCTCCATTCACACGACAATCTTATATTCTACAGCCCCTGAATATGTAATGAGGTAAACTTTTTTTCATTACAGGTTGAAACTAGGACAAACTCATAAGGGTCTCAAAAAGCTGCTACTTCAGCATTAGTATTTCAGCAGATCTCATTTCTCAACTATGTCACCATAGTTGTGCTTGTGACAGAACACAATGTATTTGGGCAAAATGAGATTTTAGGTTGGCTGTTTTAAGTGCAACTCATAATTCACAAGATAACTAAATCTGTAGATGTTCACACGATAAAACAAGTCAAATTAATCAAACATGCACTAAATCTTTATTATTGTTTATTGAGATCAATCAGATCATGGTTCTCAAACTAAAAAAAAATCACCTGCGTCATTGATAATCTCACCTGACTTGATGTGGTTCACCTCAGTTCACCTCACTGTCCAAAATTGAAAGGTGTTTAAAATAAAAACAGAAACCTGATATGCTACATTTTCTGCATACATGAAATAAATGTGGTTTTTAAGGAATTATTTCGGTTCGCTCCCTCATTTCCTGGAACAACACCGAAGACGCTGCAAGGGAAAGTGAAACTCCGCAGTATCCTTACTGAATTAGAGAACAATGCAGTTTTGCATCGTCTAAATCACTTTACTTTTAAAGACACAAGTACATAACAGAGAAAATAGTCTTCTAATATTTAGCTAAACTCAATTTTTATGAAAAGGGTTTTTTAAATCCAAAACACCAAACGTCACAAGCCTTATTGGACAACTCCTTAGCAAGCTCACTATGCTTGTCTGAGATCTTTGATGTGCACTTTGATACACACTGCCCTCATACATGGGTTTGTGAATTCCCTTCATCAGTTCAACAAGTTAGGGGCAGTTGTTGTTAGGGTAGGTTTACAAAAAAAAGTTTCATTTTTTTCCCCCCACAAACCATTACATAGGGTGCGTCCCAATATTTTTCACTCCTCACCTCCTTTCCTCCACTCATCTCCTACCTGGAAGTATGCAAAACCTTCTGTAGGTTTCAAGTGCAAGTAGTTGCTTGTACAGTAGAAAATATACCTGACATTGCGGTTTGCGCCAAGACATTGTTTGTTCCAATAAAGTTGGGATAGGGGCAAAAAAAAGACTGGGAAGTACACCTGTTTGGAATATTCCACAGGTAAACAGGTGATGCTATCATGACTGGGTATAAAAAGATATCAAAAGACTTGATTTCTTATTTTCAGGTACTCTGACAAGCAATACTATAACTTCTCTGCATTGTCTAAATGGCTGTAAATCATCAAGGGTCTGAGGTATCAAACGAGCCTCCAACCATTACTGTGCAACCATCACTCTGTTGCCAGATATGCAGTAGATATGGATGGATCACTTGAATGGTTGTTTCTCCTGACTTATTTTTAATTCAATAGGAAAAAAAAAGAACTTTTATGTGCATTTTACATACTTTCCCAACTTTTTTGGAATTGGGGGTTGTATTTCCAAAAATGGAAATTCAATTTCCAAAAACAAATTCAATGAAAATGATATGCATTTATTTCTTCTCCAAACTGGACTCAGTTGTGCCTCTTAAGGCACTGCTGTACCAGTCATTCCTGTGCAAAGAGCCAGTTTACCCCCTACAGTACAGTAGCTACTATAGGACAGATCTAACACCTATTGTATGAGTGCCATATCTTGTGTATCACTGATAACATTATTTTTACAGGTATTTCACAGAGCAGGATTACTGAGTTAGCTGGATAACTGCACTGAATAAAACCTGGAACAGCTCTTTTTTCTTCAGTCCATTTGCCATATTTGAGTTCCGGGTTTTACTCAGTGCCCTTATCCAGTTAACTCAGTAATCCTGCTTTGTAAAATACCCCCTTGTTGATGGGAAAATTGAAAAATAAAACAGTGATTTGGAACTTCAAATGATTCAGAATAGTATGAAAAACAAAATTGATCAAAAAATCATCTGTAAGACAATGTTTATGTCAGCTCACAAACTAATCCATTCCTTCCCCCGTCTTCAATCTGAAAAATGTTTCTTGCTTGACGCACCACACTGGATCACAGGTTGATGATCATTTATCCAGGAGAAACATATATAGGTTAATGGCATTTAAAAAAATGAAAAGGCTACTTTTTACTTTCTTTTAAAAAAATGAAAGCTGGGTTGACAAGAAAATGGGTGTGGTGTAAGGTGTGGTTAGAAGATGACGTTGAAAAAATTTCATACAAATGGGCCACCAGGAAGCAATCATCCTTTTATTTTTATTACATTATAGGCATTAAGCAGATGGTCTTATCCAGAGTGACTTACACAACGTGCCCAGTTATACAGCTATTCAGTTTAAGTACCTTTAGCTCAAGGGTACAACGGCAGTGTCCTACCTGGGAATCAAACCTGCAACCTTTAGGTTACAAGCCCAGTTCCCTACCCATTATACCACAGCCAGCAGTTCACAGGTAAGTGGTATTATTTAACTTCTGATTAAGTGGTTAAATGAACTTCTCGATGGGGTTATCAATACAGACTAAAACCAGGTATGCTAGTGAGTTTAGACTATTAATTTTTGTATCAGACACTGAAAAAACATCTGAATTAGAGCATGTTATGCGGTTATAGTCTGACACAGCCAGAACAGCTATAAGTCAAATGGAGCATAGGCGATAACCTACAGCATGCCCAACGTTTAACAACGTTACGTTGTCATTGCACTTATTTATAATTCAGCATCAGCGAAGAAATTGTAACATGATGATTTGGAACATTATATGCAATTGTAATGCTCTCTCGTTAAGTCTATAGCGGCTAGCTTACAAACCTACAGTAGCCTACATTGGATGTGAGATAATTGATTACAGACAGATGGGGATGGTAGCAGAAAAGTCTGCAATACAGTTTGATTACATCTACGACATACCAAGGGTGTCATATGTAT
Source organism: Synaphobranchus kaupii (assembly GCA_029718625.1). Taxonomy (NCBI): domain Eukaryota; kingdom Metazoa; phylum Chordata; class Actinopteri; order Anguilliformes; family Synaphobranchidae; genus Synaphobranchus; species Synaphobranchus kaupii. The sequence goes on along the minus strand of CM056387.1, from coordinate 18,486,254 downwards.
TTGCAGTATAAAGCAATAATAACCATTGTTCATAGTAACAATTAATGTTTTTTTCTTTAATATTTAAATATAATGTAGTAGGCTACGCCTATTTGGAAATAGACACATTTGAAAAAAGACTTAATTTTGTGAAGAAAAGACTTCATATTTTTTATGAAAAAAATACTTTATATTGTGAATACTGTTATTGTTCAAGCTTTAATTAATTAAGTAATTTATTTCTTTCTTTTGGGTGAAACTAAAAAAATGTAGTTTTTTTTTTTTTCAGGATATAATAGGCTGTTGCAATCCCGGTTCGTAACACTTATTGTGAAGTGAGTATTTATTTTTATTTTGTTTCAGATTTTTCTCCCAATTTGGTAGCAATTGAATCCTATGCTATTCAATTCCCTGTATAGCAACCGCTAGAGAATCGCCGTTACACAACCCCATCAGCCGGTGGTAGGAAGGAGGGCGCCACGTCCTCTTCAGGGCGCGAGTCCGCATGCTGCACGACTCCTCGTCTGCGCTTTTACCGCTACACCACCGCTGTGCTGTGAAGTGAGTGAGTGAGTATTTCTACACTAAAGCTGGTGAAAACTTATCCTTGGTCCACTTTGGCAGATGAGAGGTTGAGCAATTTAGGTGTACTATAGTATTGAGTCTAGGAGGGCAAAGGCTTTGAATCTAGATTCATTTGTTGATCCATTTGCAAGAAAGTATAAATACCCCAGAGTACAGTTGACATAACTTCATCACATCACATTTGGGAATGTGTCACAGGAAGAGAAAAAGACTGCATAAATAACAATTTTAACTTCTGCCTCTTAATGCCCACAATGCAGCAATGAAAATGACTTAATATTTATTTCTGCCTTATTTTCTGGCACAAATATCTCCCATCTTGTAAACCTGTCAGCAAGCCATCGACCAAAACTCTCTCAAAGACAAAATCTAGCAGCACATCACAGAAGATGGCTGAAAAAGACCATGAAAATCAGCTCATAAAAGTAATGGTAATCGCTCTCTTTGTTTTCCCCGCTCTCTCTTTCTCTCTCTCTCTCTCTCTCTCTTTCTCTCCTGCTCTCTCTCTCTCTCTCTCTCTCTCTCTCTCTCTCTCTCTCTCTAATGGCTTACTCTCTTGTATCTGATGCTTTCATGAACACTCTAATGAAGGACTAGTCATTGTGGAGGAGTATCACTTTTCTTTGAACAAGATATTTTTTGTCTCAACACATTTTACCGGGATAAACAAAGGTTACATTTATAAAGAAAAACTCTTCATTCACTCTGGTTAGAATAAGTTGCTAGGGGCCAGTGGACCTCTTGTTTTTGGAGGTAATGTGAATAAGGAAATAGACAGAGGTGTAAGCTAATGTTTTACTATTTAGCTGATTGCAACAGTCAATATGCTGATCATATTTATTTTTGGTCAAATTAGCCACCTGAACCTTTTCTTTTCTTACTTGTAGCAATTTAGTTGTCTCAGATAAAATGACCCTAATCCTTTAGCTTATTCTCGAGCTAGTGATTTATGCTATATACTGGTGCGTAGTACTGTGTTACTATATTATGAGCAACCAAGCCCTAAAGAATCTCTCAGAACTTAATGGGGAAGCCCTGTTGAGGAGTAAAAATAATTAATGAATGAATTCATTAAATAACAAATAAATAGTATGACATATCGACATGCACGCCAATATTCAAAAATATCCACACATGTCTTCCTTTAAAAATATTGAAAGATGCACAAGTGCTCTTTTTGCTTGAAATATATTGACAACAGAAGCGAGAAGAAATTGCGGCCTTGGTTTGGTAGACTATTACTATGTTTGTATAAACTTGATATACTGTATTTTGTATATCATAGTAGGGATGAATAGATGTAAATATTGTGTTAAAATATAGTTTTATGTTTTTGGAATGGGGGAAATGCTCTACCATTCAACTTCACTTTGTGTCATATTAACTTTTAATAAGATACTGTACAGTGTTCATTTAAAGATTTACACTGATGTCAAAGAGCTGGATTGAGCAGTGCAAACTCACTTCTGGTTATCTTGGTTTTTTAATTCCCACACATTATTACTGTTGACATGCTGAGCCAAAAGACCAGAAAGACGTAGTTACTGATACAGATAGGAAAATTTAAAAAAAATTAAAACTGACCGAAGGTCATTGAATGCGTACACTTCCTTCCACAGGTAAGGAAGACAGAAGTTCTCATTGAAGATGTTAAAACATGCTGTTCAACAATAAATGAGTTCAAATTCAAACCTAGGCCTGAAGAAATTGAGAAGAATACGATTTCTCGATTAATGACGCCTTCTGAAGATTCTTGGCATATACATGGTTCTTTCGATTATAGAGATGCTTTGCTTAATAAAAAAAAAATACGTATACGTGGGAACTCCCGGTCGGCTGGAGGTAGATTCCTGCTCAGCACGGAGCCGCGAAATGCGCAACGGTGCTCCCCCCCGCTCCGGGAGCGGCGCCCGATATGCCGCTCCCTCAAGGCACCAGCCATACTCAGATACTCAAATTGAAGCAATTCAACAAAAACAATTCAGTGATTATTGCTCCATGATTCACAATTCTTACAATATCTTTTTAGAAAAGGGTCATTTAGGCGATGAAAACAAATATTTTGTTGTCCATAATTATGTCATTGAATTAAATCCCAAGAACCTGTACATGAGGCCTTGTTTAAAGATAATAGATGAGGATTTGGCAGAAGAGGTCCCGTTTAATCCTAGAGATGTTTCTTATGTCAGATTAAAATTATCAACAAAATGTAGAAAGAATTTTTCGATGGCTTTGTGGAGCTATCTGAGAGGAGACCATTCAAAACTGGCTCAATATGTGGAAAAACCTCACGATGCTGTCGCTATATTGGCAGTTTTAGTCTCTGAAGTTATAAGAAATATTAAAATGTTCAAACTCAATGTCTTAATGGCCATCCATTTTAAGACCTGGGATGACTTTCTGGATCATCATCCAATGCTGGAGGGGGGTACCTGGAAAAAACTCCCTCCAGGTACAGAGCCTCCAGAGAAAGTCCGAAATAAAACAGATAAAGTTTGGAAGATTATAAAAGATTCATTTTACAAACGCGTCTGAGGAATCTGTTCATTTTAAACATCTCTAGGATTGCCGCTGGTAGACTAGTACGGTTCCCCTAGTACGATTCAATTCCCGCTGTGTGATTCCAGCGATATGTGCGCGACGATTCTCGCCCCTGACCGTGATTCCAACACAGCACAGAGCCGCCGTTTGCGCAACGATTCTCCCCCCACTCCATCAAGGCACCGACCATACTCGGATACTCGAATCCGGGCACGAACCGGGTGTGCAACTGCATCGGTGTGCAACTACATCGACCGCTGCACCACTGCTTTATATCATTTGAGAAATATTGCTAAAATAAAAAAAATCGTGTTACTACATGATGCAGAAAAACTAGAAAAATAAGTTCTCCTTATTGCACACAGGCCTCTATATCCCTGCTTAGCTGAATTGCCATACTGCCTCTATATCCCTACATATCTGAGTTGCATACTGCCTCTATATCCCTACATAGAGTTGCATACTATTTATATATATATATGTTTTCTCTTCTTTTCCCTGCTTCGGGCATTTGCCCGGAGTGGTAGCAGATCTGCTGAGCCTCTTCCAGATGCAGCTGGTTGAGATTCATCTCCATGGAAAACGGCCTGATGGTACCACCTGCTGGCTTACAAACTAAACCTTTCGTCGGGAATGGAGTCATCCATCCCGGCCTTCAAATCATGAATAATCGGTCCTCTCTGTATATTATACAGAGTAGGTATCAATCTTTAACCGGTGCCAGCCAGCGGCAGATGGGCTCCCCCCACTGAGTCAGGTTCTGCTCAAGGTTTCTTCCTATTACTAGCCGGGGAGTTTTTCCTTGCCACTGTTGCCTTAGGCGTGCTCTTGGGGGGTTTGGCCCGGATCTATGTGAAGCTGTGTATGGACAACGTACACAGATTTACATAGAAAATCAATAAACTACTTTTTAAAAAAACATTTCTGTGTCCTCTTTTGCTTCAGTTTCACAGCTTCAGAGGCATCCACAAAAGGTCTCTCTTCTTCGCCATCTTTTTCCCTAGCTCTGTGGAAACTCAGAGCACGGCGGGATCACGCTAAATCTGCGTTTCCCACAGCAACAGGTTAGCTTGTCTCACGGCATCTGACCACAGAACTGAGCCGTAGGACCTGAGCCAACAGCTCTGACCGATGTGTTACTTTCCAAACCACGGACAGAGACGGCAAACCAGACGACAAGACAATTTGTCGCCTGACCGAACAGAAGAAATTCCAAGAACACTTATTTTTATAGCTTCATTGTCTAATGCCCCATGCAAATCATATACATGTAGCCTACCAGAAATCAGGACACTACAGTAATGTATACAAATCAAAGCAATCACTTTATGTTGTCGCCAGTAGACCTAACAATTTTTTTCATCACATAATGGAAACTTGCATACACAGGTGACAATTACACCTTGTTGACTCTTCTAAATTCTATCTAAAGTTATATATTAAAAAAAATGTCCAAAACTGTTAAAAGTTTTTTTAAATTTTTTTTAAAGATAATAAATAAAAAAAGAAAGGGCTCACTTTTAGAAGGTAAAGATAAAGCACTCTATCCCCCACAATCCATCACAGCACATCAGAATGGTGTGGGGCATGATTATATGACATACACCCCATGCAGAACATATTTGCACTTACGGAACCACCTGCTGCACTTCCTGCTGAGTGGAACGTGATTTTCCAGAGAGGCATTAAAAATAAAGCTTGTTAAATGTCCATGGGCTCTATTTTAATAAACCAAACGCAATGGTGAACGCAAGGGTAATCGCTTGGCGGTATCGCTCTGAGGGCGTGTCGGCGAGAAATTTGGTAATTTCATGACGGCAATCTTGGCGCACCTTATGGCGGTATTGCTAAAAGGCTGGGTTTAAACGTCCAAGGTGTGTCTCTATGGTAGCCAATCAAATTGTTGTTCTCATGCTTTAAAACGCAATCGCGTTGGAACGCAATCGCTCCATGCAATTTCATAATGAGCAACCCAAACGCACTGGACCGTCAACGACAAGATTTTCCGCACAGGAATCAGACATACTTGCAACAGAAGTACAGGCTAGGACTGTAGTAATTTATGGATCACAATCCACACCACCTCGTCTCCCAGAGGTTTGGAAGGCACGGGAGGAGGTGGCGAATGCATTAATTAGCCTACATTAGGTGATGTAGGCATAATTATGATTCAAATGGTAGGCTTATGATTCAACTGTGTCAATGTGTAATTTATATATTATAGGCTAGTGGCCTACATGATCGCAAGTTTCTTGTAAGCTGTCCTGTTTTATTCTAGTAGTTTAAATTAAAATTAATTAATTAATAATAATTATAGGCTATTTGTTCATTAAATGGAAGTGTAATGTTGGCATCACCTATAGACACTACATAGAACTACATGACGAATAAGTTGGCAAATTGCCAGAGTCTATTGCGTTCCCGCTAAGAGGTGGTTCCAGCTGATCATAACGCAATGGGTTTTCGTTGGTTCAAATTGTCACTGAGCCGAAAGTATTTTAGAACACGCCCCAGACAGCGCCACCCATCCCACTGCAGCGCAAGCGAAAGGATGTTATGTTGAGAATTTATTGGTCCTAGCGGTATTGCTGAGAAACGCCATAGCGCCAGTTTTAAGACGTTGATGCTGTCAACAAGCTTGCGTTTGACTATACCGTCCCCTTGCGCTGGTTTGAAAATAGAGCCCCATATCTGCTTAGGTTCATCTCCTCACACGTTCACTGTAGCTGTCAACAAGTTGGGGGCTGTCTTTTAAAAATATATTTTACCCACAAATCAAATTGCCAAATTTTCATTTTTTTTTTCAACAACCAACAATATGTATCGAAACAAAGATTAGATACACCAGGCAACTTCTGAAGATTTATCACTAAGTTCCAGAAGAAACATCACCCTTCACTCAAGCAAATAGATATGGATGGGAACAGGTGTTTTATTTTTACCTTCACCATAGCACGCTTAGAGTGCCTGAGAACTATACGACATATCCGCTTGGCAGCCTTGGATGTATTTATTGCTGCATAATAATGTTCAAATATGCATTTTATGTAATTTAGTTTGGGTTATTATTTTTGCGTTCGGTATTTATTGTTGTTGTGTGCTTTGTTGGGTAAGTGAGGATTCGGTAAAATGTGTATTTTCTGAATCCAGTGGTTCCAACAGTCAATGCCCTTGTTAAAATGTTCGGCACTCTGAATACTGAACAGCGATATTGCGTGCTAGAACCCCTCACTTAACCTACATTCAAAATAAGTTTTATGCGATTTAATTGAATAATTATTATTAAAAATGACAATGATCAATTAAATAGCCAAATTTGTTAATAGGTAGGTCGAACAGTAACCTGGTGGATCAACCAACAAGTCAAAACAAGGTCTAAATCAGGTCTTAAGGTTAAATAATTTTATTAAATAAAAAAATTAAAAAACAGTCAATTAGAATAATGACTTAAAATCATACATCCACTAATGAGTGTAGGCTGCCTACCTATAATTTACAAAGAAGAAGACATTAAACCAGACTAGATTAATTAGAATATACCAGCAAAGAGAGAGAGAAGCCAGAAATGGCCAATATTATTTACCCTCCAGCTGAATGGGAACAAAAGGAAACGCACAAGGAACCACCAGCACAAAAAAATAAAAGAGGACAAACTTATTCACCAACTCAAACTGAACTCCAAAACTTATTTTTCTGTGGCTCCATAAAATATCTTTACAGGGAGGGGATCCCCTGATTGGGTTAAGGTGTGGGGGGGTCAAAGACTGATGACAAAGATTGGCTTATCTTTGATGTTTGTGGGGGTGAGTGAGTGAGAGAGAGACAGAGAGCGGCAGAGATAGAGAGAAGGGGGGGGGGGTACTTTACTTATATCTAAATATTAGATATCCTACAGCTCTTATGAAACCTGGGCGAAGAAGTTGAGTTTTGTTGTTGTTGAGAGTTTTTGCTGTCAGAGTGCAGAGTTAAAAGTAAAAAAAAAAACCTTTGTCACAGTTTTTTTAAAAAATTTTTTTTACAAATGTATCAAAGCAAATGAAAGAAAAACAATGAGAAAACCCTCTTAAAATAACTAATTCTCACATTTATTTATATGAAACCTTTATATTGAAAAGTGATAAACTTTTTGAAAAGGTTCTGGAGCAGCATTATATTATAAAACCTTTTCTATATCTGCTATCGTGAACTTCAGTAAACAGGTTGTGCTACATTTCCGAGATTCCTAAAATGAGTCTTACTCCTAAGGACTCTAAATGAGTCTAATCTACTTTATTAAAGGACAATAACCAAAATAAACAAAGGCATTGTGGTAAAGTAAATGTAATCGTATAAGCAATGTATAAGTAATGGTCAGATAGTGAATTAAAATTTTATGTTGACTGGCCACATTGTGGAGCTAAACCAGTTTATTGGTAATGCACCACTCCATGGCTAAAAATAACAATAAACATTTTTTTAATTTGAGTGAAGGTCCTATAAAGTCTACCAAATTAGATGTTTCATTGTCAGTATGATTAAATACATTAACAAAAGAATTATCACAAATAATTGTGATAGGTGGATGTCTATATACCAACACACTGAGTATGGATCCACAGAGCACTAGAGCAATGTCACCAATCTTTTTACATCTCATCAACTTTGAAAAAACTTTAGCTTTACACAATAAATGTGAGAAAAACACATTGGGAATCGTCATTACGGAAACACTGACATTACGGCATCCCCGCTGTTATTATACCCACACTGCCATACCAGCACCCAGCCCACCATCACTGCAGCCACCAGGTAATTACTGTAACACTCATTAATGCTCTAACATTTCAGTTACTGTAGATTCACTGGTATACAGATGCGGGAGGGACAATACTAGTGCAATAAAATAACTAGAATGCGATGGAGAAATGGATTCAAGCGCTGGATTTTCTAACAGACAACGATTCAATTGTATTTTCTTTTTCTTAAATTTTTTACAAAGGAAGGATGTTCTTAGGTAGCCTATAGCATATACAGTATATATATATATCATAATAAAATGTAGCCCTTATTGCCTTTTCTCTCCTTGCCATTGCATTCTATCTCTCACTCATTTTCTCTCTATCTCTCCATCTCTCTGTAGGATGGAGAGAGTGAAACCATTATGCATTATGAGCTGGGCAAAGCTGTTAAATGTGGGCTCGTTTTCTAAAACGTGCCTAAATCACCCTTTAAGGGATTTTATCTTTACATGTAGCATTATGAATACAGTAAAGTGACGATGCTCACATAACGTTATATGAACAGACAGGGACGTGCACAGATAGACCTCAGGTATTGCTCAAGCACCTGCCCTTTTGCCCTCTGACCAGATAAGTGCCCTTTTTGAAAGACATTTTTTGTTATTTTCTTTTTCTAATTTCATATTTCAGTTTTTTAATGTGGCCCATGGCATCAATTCTCAATTAAAAGCGTGTAATAATGGACCGAAAATTGCATTTGAGTTGTAATTCTGCGAGACCGCACCTCACGAGCCTCCCCCGCCCCTCCCTTTTCGACTTTCTTGTTGACGCAGCTGCCACACAAACTGAATGCCCTGCAGCAGCATCCACTTGACATAACAGCCAGCCAGGTAACGTAACGATAATGTTTGCCCTAAGCCAGTCGCCAAACTAACTTGGCATTGTTTGTCACTGTTGTGAAATTAGATCACTATTAAAACATTTCAATACAGCAGCAAGTCAGCCTCGAAATAGGCCACCTGCCCACTCCCGCGCCCGACATTACTCTCAGAGGCTGTAGAGGGCTCATTTTTAAAGCTAGACTGAAAATCCGATATATGAAACCTGAAGACCTAAGGCATCCATCCCTGTCACGGTAGCTTATCGGGAAGGGGGGTAAATAACGCTATTTTGTTACTTTAAATTTTGGCGAGGGAAACTGAGGGCCACTGACTGGCTACAGTCTGGCGAGGCTTACTGTTGAAATGTATTGACTCTCTCACCAAGCAGTCTTATTCGTCTCTGTGTGAATTGATACAGTAATTTTGTAGAAATCTGTTGAGTATTAAACATCTGCATTATGGAAGCATATCCGCGCCAAAATTCAAATGAAAATGCAAATCGGCGATTGCATTTCGTTAACATACGATGCGCGCAAAAACCATGACATAATTCAAATGAAAATGCAAAAGGTGCACATTGCGTTTTCATTTGCAAGTTAATGTACGCACTTTATCTGACAATTTGAAAATGTTAATGCAAATCCATTTCACATTTAATTTTTCTCGCCCTCTACGACACAACCCTGCCATAATTTTAATGAAAATGAAAAACCACATTTGCATTAGCAGTTTCTTGTTGCAATCGCATGATCCATGACAAAAAGGAAATGATAATTCAATTCGCCATTTAACATATCGTTTTCATGCTTTTGCGGCACAAGAGTGACACAGTTCAAATGCAATGGCATTGTATCCGTTTGCATTATCATTACCGTGTGGTCACGCAAAAACCGTGCCAAAAATCCGAACTGAAAATGCAATGCAAACTGCAATGCAAATGCAAACTGTCAAAGCTGCCCATCAAGGCGGGGCCTCGAAGAAAGGGGCGTTACAGGGGACTGTTCGGTTCAAACCAATGAACATAATGGTTGTCTGTGATTTCGGTTGTCAGGCAGTTACCAGGCTAAATAGCGACATTTCCTAGTCCTCTGTGTTTGGGGATTATAGGCGAAATGATCGGAATTAAAAAGGAAACGAGGTAGCCTAAAAGTTACGACTAGCCATAGCCAGCCCAATGTTAACTAAATTAATTTCACAATCTAGCCTGCTTTCGTTAATCTGGTGTGGAAACTAGCCGATAGCCTAATGTTACGGGTTTCCGTGGCTAAAACCAGCCGGCTATTCATGCAGGCTATACCTGAAAAATGTGCTACCCTTTTCACCGTGGGCATTTCCATCACGATTTCTATTAATTATTGTTTTCTTTTAGATAGCCTTACCCTTAGGCTATGTGCAGAGCAAAGGTAACGTAGTCCACAGAAAGCCTGAGACAGCGATCTGTACGTGACACAGCTTGAGCCTGCTACAGCCTAGCTACCAAAAACGGTGGATTTTGTATGGTGTAACGTATAGAATCTAGGCTAATTAAATAAAAATATAAAATTGTGTAATTAGGCCTATTCCGCATAGGCTATGTTGTGTAGTATGGACTGTCATTCATGACTTTACCCAGCAGATGGCAATAAAAGACTTGTAAAAACTGAATGACAGCTTCTTTTTTTATTTGGTGAAAAAACCACGTTCGTATATAACGTTAGTTCTGTGGTGGAAACACTGGGGAAACAACCCCGGCGGGCACAACCAAAGATTTTAGATATATGACACAACCGATTTTGATCTCCCTACTCACAAAGCCCGGCATCAACCTTGGGAATTTTACCTGTAGCCTCGGCTATTGTAATATTAATCTATATTTAGCCTAGTAATGAAGAAACATAGCCTACAGATGATTAAATATTTGTTTTAAATTATATTTTAATTGCATTATAACGTTACACCATAGGCTATCCTACAACACAATTCACCGTCTTTGGTAGGCTACTAGGTAGGCTATTCGCACAGTCTCTGGAGCTTTCCAGATCTCAATGCTTTAAGATGAGGCGGTTAGCCTCTATGACACTGATTTTCCTGTTGTAATCTGTATGTAAACATACAGTGCACAAGGAAACATAAAGATAGAACTTGATATTGCATATTTATGTTGTACTCCATTTGCCGTTTTCTCCATTCACACGACAATCTTATATTCTACAGGCCCTGAATATGTAATGAGGTAAACCTTTTTTCATTACAGGTTGAAATTAGGACAAACTCATAAGGGTCTCAAAAAGCTGCTACTTCAGCATTAGTATTTCAGCAGATCTCATTTCTCAACTATATCACCATAGTTGTGCATGTGACAGAACACGATGTATTTGGGCAACATGAGATTTTAGGTTGGCTGTTTTAAGTGCAACTCATAATTCACAAGATAACTAAATCTGTAGATGTTCACAAATGATAAAACAAGTCAAATGAATCAAACATGCACTAAATCTTTATTATTCTTTATTGAGATCAATCAGATCATGGTTCCCAAACTAAAAAAAAATCACCTGCGTCATTGATAATCTCACTTGACTTGATGTGGTTCACCTGAGTTCACCTCACTGTCCAAAATTGAAAGAGGTATTTAAAATAAAAACAGAAACCTGATATGCTACATTTTCTGCATACATAAAATAAATGTGGTTTTTAAGGAATTATTTCGGTTCACTCCCTCATTTCCTGGAACAAACACCGAAGACGTTGCAAGGGAAAGCTAAACTCCGCAGTATCCTTACTGAATTAGAGAACAATGCAGTTTTGCATCGTCTAAATCACTTTACTTTACTTTTAAAGACATATACATAAGTACATAACAGAGAAAATAGTCTTCTAATATTTAGCTACACACAATTTTTATGAAAATGTTTTTTTAAGTCCAAAACACTAAACGTCACAAGCCACTGGACCCCATCCCTTCGGCAGTCCTCCAGTCTATATCCAGTGAGGTCCTTCCATATCTGCCCTCCATTATCAACACCTCCCTAACCTGTGGCCATGTTCCTGCTGTTTTCAAAACTGCCCGTGTTACCCCACTCCTTAAAAACCTAGCTTAGACCCCTCTGATGTCAGAAACTATCGTCCTGTTTCTCTCCTGCCCTTCCTGTCCAAAGCTCTTGAGCGAGCTGCCCTTAACCAACTGTCTGTTTTTCTCCACCAGAACAATCTTCTGCGCTCCTGGCTGTGACCGAGGCACTCACCACTGATATGCTTTTATACCCAGTCATTATAGCATCACCTGTTTACCTGTGGAATGACTTTCAAAAAAAAAAAGAGGTGTGGTCAGAAGATGACGTCAATGAATTGTATAAAATGGGCCAGCAAGAAGCAATCGTCCCTTTTTCCCGTTTTCCGGTAAGTGCATCATTTTACTTCTGATTAAGTTCCAAGAACACTCAGGTTGAAGTCCTCAGCATATCAGCTGTTTATAAAAATGTAATTTTAAGTATAATTGTATGTTTTTTAGAAAAAGTAAACATAAACCAAGAGAACAAATATTATTTTATCTTTACCTTGAGGACACTTATCAAAAAAGCCCACAGAAGTGGCAATGACCCATGAAATGCTGTTCTAGTAGCTTTTTACATGTTCCTCTTCAAACTTTTTGAAGACATGTGGGATTAATATAATTAAATATCATGTTTATTCACGTGTCAGAAATGTGTATACAGTGCTAGGGTTGCATGGTATAGCCTACCGGTATTGTAAAAGTCAGAGCAGGGTGTGAAATTAAAACCAGCCACCAGCCAAATTCTTACTCCCCGGACTGAAGGCAGAACCCAACTTGAAACTGAAAAACTGCTCAGAAATGAATCACCTACTACTGTCCTTTGTAGGTGAATTCCGACAATAGCCTAACATTCACTGTTATTATGTTATTCGCAGATCTTTTCCAAATATTTAGCCTACATTTTTAAATAAATATATCGGGTTTGTTTTCGTGCAATTTAGGCAAGTTAGTTCATAAATAGGTGGCCTGGTGCGAGTTACGTAATCGACCGCGGTCAAGTCAGCAGCCAGTTGAGAGCCGCCAACAGCATTGCGCTTGGGTGTGCGCGTATCTCCGGAACCCACCAGACGCTCAAGCGCAAAGACGTTTATTGCGCGCGCAGATTTGAGCAGAACTGAACCCACTAGACGCGCAAAGGCACAGATGCTTTTAATGCTTTTTCGGAGCGCATACCGTGAACGTCAGAGACGCGCTATACAAACAAACAGTATACATTCCGGATTTGTGAGCTTCGCTTAATAATGGGAGTAAATACTGCTATTACATATGTCTTACTGCTTGACAGGTTAATTAAAATGAAAACTTGCATACTGTCAATATATTAGTACATGGGAAAATAGCTACACATGAATCAAACCAACAAACAAATCTTCTCTGGCTGGCAGCAAATGGCCTACTTTTGATTTTTACTTCGTAGCCTATAGCTACAATGTCGCTACAATATATAGCCTATAATGTAATTATGTCATTATAACGAAATCAGTTGAGTGATTACCTTATCTCGCAATATTAATATAGTACTTTTTTTTTGTTTGTTTCAGTAAGAGTTGTAAATATGAGGTAGGCAATTGCAGTTTACCTCTTGCTCCGAATGCTCCTGAGGAGGAGAAGAATGTGGGTACACCCCATAAACTGATTTGAACACATTACTTTGATCACACTTTTGATTATATTAAAACAAATATCTAAACTATATAGAATGTTGTTTTTTAAAGCTAAATGTAGCAAACAAGACAATGCCTCCTTTATAAAGTTCACTTTACCTAATTTATTTATTTGGGACAGTAATAAGTTCTAAAGTTCTAAGTTCTAAACATGTAATTATAGCAGAATTAGCAGCTATTTTGATTCTGTAGTACCTTAAATCGATACAGTGATATCAGTATAATAAAAACAGAAGTAAGCATAGTCTTATATTGGTTATATGCAAAATGTATGACTTGATTTAACTTCATTCATTCCACAATGGTGATTGTCTATGTTCCCTTTTTCATTAGGGCCTATATTAAAATATAATATGTATTAAAACAATTAATAACAATAGTAAAACTATTAGTAGGTTGATAAATATTAATATGTAGTGATATGATGCAGATATTGCCGCGGTTTTCACCGGCCACGTACGCACGGCTGGCTGGCGGACGGCTCGCGGACGTGGAGCTGATTTTTCCGCTCTGGGCGGAATTTTCTGGTCATCCGCATGCGCAATCTTATAGAAATACATTGTATATGCTCAATATCTGCATCATATCACTACGTATTAATGTTTTCAACCTATTAATAGTTTTACTATTGTTATTAATTATTTTAATACATGTTATATTTTAATATAGGCCCTAATGAAAAAGGAGCATAGCCTAATATGTATCAGTGTGGGACAATTTATAAATGTGCAGGCTATCTTCTAGATTTTAGGCTATATCATGTTATATATATATAATGTTTTCTAAATGTAGTGTAGCCTACTTAAATTATATATTTCCGGATTTTCGCTGATAATATGGAGTATATTTTTCACATAGCTACTGCATGTCACTAAAGAGTTGGCTATGCTAGTAGGCTAAATAGGGCGATTTGGAATTTCGGAGCCATGACCTACAACCCAAATTCCAAAAAAGTTGGGACAGTATGTAAAATGCACGTAAAAGCATAAAGCAGTGATTTGTAAATTCTCTTTTACATATATTTAATTGAAAACAGTACAAAGAAAATATATTTAATGTTTTACCGTATCAACATTATTGATTTTTGTAAATATATGCTAATTCTGAATTTGATGCCTGCAACACGTTCCAAAAAAGTTGGGACAGGGGCAAAAAGAAAAAAGACTGGGAAGCTCAAAGAAACACCTGTTTGCCATTCCACAGGTAAACAGGTGATGCTATCATGACTGGGTATAAAAAGATATCAAAAGACTCTTGATATTTTATTTTCGGCAATACTATAACCTCTCTGCATTTGAATGGATCTGGGAATTGGGAGGTGGGACTAGATTAAAGGTAGAAATTACACAGGAATAGTTAATGTGTTTATGTGTTTCACTCCACTTTTGGGCTACCCACCTCTAATTTCGAGACATAGTTTGACAACCGTAAATGGTAAAAACAATACCTTGACCTCATTGTAACCACAGAGACTACAACATGGGTCATGTTGCATTTGCATTACATAATTCAGAATTTTAAATAATAATCTAATTATCTCAAAACTACTTTTTCACTTCAATTAATTTGAGGGAGGTCATTTGCTAGATTTACAATGAGTTCATTTTCTAGCCCAGAATATTCGATTGGATTACACTCTTTGCTTTCTTTGGTACAAACTTGATTTGTAAGGAATGTGGTACATTTTCCCTTTAAAATGGAAAGTATTACATTTTTGATATTTCAAAATTCACCGTGTTATTTATTATTTTATGGCTTTGTGGTTGCATCCTAATTCTTTTTCAAATTGACATTCAGATCAACATTCTCTAATGGATAAAGCCTCTGGGGACCTCCCGCTTGGCGGGAGTAGGCCTATTACTAGTCGGCGCAAACGTATGCTTAACAATAACAAGAGCATCAATAACAAAAACAAAAACAAAAAAAAGTCTTCCAAATCATACAAGCGGGGGGTCCCCAGTGGGCCCTCTGGGCGGAAGACAACTGACGAAAGTCATGAAATCCAGTTAAAGAAACAAAAGGTAATCTCTCTCTCCCTCTCTTTCTCACTCTCTCTCTCTCACTCTCTCTCTCACTCTAGTGAAGGACTAGTCATTGTGGAGGAGTATCACTTTTCTTTGAACAAGAGATGTTCAAAGAAAAGTCTCAACGCGTTTTACCTGGATAAACAAAGGTTACAATAAAAACAATAATACAAAAAAAAAACTACTCATTCACTTTACCTGCTAGTCTAAGTTGTAGGGGCCAGTGGACATTTTTTGAGGTAATATGACTAAGGAAATAGACAAAGCTTTAAAACTATGTTTTGTATTTAGTTGACTACATTACAGCGAGTGAGTTGATCACATTTATTTTTGGTCTAATTAGCCACCATTAACATTTTCTTTCCTTGCTTGTAGCAATTGAGTTCTCAGATAAAATACTTTGTCTTTTAGCTTGTCCTCTAGCTAGTGTTTTAGCTTGCAAAAGTAATGTTACAATATGCTATGTACTGGTGCATAGTACTGTGTTTCTATATTTCAAACAACCAAGCCCTAGATAATCTCTCAAAATTGAATGAGGAAGCCGTTATTACATTACATTAATTTAGCAAATGCTTTTATCCAAAGCGACGTATCTGTTGAGGATTGGGAAAAAATTGGTTAAATAAATAAATAAATAAATAAATAAATAGTGAGACACATCAACCTGGCAAGCCGCTATACAAAAATACCCACACATCGTACTTCCTTTACAAATACTGAGAGATGCTCAAGTGCTCTTTTTTCTTGAAATGTACTGACAGCAGAAGCAAGAAAATTTTGTAGCCTTGTTTTGGTAGACTATCAATATGTTTCTATAAACTTGATAACAACCATATAGTGTATTTCTTATATCAGAGTAAGCAGGACTAGGTGTAAATAGCCTGTTACAAATATATTTTATGTTTTTTTTATGTTTTACAAGCTGAGGGACCCCAGTGAGCCCCCTGGGCTGAAGACAGCTGACGAAAGTGATGAAAACCAGTTAGTGAAACGAAAGGTAATCTCTCTCTCTTTCTCTCATTCACTCTCTCTGTCTCTCTATCTCACTCTCGCTCTTTCTTTCTCTCTCTATCTGACACTTTCATGAGCACTCTAGTAAAGGAGTAAACATTGTGGAGAAGTAGCACTTGAGTTTACTTGAACAAGAGATGTTTGTATGAAAAAGAGATTTTTGTCTCAACGCGTTTACCTGGATAAACAAAGGTTACAATAAAAACAGTAATACAAAAAAAAACTACTCATTCACTTTACCTTCTAGTCTAAGTTGCTAGGGGCCAGTGGACATTTTTTGAGGTAATATGCTAAGGAAATAGACAAAGCTGTAAAACTATGTTTTGTATTTAGTTGATTACATTACAGCAAGTGAGCTGATCACATTTGTTTTTGGTCTAATTAGCCACCTATAACATTTTCTTTCCTTGCTTGTAGCAATTGAGTTCTCAGATAAAATACTGTGTCTTTTAGCTTATCATCTAGCTAGTGTTTTAGCTTGCAAAAGTAATGTTACAATATGCTATGTACTGGTGCATAGTACTGTGTTTCTATATTTCAAACAACCAAGCTCTAGAGAATCTCTCAAAATTGAAATGAGGAAGCCCTTATCGGTTGAGGATTGGAAAAAAATTGGTTAAATAAATATATAAATAAATAGTGAGACACATCAACCTGGCAAACCGCTATACAAAAATACCCACACATCATACTTCCTTTACAAATACTGAGAGATGCTCAAGTGCTCTTTTTTCTTGAAATGTACTGACAGCAGAAGCAAGAACATTTTGTAGCCTTGTTTTGGTAGACTATCAATATGTTTCTATAAACTTGATAACAACCATATAGTGTATTTCTTATATCAGAGTAAGGAGGACTAGGTGTAAATAGCCTGTTACAAATATATTTTATGGTTTTTTTATGTTTTACAAGCGGGAGGACCCCAGTGGGCCCTCTGGGCTGGAGACAGCTGACGAAAGTGATGAAAACCAGTTAGTGAAACGAAAGGTAATCTCTCTCTCTCTCTCATTCACTCTCTCTGTTTCTCTCTCACTCTCGCTCTTTCTTTCTCTCTCTTGTATCTGACACTTTCATGAGCACTCTAGTAAAGGAGTAAACATTGTGGAGAAGTAGCACTTGAGTTTACTTGAACAAGAGATGTTTGTATGAAAAAGAGATTTTTGTCTCAACGCGTTTTACCTGGATAAACAAAGGTTACAATAAAAACAATAATACAAAAAAAAACTACTCATTCACTTTACCTTCTAGTCTAAGTTGCTAGGGGCCAGTGGACATTTTTTGAGGTAATATGCTAAGGAAATAGACAGAGCTGTAAAACTATGTTTTGTATTTAGTTGATTACATTACAGCGAGTGAGCTGATCACATTTGTTTTTGGTCTAATTAGCCACCTATAACATTTTCTTTCCTTGCTTGTAGCAATTGAGTTCTCAGATAAAATACTTTGTCCTTTAGCTTATCCTCTAGCTAGTGTTTTAGCTTGCAAAAGTAATGTTACAATATGCTATGTACTGGTGCATAGTACTGTGTTTCTATTTTTCAAACAACCAAGCTCTAGAGAATCTCTCAAAATTGAATGAGGAAGCCCTTATTACATTAAATTGCATTCATTTAGCAGACGCTTTTATCCAAAGCGATGTATCTGTTGAGGATTGGAAAAAAATTGGTTAAATAAATAAATAAATAAATAAATAAATAGTGAGACACATCAACCTGGCAAGCCGCTATACAAAAATACCCACACATCGTACTTCCTTTACAAATACTGAGAGATGCTCAAGTGCTCTTTTTTCTTGAAATGTACTGACAGCAGAAGCAAGAACATTTTGTAGCCTTGTTTTGGTAGACTATCAATATGTTTCTATAAACTTGATAACAACCATATAGTGTATTTCTTATATCAGAGTAAGCAGGACTAGGTGTAAATAGCCTGTTACAAATATATTTTATGTTTTTTTTATGTTTTACAAGCTGAGGGACCCCAGTGAGCCCCCTGGGCTGAAGACAGCTGACGAAAGTGATGAAAACCAGTTAGTGAAACGAAAGGTAATCTCTCTCTCTTTCTCTCATTCACTCTCTCTGTCTCTCTATCTCACTCTCGCTCTTTCTTTCTCTCTCTATCTGACACTTTCATGAGCACTCTAGTAAAGGAGTAAACATTGTGGAGAAGTAGCACTTGAGTTTACTTGAACAAGAGATGTTTGTATGAAAAAGAGATTTTTGTCTCAACGCGTTTACCTGGATAAACAAAGGTTACAATAAAAACAGTAATACAAAAAAAAACTACTCATTCACTTTACCTTCTAGTCTAAGTTGCTAGGGGCCAGTGGACATTTTTTGAGGTAATATGCTAAGGAAATAGACAAAGCTGTAAAACTATGTTTTGTATTTAGTTGAATACATTACAGCAAGTGAGCTGATCACATTTGTTTTTGGTCTAATTAGCCACCTATAACATTTTCTTTCCTTGCTTGTAGCAATTGAGTTCTCAGATAAAATACTGTGTCTTTTAGCTTATCATCTAGCTAGTGTTTTAGCTTGCAAAAGTAATGTTACAATATGCTATGTACTGGTGCATAGTACTGTGTTTCTATATTTCAAACAACCAAGCCCTAGAGAATCTCTCAAAATTGAATGAGCCCTTATCTGTTGAGGATTGGAAAAAAATTGGTTAAATAAATAGTGAGACACATCAACCTGGCAAGCCGCTATACAAAAATACCCACACATCATACTTCCTTTACAAATACTGAGAGATGCTCAAGTGCTCTTTTTTCTTGAAATGTACTGACAGCAGAAGCAAGAAAATTTTGTAGCCTTGTTTTGGTAGACTATCAATATGTTTCTATAAACTTGATAACAACCATATAGTGTATTTCTTATATCAGAGTAAGCAGGACTAGGTGTAAATAGCCTGTTACAAATATATTTTATGTTTTTTTTATGTTTTACAAGCTGAGGGACCCCAGTGAGCCCCCTGGGCTGAAGACAGCTGACGAAAGTGATGAAAACCAGTTAGTGAAACGAAAGGTAATCTCTCTCCTCTCTCATTCACTCTCTCTGTCTCTCTCTCTCACTCTCGCTCTTTCTTTCTCTCTCTATCTGACACTTTCATGAGCACTCTAGTAAAGGAGTAAACATTGTGGAGAAGTAGCACTTGAGTTTACTTGAACAAGAGATGTTTGTATGAAAAAGAGATTTTTGTCTCAACGCGTTTTACCTGGATAAACAAAGGTTACAATAAAAACAGTAATACAAAAAAAACTACTCATTCACTTTACCTTCTAGTCTAAGTTGCTAGGGGCCAGTGGACATTTTTTGAGGTAATATGCTAAGGAAATAGACAGAGCTGTAAAACTATGTTTTGTATTTAGTTGATTACATTACAGCAAGTGAGCTGATCACATTTGTTTTTGGTCTAATTAGCCACCTATAACATTTTCTTTCCTTGCTTGTAGCAATTGAGTTCTCAGATAAAATACTGTGTCTTTTAGCTTATCATCTAGCTAGTGTTTTAGCTGGCAAAAGTAATGTTACAATATGCTATGTACTGGTGCATAGTACTGTGTTTCTATATTTCAAACAACCAAGCTCTAGAGAATCTTTCAAAATTGAAATGAGGAAGCCCTTATCTGTTGAGGATTGGAAAAAAATTGGTTAAATAAATAAATAAATAAATAAATAAATAGTGAGGCACATCAACCTGGCAAGCCGCTATACAAAAATACCCACACATCGTACTTCCTTTACAAATACTGAGAGATGCTCAAGTGCTCTTTTTTCTTGAAATGTACTGACAGCAGAAGCAAGAAAATTTTGTAGCCTTGTTTTGGTAGACTATCAATATGTTTCTATAAACTTGATAACAACCATATAGTGTATTTCTTATATCAGAGTAAGCAGGACTAGGTGTAAATAGCCTGTTACAAATATATTTTATGTTTTTTTTATGTTTTACAAGCTGAGGGACCCCAGTGAGCCCCCTGGGCTGAAGACAGCTGACGAAAGTGATGAAAACCAGTTAGTGAAACGAAAGGTAATCTCTCTCTCTTTCTCTCATTCACTCTCTCTGTCTCTCTATCTCACTCTCGCTCTTTCTTTCTCTCTCTATCTGACACTTTCATGAGCACTCTAGTAAAGGAGTAAACATTGTGGAGAAGTAGCACTTGAGTTTACTTGAACAAGAGATGTTTGTATGAAAAAGAGATTTTTGTCTCAACGCGTTTACCTGGATAAACAAAGGTTACAATAAAAACAGTAATACAAAAAAAAACTACTCATTCACTTTACCTTCTAGTCTAAGTTGCTAGGGGCCAGTGGACATTTTTTGAGGTAATATGCTAAGGAAATAGAGAAAGCTGTAAAACTATGTTTTGTATTTAGTTGATTACATTACAGCAAGTGAGCTGATCACATTTGTTTTTGGTCTAATTAGCCACCTATAACATTTTCTTTCCTTGCTTGTAGCAATTGAGTTCTCAGATAAAATACTGTGTCTTTTAGCTTATCATCTAGCTAGTGTTTTAGCTTGCAAAAGTAATGTTACAATATGCTATGTACTGGTGCATAGTACTGTGTTTCTATATTTCAAACAACCAAGCTCTAGAGAATCTCTCAAAATTGAAATGAGGAAGCCCTTATCTGTTGAGGATTGGAAAAAAATGGGTTAAATAAATATATAAATAAATAGTGAGACACATCAACCTGGCAAACCGCTATACAAAAATACCCACACATCATACTTCCTTTACAAATACTGAGAGATGCTCAAGTGCTCTTTTTTCTTGAAATGTACTGACAGCAGAAGCAAGAACATTTTGTAGCCTTGTTTTGGTAGACTATCAATATGTTTCTATAAACTTGATAACAACCATATAGTGTATTTCTTATATCAGAGTAAGGAGGACTAGGTGTAAATAGCCTGTTACAAATATATTTTATGTTTTTTTTATGTTTTACAAGCTGAGGGACCCCAGTGAGCCCCCTGGGCTGAAGACAGCTGACGAAAGTGATGAAAACCAGTTAGTGAAACGAAAGGTAATCTCTCTCTCTTTCTCTCATTCACTCTCTCTGTCTCTCTATCTCACTCTCGCTCTTTCTTTCTCTCTCTATCTGACACTTTCATGAGCACTCTAGTAAAGGAGTAAACATTGTGGAGAAGTAGCACTTGAGTTTACTTGAACAAGAGATGTTTGTATGAAAAAGAGATTTTTGTCTCAACGCGTTTACCTGGATAAACAAAGGTTACAATAAAAACAGTAATACAAAAAAAAACTACTCATTCACTTTACCTTCTAGTCTAAGTTGCTAGGGGCCAGTGGACATTTTTTGAGGTAATATGCTAAGGAAATAGACAAAGCTGTAAAACTATGTTTTGTATTTAGTTGAATACATTACAGCAAGTGAGCTGATCACATTTGTTTTTGGTCTAATTAGCCACCTATAACATTTTCTTTCCTTGCTTGTAGCAATTGAGTTCTCAGATAAAATACTGTGTCTTTTAGCTTATCATCTAGCTAGTGTTTTAGCTTGCAAAAGTAATGTTACAATATGCTATGTACTGGTGCATAGTACTGTGTTTCTATATTTCAAACAACCAAGCCCTAGAGAATCTCTCAAAATTGAATGAGCCCTTATCTGTTGAGGATTGGAAAAAAATTGGTTAAATAAATAGTGAGACACATCAACCTGGCAAGCCACTATACAAAAATACCCACACATCATACTTCCTTTACAAATACTGAGAGATGCTCAAGTGCTCTTTTTTCTTGAAATGTACTGACAGCAGAAGCAAGAAAATTTTGTAGCCTTGTTTTGGTAGACTATCAATATGTTTCTATAAACTTGATAACAACCATATAGTGTATTTCTTATATCAGAGTAAGCAGGACTAGGTGTAAATAGCCTGTTACAAATATATTTTATGTTTTTTTTATGTTTTACAAGCTGAGGGACCCCAGTGAGCCCCCTGGGCTGAAGACAGCTGACGAAAGTGATGAAAACCAGTTAGTGAAACGAAAGGTAATCTCTCTCTCTTTCTCTCATTCACTCTCTCTGTCTCTCTATCTCACTCTCGCTCTTTCTTTCTCTCTCTATCTGACACTTTCATGAGCACTCTAGTAAAGGAGTAAACATTGTGGAGAAGTAGCACTTGAGTTTACTTGAACAAGAGATGTTTGTATGAAAAAGAGATTTTTGTCTCAACGCGTTTACCTGGATAAACAAAGGTTACAATAAAAACAGTAATACAAAAAAAAAACTACTCATTCACTTTACCTTCTAGTCTAAGTTGCTAGGGGCCAGTGGACATTTTTTGAGGTAATATGCTAAGGAAATAGACAAAGCTGTAAAACTATGTTTTGTATTTAGTTGATTACATTACAGCAAGTGAGCTGATCACATTTGTTTTTGGTCTAATTAGCCACCTATAACATTTTCTTTCCTTGCTTGTAGCAATTGAGTTCTCAGATAAAATACTGTGTCTTTTAGCTTATCATCTAGCTAGTGTTTTAGCTTGCAAAAGTAATGTTACAATATGCTATGTACTGGTGCATAGTACTGTGTTTCTATATTTCAAACAACCAAGCTCTAGAGAATCTCTCAAAATTGAAATGAGGAAGCCCTTATCTGTTGAGGATTGGAAAAAAATTGGTTAAATAAATAGTGAGACACATCAACCTGGCAAGCCACTATACAAAAATACCCACACATCATACTTCCTTTACAAATACTGAGAGATGCTCAAGTGCTCTTTTTTCTTGAAATGTACTGACAGCAGAAGCAAGAAAATTTTGTAGCCTTGTTTTGGTAGACTATCAATATGTTTCTATAAACTTGATAACAACCATATAGTGTATTTCTTATATCAGAGTAAGCAGGACTAGGTGTAAATAGCCTGTTACAAATATATTTTATGTTTTTTTTATGTTTTACAAGCTGAGGGACCCCAGTGAGCCCCCTGGGCTGAAGACAGCTGACGAAAGTGATGAAAACCAGTTAGTGAAACGAAAGGTAATCTCTCTCTCTTTCTCTCATTCACTCTCTCTGTCTCTCTATCTCACTCTCGCTCTTTCTTTCTCTCTCTATCTGACACTTTCATGAGCACTCTAGTAAAGGAGTAAACATTGTGGAGAAGTAGCACTTGAGTTTACTTGAACAAGAGATGTTTGTATGAAAAAGAGATTTTTGTCTCAACGCGTTTACCTGGATAAACAAAGGTTACAATAAAAACAGTAATACAAAAAAAAACTACTCATTCACTTTACCTTCTAGTCTAAGTTGCTAGGGGCCAGTGGACATTTTTTGAGGTAATATGCTAAGGAAATAGAGAAAGCTGTAAAACTATGTTTTGTATTTAGTTGATTACATTACAGCAAGTGAGCTGATCACATTTGTTTTTGGTCTAATTAGCCACCTATAACATTTTCTTTCCTTGCTTGTAGCAATTGAGTTCTCAGATAAAATACTGTGTCTTTTAGCTTATCATCTAGCTAGTGTTTTAGCTTGCAAAAGTAATGTTACAATATGCTATGTACTGGTGCATAGTACTGTGTTTCTATATTTCAAACAACCAAGCTCTAGAGAATCTCTCAAAATTGAAATGAGGAAGCCCTTATCTGTTGAGGATTGGAAAAAAATGGGTTAAATAAATATATAAATAAATAGTGAGACACATCAACCTGGCAAACCGCTATACAAAAATACCCACACATCATACTTCCTTTACAAATACTGAGAGATGCTCAAGTGCTCTTTTTTCTTGAAATGTACTGACAGCAGAAGCAAGAACATTTTGTAGCCTTGTTTTGGTAGACTATCAATATGTTTCTATAAACTTGATAACAACCATATAGTGTATTTCTTATATCAGAGTAAGGAGGACTAGGTGTAAATAGCCTGTTACAAATATATTTTATGTTTTTTTTATGTTTTACAAGCTGAGGGACCCCAGTGAGCCCCCTGGGCTGAAGACAGCTGACGAAAGTGATGAAAACCAGTTAGTGAAACGAAAGGTAATCACTCTCTCTTTCTCTCATTCACTCTCTCTGTCTCTCTATCTCACTCTCGCTCTTTCTTTCTCTCTCTATCTGACACTTTCATGAGCACTCTAGTAAAGGAGTAAACATTGTGGAGAAGTAGCACTTGAGTTTACTTGAACAAGAGATGTTTGTATGAAAAAGAGATTTTTGTCTCAACGCGTTTACCTGGATAAACAAAGGTTACAATAAAAACAGTAATACAAAAAAAAACTACTCATTCACTTTACCTTCTAGTCTAAGTTGCTAGGAGCCAGTGGACATTTTTTGAGGTAATATGCTAAGGAAATAGACAAAGCTGTAAAACTATGTTTTGTATTTAGTTGAATACATTACAGCAAGTGAGCTGATCACATTTGTTTTTGGTCTAATTAGCCACCTATAACATTTTCTTTCCTTGCTTGTAGCAATTGAGTTCTCAGATAAAATACTGTGTCTTTTAGCTTATCATCTAGCTAGTGTTTTAGCTTGCAAAAGTAATGTTACAATATGCTATGTACTGGTGCATAGTACTGTGTTTCTATATTTCAAACAACCAAGCCCTAGAGAATCTCTCAAAATTGAATGAGCCCTTATCTGTTGAGGATTGGAAAAAAATTGGTTAAATAAATAGTGAGACACATCAACCTGGCAAGCCACTATACAAAAATACCCACACATCATACTTCCTTTACAAATACTGAGAGATGCTCAAGTGCTCTTTTTTCTTGAAATGTACTGACAGCAGAAGCAAGAAAATTTTGTAGCCTTGTTTTGGTAGACTATCAATATGTTTCTATAAACTTGATAACAACCATATAGTGTATTTCTTATATCAGAGTAAGCAGGACTAGGTGTAAATAGCCTGTTACAAATATATTTTATGTTTTTTTTTATGTTTTACAAGCTGAGGGACCCCAGTGAGCCCCCTGGGCTGAAGACAGCTGACGAAAGTGATGAAAACCAGTTAGTGAAACGAAAGGTAATCTCTCTCTCTTTCTCTCATTCACTCTCTCTGTCTCTCTATCTCACTCTCGCTCTTTCTTTCTCTCTCTATCTGACACTTTCATGAGCACTCTAGTAAAGGAGTAAACATTGTGGAGAAGTAGCACTTGAGTTTACTTGAACAAGAGATGTTTGTATGAAAAAGAGATTTTTGTCTCAACGCGTTTACCTGGATAAACAAAGGTTACAATAAAAACAGTAATACAAAAAAAAACTACTCATTCACTTTACCTTCTAGTCTAAGTTGCTAGGGGCCAGTGGACATTTTTTGAGGTAATATGCTAAGGAAATAGACAAAGCTGTAAAACTATGTTTTGTATTTAGTTGATTACATTACAGCAAGTGAGCTGATCACATTTGTTTTTGGTCTAATTAGCCACCTATAACATTTTCTTTCCTTGCTTGTAGCAATTGAGTTCTCAGATAAAATACTGTGTCTTTTAGCTTATCATCTAGCTAGTGTTTTAGCTTGCAAAAGTAATGTTACAATATGCTATGTACTGGTGCATAGTACTGTGTTTCTATATTTCAAACAACCAAGCTCTAGAGAATCTCTCAAAATTGAAATGAGGAAGCCCTTATCTGTTGAGGATTGGAAAAAAAATTGGTTAAATAAATATATAAATAAATAGTGAGACACATCAACCTGGCAAACCGCTATACAAAAATACCCACACATCATACTTCCTTTACAAATACTGAGAGATGCTCAAGTGCTCTTTTTTCTTGAAATGTACTGACAGCAGAAGCAAGAACATTTTGTAGCCTTGTTTTGGTAGACTATCAATATGTTTCTATAAACTTGATAACAACCATATAGTGTATTTCTTATATCAGAGTAAGGAGGACTAGGTGTAAATAGCCTGTTACAAATATATTTTATGGTTTTTTTATGTTTTACACGCGGGAGGACCCCAGTGGGCCCTCTGGGCTGGAGACAGCTGACGAAAGTGATGAAAACCAGTTAGTGAAACGAAAGGTAATCTCTCTCTCTCTCTCATTCACTCTCTCTGTTTCTCTCTCACTCTCGCTCTTTCTTTCTCTCTCTTGTATCTGACACTTTCATGAGCACTCTAGTAAAGGAGTAAACATTGTGGAGAAGTAGCACTTGAGTTTACTTGAACAAGAGATGTTTGTATGAAAAAGAGATTTTTGTCTCAACGCGTTTTACCTGGATAAACAAAGGTTACAATAAAAACAATAATACAAAAAAAAACTACTCATTCACTTTACCTTCTAGTCTAAGTTGCTAGGGGCCAGTGGACATTTTTTGAGGTAATATGCTAAGGAAATAGACAGAGCTGTAAAACTATGTTTTGTATTTAGTTGAATACATTACAGCGAGTGAGCTGATCACATTTGTTTTTGGTCTAATTAGCCACCTATAACATTTTCTTTCCTTGCTTGTAGCAATTGAGTTCTCAGATAAAATACTGTGTCTTTTAGCTTATCATCTAGCTAGTGTTTTAGCTTGCAAAAGTAATGTTACAATATGCTATGTACTGGTGCATAGTACTGTGTTTCTATATTTCAAACAACCAAGCCCTAGAGAATCTCTCAAAATTGAATGAGCCCTTATCTGTTGAGGATTGGAAAAAAATTGGTTAAATAAATAGTGAGACACATCAACCTGGCAAGCCACTATACAAAAATACCCACACATCATACTTCCTTTACAAATACTGAGAGATGCTCAAGTGCTCTTTTTTCTTGAAATGTACTGACAGCAGAAGCAAGAAAATTTTGTAGCCTTGTTTTGGTAGACTATCAATATGTTTCTATAAACTTGATAACAACCATATAGTGTATTTCTTATATCAGAGTAAGCAGGACTAGGTGTAAATAGCCTGTTACAAATATATTTTATGTTTTTTTTATGTTTTACAAGCTGAGGGACCCCAGTGAGCCCCCTGGGCTGAAGACAGCTGACGAAAGTGATGAAAACCAGTTAGTGAAACGAAAGGTAATCTCTCTCTCTTTCTCTCATTCACTCTCTCTGTCTCTCTATCTCACTCTCGCTCTTTCTTTCTCTCTCTATCTGACACTTTCATGAGCACTCTAGTAAAGGAGTAAACATTGTGGAGAAGTAGCACTTGAGTTTACTTGAACAAGAGATGTTTGTATGAAAAAGAGATTTTTGTCTCAACGCGTTTACCTGGATAAACAAAGGTTACAATAAAAACAGTAATACAAAAAAAAACTACTCATTCACTTTACCTTCTAGTCTAAGTTGCTAGGGGCCAGTGGACATTTTTTGAGGTAATATGCTAAGGAAATAGACAAAGCTGTAAAACTATGTTTTGTATTTAGTTGAATACATTACAGCAAGTGAGCTGATCACATTTGTTTTTGGTCTAATTAGCCACCTATAACATTTTCTTTCCTTGCTTGTAGCAATTGAGTTCTCAGATAAAATACTGTGTCTTTTAGCTTATCATCTAGCTAGTGTTTTAGCTTGCAAAAGTAATGTTACAATATGCTATGTACTGGTGCATAGTACTGTGTTTCTATATTTCAAACAACCAAGCCCTAGAGAATCTCTCAAAATTGAATGAGCCCTTATCTGTTGAGGATTGGAAAAAAATTGGTTAAATAAATAGTGAGACACATCAACCTGGCAAGCCACTATACAAAAATACCCACACATCATACTTCCTTTACAAATACTGAGAGATGCTCAAGTGCTCTTTTTTCTTGAAATGTACTGACAGCAGAAGCAAGAAAATTTTGTAGCCTTGTTTTGGTAGACTATCAATATGTTTCTATAAACTTGATAAGAACCATATAGTGTATTTCTTATATCAGAGTAAGCAGGACTAGGTGTAAATAGCCTGTTACAAATATATTTTATGTTTTTTTTATGTTTTACAAGCTGAGGGACCCCAGTGAGCCCCCTGGGCTGAAGACAGCTGACGAAAGTGATGAAAACCAGTTAGTGAAACGAAAGGTAATCTCTCTCTCTTTCTCTCATTCACTCTCTCTGTCTCTCTATCTCACTCTCGCTCTTTCTTTCTCTCTCTATCTGACACTTTCATGAGCACTCTAGTAAAGGAGTAAACATTGTGGAGAAGTAGCACTTGAGTTTACTTGAACAAGAGATGTTTGTATGAAAAAGAGATTTTTGTCTCAACGCGTTTACCTGGATAAACAAAGGTTACAATAAAAACAGTAATACAAAAAAAAACTACTCATTCACTTTACCTTCTAGTCTAAGTTGCTAGGGGCCAGTGGACATTTTTTGAGGTAATATGCTAAGGAAATAGACAAAGCTGTAAAACTATGTTTTGTATTTAGTTGATTACATTACAGCAAGTGAGCTGATCACATTTGTTTTTGGTCTAATTAGCCACCTATAACATTTTCTTTCCTTGCTTGTAGCAATTGAGTTCTCAGATAAAATACTGTGTCTTTTAGCTTATCATCTAGCTAGTGTTTTAGCTTGCAAAAGTAATGTTACAATATGCTATGTACTGGTGCATAGTACTGTGTTTCTATATTTCAAACAACCAAGCTCTAGAGAATCTCTCAAAATTGAAACGAGGAAGCCCTTATCTGTTGAGGATTGGAAAAAAATTGGTTAAATAAATATATAAATAAATAGTGAGACACATCAACCTGGCAAACCGCTATACAAAAATACCCACACATCATACTTCCTTTACAAATACTGAGAGATGCTCAAGTGCTCTTTTTTCTTGAAATGTACTGACAGCAGAAGCAAGAACATTTTGTAGCCTTGTTTTGGTAGACTATCAATATGTTTCTATAAACTTGATAACAACCATATAGTGTATTTCTTATATCAGAGTAAGGAGGACTAGGTGTAAATAGCCTGTTACAAATATATTTTATGGTTTTTTTATGTTTTACAAGCGGGAGGACCCCAGTGGGCCCTCTGGGCTGGAGACAGCTGACGAAAGTGATGAAAACCAGTTAGTGAAACGAAAGGTAATCTCTCTCTCTCTCTCATTCACTCTCTCTGTTTCTCTCTCACTCTCGCTCTTTCTTTCTCTCTCTTGTATCTGACACTTTCATGAGCACTCTAGTAAAGGAGTAAACATTGTGGAGAAGTAGCACTTGAGTTTACTTGAACAAGAGATGTTTGTATGAAAAAGAGATTTTTGTCTCAACGCGTTTTACCTGGATAAACAAAGGTTACAATAAAAACAATAATACAAAAAAAAACTACTCATTCACTTTACCTTCTAGTCTAAGTTGCTAGGGGCCAGTGGACATTTTTTGAGGTAATATGCTAAGGAAATAGACAGAGCTGTAAAACTATGTTTTGTATTTAGTTGATTACATTACAGCGAGTGAGCTGATCACATTTGTTTTTGGTCTAATTAGCCACCTATAACATTTTCTTTCCTTGCTTGTAGCAATTGAGTTCTCAGATAAAATACTTTGTCCTTTAGCTTATCCTCTAGCTAGTGTTTTAGCTTGCAAAAGTAATGTTACAATATGCTATGTACTGGTGCATAGTACTGTGTTTCTATTTTTCAAACAACCAAGCTCTAGAGAATCTCTCAAAATTGAATGAGGAAGCCCTTATTACATTAAATTGCATTCATTTAGCAGACGCTTTTATCCAAAGCGACGTATCTGTTGAGGATTGGAAAAAAATTGGTTAAATAAATAAATAAATAAATAAATAAATAAATAGTGAGACACATCAACCTGGCAAGCCGCTATACAAAAATACCCACACATCGTACTTCCTTTACAAATACTGAGAGATGCTCAAGTGCTCTTTTTTCTTGAAATGTACTGACAGCAGAAGCAAGAACATTTTGTAGCCTTGTTTTGGTAGACTATCAATATGTTTCTATAAACTTGATAACAACCATATAGTGTATTTCTTATATCAGAGTAAGCAGGACTAGGTGTAAATAGCCTGTTACAAATATATTTTATGTTTTTTTTATGTTTTACAAGCTGAGGGACCCCAGTGAGCCCCCTGGGCTGAAGACAGCTGACGAAAGTGATGAAAACCAGTTAGTGAAACGAAAGGTAATCTCTCTCTCTTTCTCTCATTCACTCTCTCTGTCTCTCTATCTCACTCTCGCTCTTTCTTTCTCTCTCTTGTATCTGACACTTTCATGAGCACTCTAGTAAAGGAGTAAACATTGTGGAGAAGTAGCACTTGAGTTTACTTGAACAAGAGATGTTTGTATGAAAAAGAGATTTTTGTCTCAACGCGTTTACCTGGATAAACAAAGGTTACAATAAAAACAGTAATACAAAAAAAAACTACTCATTCACTTTACCTTCTAGTCTAAGTTGCTAGGGGCCAGTGGACATTTTTTGAGGTAATATGCTAAGGAAATAGACAAAGCTGTAAAACTATGTTTTGTATTTAGTTGAATACATTACAGCAAGTGAGCTGATCACATTTGTTTTTGGTCTAATTAGCCACCTATAACATTTTCTTTCCTTGCTTGTAGCAATTGAGTTCTCAGATAAAATACTGTGTCTTTTAGCTTATCATCTAGCTAGTGTTTTAGCTTGCAAAAGTAATGTTACAATATGCTATGTACTGGTGCATAGTACTGTGTTTCTATATTTCAAACAACCAAGCCCTAGAGAATCTCTCAAAATTGAATGAGCCCTTATCTGTTGAGGATTGGAAAAAAATTGGTTAAATAAATAGTGAGACACATCAACCTGGCAAGCCACTATACAAAAATACCCACACATCATACTTCCTTTACAAATACTGAGAGATGCTCAAGTGCTCTTTTTTCTTGAAATGTACTGACAGCAGAAGCAAGAAAATTTTGTAGCCTTGTTTTGGTAGACTATCAATATGTTTCTATAAACTTGATAACAACCATATAGTGTATTTCTTATATCAGAGTAAGCAGGACTAGGTGTAAATAGCCTGTTACAAATATATTTTATGTTTTTTTTATGTTTTACAAGCTGAGGGACCCCAGTGAGCCCCCTGGGCTGAAGACAGCTGACGAAAGTGATGAAAACCAGTTAGTGAAACGAAAGGTAATCTCTCTCTCTCTCTCATTCACTCTCTCTGTCTCTCTCTCTCACTCTCGCTCTTTCTTTCTCTCTCTATCTGACACTTTCATGAGCACTCTAGTAAAGGAGTAAACATTGTGGAGAAGTAGCACTTGAGTTTACTTGAACAAGAGATGTTTGTATGAAAAAGAGATTTTTGTCTCAACGCGTTTTACCTGGATAAACAAAGGTTACAATAAAAACAGTAATACAAAAAAAACTACTCATTCACTTTACCTTCTAGTCTAAGTTGCTAGGGGCCAGTGGACATTTTTTGAGGTAATATGCTAAGGAAATAGACAGAGCTGTAAAACTATGTTTTGTATTTAGTTGATTACATTACAGCAAGTGAGCTGATCACATTTGTTTTTGGTCTAATTAGCCACCTATAACATTTTCTTTCCTTGCTTGTAGCAATTGAGTTCTCAGATAAAATACTGTGTCTTTTAGCTTATCATCTAGCTAGTGTTTTAGCTGGCAAAAGTAATGTTACAATATGCTATGTACTGGTGCATAGTACTGTGTTTCTATATTTCAAACAACCAAGCTCTAGAGAATCTTTCAAAATTGAAATGAGGAAGCCCTTATCTGTTGAGGATTGGAAAAAAATTGGTTAAATAAATAAATAAATAAATAAATAAATAGTGAGGCACATCAACCTGGCAAGCCGCTATACAAAAATACCCACACATCGTACTTCCTTTACAAATACTGAGAGATGCTCAAGTGCTCTTTTTTCTTGAAATGTACTGACAGCAGAAGCAAGAAAATTTTGTAGCCTTGTTTTGGTAGACTATCAATATGTTTCTATAAACTTGATAACAACCATATAGTGTATTTCTTATATCAGAGTAAGCAGGACTAGGTGTAAATAGCCTGTTACAAATATATTTTATGTTTTTTTATGTTTTACAAGCTGAGGGACCCCAGTGAGCCCCCTGGGCTGAAGACAGCTGACGAAAGTGATGAAAACCAGTTAGTGAAACGAAAGGTAATCTCTCTCTCTTTCTCTCATTCACTCTCTCTGTCTCTCTATCTCACTCTCGCTCTTTCTTTCTCTCTCTATCTGACACTTTCATGAGCACTCTAGTAAAGGAGTAAACATTGTGGAGAAGTAGCACTTGAGTTTACTTGAACAAGAGATGTTTGTATGAAAAAGAGATTTTTGTCTCAACGCGTTTACCTGGATAAACAAAGGTTACAATAAAAACAGTAATACAAAAAAAAACTACTCATTCACTTTACCTTCTAGTCTAAGTTGCTAGGGGCCAGTGGACATTTTTTGAGGTAATATGCTAAGGAAATAGACAAAGCTGTAAAACTATGTTTTGTATTTAGTTGATTACATTACAGCAAGTGAGCTGATCACATTTGTTTTTGGTCTAATTAGCCACCTATAACATTTTCTTTCCTTGCTTGTAGCAATTGAGTTCTCAGATAAAATACTGTGTCTTTTAGCTTATCATCTAGCTAGTGTTTTAGCTTGCAAAAGTAATGTTACAATATGCTATGTACTGGTGCATAGTACTGTGTTTCTATATTTCAAACAACCAAGCTCTAGAGAATCTCTCAAAATTGAAATGAGGAAGCCCTTATCTGTTGAGGATTGGAAAAAAATTGGTTAAATAAATATATAAATAAATAGTGAGACACATCAACCTGGCAAACCGCTATACAAAAATACCCACACATCATACTTCCTTTACAAATACTGAGAGATGCTCAAGTGCTCTTTTTTCTTGAAATGTACTGACAGCAGAAGCAAGAACATTTTGTAGCCTTGTTTTGGTAGACTATCAATATGTTTCTATAAACTTGATAACAACCATATAGTGTATTTCTTATATCAGAGTAAGCAGGACTAGGTGTAAATAGCCTGTTACAAATATATTTTATGTTTTTTTATGTTTTACAAGCTGAGGGACCCCAGTGAGCCCCCTGGGCTGAAGACAGCTGACGAAAGTGATGAAAACCAGTTAGTGAAACGAAAGGTAATCTCTCTCTTTCTCTCATTCACTCTCTCTGTCTCTCTATCTCACTCTCGCTCTTTCTTTCTCTCTCTATCTGACACTTTCATGAGCACTCTAGTAAAGGAGTAAACATTGTGGAGAAGTAGCACTTGAGTTTACTTGAACAAGAGATGTTTGTATGAAAAAGAGATTTTTGTCTCAACGCGTTTTACCTGGATAAACAAAGGTTACAATAAAAACAGTAATACAAAAAAAACTACTCATTCACTTTACCTTCTAGTCTAAGTTGCTAGGGGCCAGTGGACATTTTTTGAGGTAATATGCTAAGGAAATAGACAGAGCTGTAAAACTATGTTTTGTATTTAGTTGATTACATTACAGCAAGTGAGCTGATCACATTTGTTTTTGGTCTAATTAGCCACCTATAACATTTTCTTTCCTTGCTTGTAGCAATTGAGTTCTCAGATAAAATACTGTGTCTTTTAGCTTATCATCTAGCTAGTGTTTTAGCTGGCAAAAGTAATGTTACAATATGCTATGTACTGGTGCATAGTACTGTGTTTCTATATTTCAAACAACCAAGCTCTAGAGAATCTTTCAAAATTGAAATGAGGAAGCCCTTATCTGTTGAGGATTGGAAAAAAATTGGTTAAATAAATAAATAAATAAATAAATAAATAAATAGTGAGGCACATCAACCTGGCAAGCCGCTATACAAAAATACCCACACATCGTACTTCCTTTACAAATACTGAGAGATGCTCAAGTGCTCTTTTTTCTTGAAATGTACTGACAGCAGAAGCAAGAAAATTTTGTAGCCTTGTTTTGGTAGACTATCAATATGTTTCTATAAACTTGATAACAACCATATAGTGTATTTCTTATATCAGAGTAAGCAGGACTAGGTGTAAATAGCCTGTTACAAATATATTTTATGTTTTTTTATGTTTTACAAGCTGAGGGACCCCAGTGAGCCCCCTGGGCTGAAGACAGCTGACGAAAGTGATGAAAACCAGTTAGTGAAACGAAAGGTAATCTCTCTCTCTTTCTCTCATTCACTCTCTCTGTCTCTCTATCTCACTCTCGCTCTTTCTTTCTCTCTCTATCTGACACTTTCATGAGCACTCTAGTAAAGGAGTAAACATTGTGGAGAAGTAGCACTTGAGTTTACTTGAACAAGAGATGTTTGTATGAAAAAGAGATTTTTGTCTCAACGCGTTTACCTGGATAAACAAAGGTTACAATAAAAACAGTAATACAAAAAAAAACTACTCATTCACTTTACCTTCTAGTCTAAGTTGCTAGGGGCCAGTGGACATTTTTTGAGGTAATATGCTAAGGAAATAGACAAAGCTGTAAAACTATGTTTTGTATTTAGTTGATTACATTACAGCAAGTGAGCTGATCACATTTGTTTTTGGTCTAATTAGCCACCTATAACATTTTCTTTCCTTGCTTGTAGCAATTGAGTTCTCAGATAAAATACTGTGTCTTTTAGCTTATCATCTAGCTAGTGTTTTAGCTTGCAAAAGTAATGTTACAATATGCTATGTACTGGTGCATAGTACTGTGTTTCTATATTTCAAACAACCAAGCTCTAGAGAATCTCTCAAAATTGAAATGAGGAAGCCCTTATCTGTTGAGGATTGGAAAAAAATTGGTTAAATAAATATATAAATAAATAGTGAGACACATCAACCTGGCAAACCGCTATACAAAAATACCCACACATCATACTTCCTTTACAAATACTGAGAGATGCTCAAGTGCTCTTTTTTCTTGAAATGTACTGACAGCAGAAGCAAGAACATTTTGTAGCCTTGTTTTGGTAGACTATCAATATGTTTCTATAAACTTGATAACAACCATATAGTGTATTTCTTATATCAGAGTAAGGAGGACTAGGTGTAAATAGCCTGTTACAAATATATTTTATGGTTTTTTTATGTTTTACAAGCGGGAGGACCCCAGTGGGCCCTCTGGGCTGGAGACAGCTGACGAAAGTGATGAAAACCAGTTAGTGAAACGAAAGGTAATCTCTCTCTCTCTCTCATTCACTCTCTCTGTTTCTCTCTCACTCTCACTCTTTCTTTCTCTCTCTTGTATCTGACACTTTCATGAGCACTCTAGTAAAGGAGTAAACATTGTGGAGAAGTAGCACTTGAGTTTACTTGAACAAGAGATGTTTGTATGAAAAAGAGATTTTTGTCTCAACGCGTTTTACCTGGATAAACAAAGGTTACAATAAAAACAATAATACAAAAAAAAACTACTCATTCACTTTACCTTCTAGTCTAAGTTGCTAGGGGCCAGTGGACATTTTTTGAGGTAATATGCTAAGGAAATAGACAGAGCTGTAAAACTATGTTTTGTATTTAGTTGATTACATTACAGCGAGTGAGCTGATCACATTTGTTTTTGGTCTAATTAGCCACCTATAACATTTTCTTTCCTTGCTTGTAGCAATTGAGTTCTCAGATAAAATACTTTGTCCTTTAGCTTATCCTCTAGCTAGTGTTTTAGCTTGCAAAAGTAATGTTACAATATGCTATGTACTGGTGCATAGTACTGTGTTTCTATTTTTCAAACAACCAAGCTCTAGAGAATCTCTCAAAATTGAATGAGGAAGCCCTTATTACATTAAATTGCATTCATTTAGCAGACGCTTTTATCCAAAGCGACGTATCTGTTGAGGATTGGAAAAAAATTGGTTAAATAAATAAATAAATAAATAAATAAATAAATAGTGAGACACATCAACCTGGCAAGCCGCTATACAAAAATACCCACACATCGTACTTCCTTTACAAATACTGAGAGATGCTCAAGTGCTCTTTTTTCTTGAAATGTACTGACAGCAGAAGCAAGAACATTTTGTAGCCTTGTTTTGGTAGACTATCAATATGTTTCTATAAACTTGATAACAACCATATAGTGTATTTCTTATATCAGAGTAAGCAGGACTAGGTGTAAATAGCCTGTTACAAATATATTTTATGTTTTTTTTATGTTTTACAAGCTGAGGGACCCCAGTGAGCCCCCTGGGCTGAAGACAGCTGACGAAAGTGATGAAAACCAGTTAGTGAAACGAAAGGTAATCTCTCTCTCTTTCTCTCATTCACTCTGTCTGTCTCTCTATCTCACTCTCGCTCTTTCTTTCTCTCTCTATCTGACACTTTCATGAGCACTCTAGTAAAGGAGTAAACATTGTGGAGAAGTAGCACTTGAGTTTACTTGAACAAGAGATGTTTGTATGAAAAAGAGATTTTTGTCTCAACGCGTTTTACCTGGATAAACAAAGGTTACAATAAAAACAGTAATACAAAAAAAACTACTCATTCACTTTACCTTCTAGTCTAAGTTGCTAGGGGCCAGTGGACATTTTTTGAGGTAATATGCTAAGGAAATAGACAGAGCTGTAAAACTATGTTTTGTATTTAGTTGATTACATTACAGCAAGTGAGCTGATCACATTTGTTTTTGGTCTAATTAGCCACCTATAACATTTTCTTTCCTTGCTTGTAGCAATTGAGTTCTCAGATAAAATACTGTGTCTTTTAGCTTATCATCTAGCTAGTGTTTTAGCTGGCAAAAGTAATGTTACAATATGCTATGTACTGGTGCATAGTACTGTGTTTCTATATTTCAAACAACCAAGCTCTAGAGAATCTTTCAAAATTGAAATGAGGAAGCCCTTATCTGTTGAGGATTGGAAAAAAATTGGTTAAATAAATAAATAAATAAATAAATAAATAGTGAGGCACATCAACCTGGCAAGCCGCTATACAAAAATACCCACACATCGTACTTCCTTTACAAATACTGAGAGATGCTCAAGTGCTCTTTTTTCTTGAAATGTACTGACAGCAGAAGCAAGAAAATTTTGTAGCCTTGTTTTGGTAGACTATCAATATGTTTCTATAAACTTGATAACAACCATATAGTGTATTTCTTATATCAGAGTAAGCAGGACTAGGTGTAAATAGCCTGTTACAAATATATTTTATGTTTTTTTATGTTTTACAAGCTGAGGGACCCCAGTGAGCCCCCTGGGCTGAAGACAGCTGACGAAAGTGATGAAAACCAGTTAGTGAAACGAAAGGTAATCTCTCTCTCTTTCTCTCATTCACTCTCTCTGTCTCTCTATCTCACTCTCGCTCTTTCTTTCTCTCTCTATCTGACACTTTCATGAGCACTCTAGTAAAGGAGTAAACATTGTGGAGAAGTAGCACTTGAGTTTACTTGAACAAGAGATGTTTGTATGAAAAAGAGATTTTTGTCTCAACGCGTTTACCTGGATAAACAAAGGTTACAATAAAAACAGTAATACAAAAAAGAACTACTCATTCACTTTACCTTCTAGTCTAAGTTGCTAGGGGCCAGTGGACATTTTTTGAGGTAATATGCTAAGGAAATAGACAAAGCTGTAAAACTATGTTTTGTATTTAGTTGATTACATTACAGCAAGTGAGCTGATCACATTTGTTTTTGGTCTAATTAGCCACCTATAACATTTTCTTTCCTTGCTTGTAGCAATTGAGTTCTCAGATAAAATACTGTGTCTTTTAGCTTATCATCTAGCTAGTGTTTTAGCTTGCAAAAGTAATGTTACAATATGCTATGTACTGGTGCATAGTACTGTGTTTCTATATTTCAAACAACCAAGCTCTAGAGAATCTCTCAAAATTGAAATGAGGAAGCCCTTATCTGTTGAGGATTGGAAAAAAATTGGTTAAATAAATATATAAATAAATAGTGAGACACATCAACCTGGCAAACCGCTATACAAAAATACCCACACATCATACTTCCTTTACAAATACTGAGAGATGCTCAAGTGCTCTTTTTTCTTGAAATGTACTGACAGCAGAAGCAAGAACATTTTGTAGCCTTGTTTTGGTAGACTATCAATATGTTTCTATAAACTTGATAACAACCATATAGTGTATTTCTTATATCAGAGTAAGGAGGACTAGGTGTAAATAGCCTGTTACAAATATATTTTATGGTTTTTTTATGTTTTACAAGCGGGAGGACCCCAGTGGGCCCTCTGGGCTGGAGACAGCTGACGAAAGTGATGAAAACCAGTTAGTGAAACGAAAGGTAATCTCTCTCTCTCTCTCATTCACTCTCTCTGTTTCTCTCTCACTCTCGCTCTTTCTTTCTCTCTCTTGTATCTGACACTTTCATGAGCACTCTAGTAAAGGAGTAAACATTGTGGAGAAGTAGCACTTGAGTTTACTTGAACAAGAGATGTTTGTATGAAAAAGAGATTTTTGTCTCAACGCGTTTTACCTGGATAAACAAAGGTTACAATAAAAACAATAATACAAAAAAAAACTACTCATTCACTTTACCTTCTAGTCTAAGTTGCTAGGGGCCAGTGGACATTTTTTGAGGTAATATGCTAAGGAAATAGACAGAGCTGTAAAACTATGTTTTGTATTTAGTTGATTACATTACAGCGAGTGAGCTGATCACATTTGTTTTTGGTCTAATTAGCCACCTATAACATTTTCTTTCCTTGCTTGTAGCAATTGAGTTCTCAGATAAAATACTTTGTCCTTTAGCTTATCCTCTAGCTAGTGTTTTAGCTTGCAAAAGTAATGTTACAATATGCTATGTACTAGTGCATAGTACTGTGTTTCTATTTTTCAAACAACCAAGCTCTAGAGAATCTCTCAAAATTGAATGAGGAAGCCCTTATTACATTACATTACATTCATTTAGCAGACGCTTTTATCCAAAGCGACGTATCTGTTGAGGATTGGAAAAAAATTGGTTAAATAAATAAATAAATAAATAAATAAATAGTGAGACACATCAACCTGGCAAGCCGCTATACAAAAATACCCACACATCGTACTTCCTTTACAAATACTGAGAGATGCTCAAGTGCTCTTTTTTCTTGAAATGTACTGACAGCAGAAGCAAGAACATTTTGTAGCCTTGTTTTGGTAGACTATCAATATGTTTCTATAAACTTGATAACAACCATATAGTGTATTTCTTATATCAGAGTAAGCAGGACTAGGTGTAAATAGCCTGTTACAAATATATTTTATGTTTTTTTTATGTTTTACAAGCTGAGGGACCCCAGTGAGCCCCCTGGGCTGAAGACAGCTGACGAAAGTGATGAAAACCAGTTAGTGAAACGAAAGGTAATCTCTCTCTCTTTCTCTCATTCACTCTGTCTGTCTCTCTATCTCACTCTCGCTCTTTCTTTCTCTCTCTATCTGACACTTTCATGAGCACTCTAGTAAAGGAGTAAACATTGTGGAGAAGTAGCACTTGAGTTTACTTGAACAAGAGATGTTTGTATGAAAAAGAGATTTTTGTCTCAACGCGTTTACCTGGATAAACAAAGGTTACAATAAAAACAGTAATACAAAAAAAAACTACTCATTCACTTTACCTTCTAGTCTAAGTTGCTAGGGGCCAGTGGACATTTTTTGAGGTAATATGCTAAGGAAATAGA
The DNA here is from genome assembly GCA_029718625.1 of Synaphobranchus kaupii. Lineage (NCBI taxonomy): Eukaryota > Metazoa > Chordata > Actinopteri > Anguilliformes > Synaphobranchidae > Synaphobranchus > Synaphobranchus kaupii. Next base: position 18,446,338 of record CM056387.1, on the reverse strand, counting down.
CAAAGCTGTAAAACTATGTTTTGTATTTAGTTGAATACATTACAGCAAGTGAGCTGATCACATTTGTTTTTGGTCTAATTAGCCACCTATAACATTTTCTTTCCTTGCTTGTAGCAATTGAGTTCTCAGATAAAATACTGTGTCTTTTAGCTTATCATCTAGCTAGTGTTTTAGCTTGCAAAAGTAATGTTACAATATGCTATGTACTGGTGCATAGTACTGTGTTTCTATATTTCAAACAACCAAGCCCTAGAGAATCTCTCAAAATTGAATGAGCCCTTATCTGTTGAGGATTGGAAAAAAATTGGTTAAATAAATAGTGAGACACATCAACCTGGCAAGCCGCTATACAAAAATACCCACACATCATACTTCCTTTACAAATACTGAGAGATGCTCAAGTGCTCTTTTTTCTTGAAATGTACTGACAGCAGAAGCAAGAAAATTTTGTAGCCTTGTTTTGGTAGACTATCAATATGTTTCTATAAACTTGATAACAACCATATAGTGTATTTCTTATATCAGAGTAAGGAGGACTAGGTGTAAATAGCCTGTTACAAATATATTTCATGGTTTTTTTTATGTTTTACAAGCGGGAGGACCCCAGTGGGCCCTCTGGGCTGGAGACAGCTGACGAAAGTGATGAAAACCAGTTAGTGAAACGAAAGGTAATCTCTCTCTCTCTCTCATTCACTCTCTCTGTCTCTCTCTCACTCTCGCTCTTTCTTTCTCTCTCTTGTATCTGACACTTTCATGAGCACTCTAGTAAAGGAGTAAACATTGTGGAGAAGTAGCACTTGAGTTTACTTGAACAAGAGATGTTTGTATGAAAAAGAGATTTTTGTATCAACGCGTTTTACCTGGATAAACAAAGGTTACAATAAAAACAATAATACAAAAAAAAACTACTCATTCACTTTACCTTCTAGTCTAAGTTGCTAGGGGCCAGTGGACATTTTTTGAGGTAATATGCTAAGGAAATAGACAGAGCTGTAAAACTATGTTTTGTATTTAGTTGATTACATTACAGCGAGTGAGCTGATCACATTTGTTTTTGGTCTAATTAGCCACCTATAACATTTTCTTTCCTTGCTTGTAGCAATTGAGTTCTCAGATAAAATACTTTGTCCTTTAGCTCATCCTCTAGCTAGTGTTTTAGCTTGCAAAAGTAACGTTACAATATGCTATGTACTGGTGCATAGTACTGTGTTTCTATTTTTCAAACAACCAAGCTCTAGAGAATCTCTCAAAATTGAATGAGGAAGCCCTTATTACATTACATTACATTCATTTAGCAGACGCTTTTATCCAAAGCGACGTATCTGTTGAGGATTGGAAAAAAATTGGATAAATAAATAAATAAATAAATAAATAAATAGTGAGACACATCAACCTGGCAAGCCGCTATACAAAAATACCCACACATCGTACTTCCTTTACAAATACTGAGAGATGCTCAAGTACTCTTTTTTCTTGAAATGTACTGACAGCAGAAGCAATAAAATTTTGTAGCCTTGTTTTGGTAGGCTATCAATATGTTTCTATAAACTTGATAACAACCATATAGTGTATTTCTTATATCAGAGTAAGCAGGACTAGGTGTAAATAGCCTGTTACAAATATATTTTATGTTTTTTTTATGTCTTACAAGCTGAGGGACCCCAGTGAGCCCCCTGGGCTGAAGACAGCTGACGAAAGTGATGAAAACCAGTTAGTGAAACGAAAGGTAATCTCTCTCTCTCTCTCTCATTCACTCTCTCTGTCTCTCTCTCACTCTCGCTCTTTCTTTCTCTCTCTATCTGACACTTTCATGAGCACTCTAGTAAAGGAGTAAACATTGTGGAGAAGTAGCACTTGAGTTTACTTGAACAAGAGATGTTTGTATGAAAAAGAGATTTTTGTCTCAACGCGTTTTACCTGGATAAACAAAGGTTACAATAAAAACAGTAATACAAAAAAAACTACTCATTCACTTTACCTTCTAGTCTAAGTTGCTAGGGGCCAGTGGACATTTTTTGAGGTAATATGCTAAGGAAATAGACAGAGCTGTAAAACTATGTTTTGTATTTAGTTGATTACATTACAGCAAGTGAGCTGATCACATTTGTTTTTGGTCTAATTAGCCACCTATAACATTTTCTTTCCTTGCTTGTAGCAATTGAGTTCTCAGATAAAATACTGTGTCTTTTAGCTTATCATCTAGCTAGTGTTTTAGCTTGCAAAAGTAATGTTACAATATGCTATGTACTGGTGCATAGTACTGTGTTTCTATATTTCAAACAACCAAGCTCTAGAGAATCTCTCAAAATTGAATGAGGAAGCCCTTATTACATTACATTACATTAATTTAGCAGACACTTTTATCCAAAGCGACGTATCTGTTGAGGATTGGAAAAAAATTGGTTATATAAATAAATAAATAAATAAATAAATAAATAAATAGTGAAACACATCAACCTAGCAAGCCGCTAAACAAAAATACCCACACATCGTACTTCCTTTACAAATACTGAGAGATGCTCAAGTGCTCTTTTTTCTTGAAATGTACTGACAGCAGAAGCGAGAAAAATTTGTAGCCTTGTTTTGGTAGACTATCAATATGTTTCTACAAACTTGATAACAACCATATAGTGTATTTCTTATATCAGAGTAAGGAGGACTAGGTGTAAATGGCCTGTTACAAATATATTTTATGTTTTTGGAATGGGGGAAATGCTCTTCCATTGTGTGTTCAACTTCATTATGTATTGTATTATTTTTTAATAAGATACTGTACAGCATTAATTTACGGATTTACACTGATGTCAAAGAGTTGGATTCAGCAGTGCATCTGCTTATCTTGTTCTCTTACTTTCAGTGCATTCTCATTCTGGCTGTTCTCTTTCAGTGCATTCTCATTCTGGCTGTTCTCTTTCAGTGCATTCTCATTCTGGCTGTTCTCTTTCAGTGCATTCTCATTCTGGCTGTTCTCTTTCAGTGCATTCTCATTCTGGCTGTTGAGCCAAAAGAACAGAAAGACCTATTTACTGATACAGTAAAAAACTGAAACTGACAAAAGGTCATTTAGTGTGTGTGTACTTAATTTGTGCACTTAACTCATCCACAGAAAGCTCTTGATGACGTTCTTTCAGCATACAGACGCATATTCACAAGATTCAAGTACCGTCCGAAGATCGAAGATATAACATCAATCAAAATCATTAATTGTAATGCTTGGTATTCCTGCATAGGCAAAGAAGATGATCTTTTGCCTAACACAACAATTAATACAAATATTGAAGCATATAAAAATACTGATTTTGATATGTATTGCAAAACCATTAGACATTTTTTAAATATGTTTAAAGAAAAGGGTAATTTAGGGTATCTTGATCTATATTTTATTGTCCATAATTATGTTATTAAATTAAATCCGAAAGACCTCTACATGACAGCTTATTTAGATAGAAGTGACAACATCGTAAAAGAAATCAAGTTAAGCGATAGACATATTGCTTATTCCACAATCATATTATCTGACGAATGTAGCAAAAACTTTTCTATGGCTTTGTGGCTCTATCTGTGTGGAGACCATTCAAAACTTGGGAATTACGTAAAAACATCTCAGGATGCCATTGCCATATTAGCAGTCTTATTCTCAGAGGTTCTAAGAAATATGAACATGTTTAGTATCAACATCTTAATGGCCATCCGTTTTAAGAGTTGGCATGACTTTCGGAAACATCATCCAATGCTGGTGGGGGGTTCCTGGAAGGGTTCCTGGAAGGGTACAGAGCCTCCAGTGAAGGTAAAAAATAAAACAGCTGAAGTTCTTAAGATTTTAAGAAATTCATTTCGTAATGTGCGTAATTTTCATCTGCCAGAATGAGTGTGTGTACACCCTTGGTGTGTTCTGTGAGGAATGTCTGTATTCTGTGAGGAATATCTGTATTCTGTGAGGAATGTCTGTATTATGTGAGGAATATCTGTATTCTGTGAGGAATATCTGTATTCTGTGAGGAATGTCTGTATTCTGTGAGGAATGTCTGTATTCTGTGAGGAATGTCTGTATTCTGTGAGGAAGTGGACCTAAATAATAAAAGTTTTTTCCTTAAAATACAACCTTTGTCCATTTTGCGCTTTCTTCCTTATCTACAGCCATTTGAAAGAAGACAACTCTACACTTGATCAATATGTGGAACACCCTTACGATTCCATTGCTGTAACGGCAGTTTTACTCTGAAGTCATTTAAAATCGTGAAATGTTCTTTTTGAACATGCAACCTTATCCAATCTCGAGGAAAGCTTTGCTTCTCCAAACGGTTGCTTTGGGAGCGAAGTGACATCTAGTGGACATAGCAGAGAATGCAACAGACTATAAGAGTTTGAGGAGAGATTATGAACAACCTTCTCAGCAAAAGCACTCAGGCCTGTCCTGCTGTCCAGAATATAAACCTGGGCATGTCGCTTCTGATCGTGGCTGGGGTTCCCACCGGGAGATGCACAATTGGCCATAATGTCATCCAGAGAGGAACCCCACATCTGACTCCTCTGTTAATTTGGAGTCTGCCTTCACCCTGCACATTAAATTCAGCAGCTGAACTTGTGGACCGGCAGATGAAAAAAAAAAACTGAGGAGGGGAAAAAAGACAAGGTGGCAGAACGCTTGTTTTTATAGCTTCATTGTCTAATGCCCCATACAAATCAGATACTCGTAGCCTACCAGAAATCAGGAAACTACAGTAATGTATATCAAAGAAATTACTTTATGTTGTAGCCAGTAGACCTAATCATTTTTAGCATCATTCATTGGGAAAAGATACTTGCATACAGGTTCTTTATAGAAATATGTCCAACACTGTTAAAATATATATATTTTAAAAAATAAAAAGATAATAAATAAAAACTAATTTCTTTATGTCTTCCTCCTGCATGGCTCACCGTTGATTTAGAAGGTAAAGTGGTTCACACACTGGCATAAAGTGGAATGTGATTTTCCAAAGAGGCATTAAAAAGTTCAGTTTGTTAAATGTCCATATCTGCTTAGGTTAATCTTGTCAGTGTGTTCACTGTAGCTATCAAACATCCCTATGTCAGCTCAACAAGTAGGGGCTGTCTTGTTTAAGGATATTTTACCCACAAATCAAATTGGCAAATTTTCATATTTTTTTCAGCAACCAACAATATGTATCTAAACAAAGCATTTCATACAAGATTAGATACACCAGACAACTTTTGAAGAAATCACATGTAGAAAATATGTAATATGTAGGAAAATAGGCAATGATTAATTTTCTACAATTCCTTCAATTTCTCAGTTGGGGCAAACAACACTCATTTTGGGGATTAAACCCCCAGACGTGGCAACCCTGCTTCAGATTTCTGTAAGTGTTTTTGGCTTCTGTCAGACACACAAATTCAATGTAAAGTTACACATTGTCTTATATAAAGTATCTTTGGATTGAGTGGATCTGGTTGGCCCTACCATAGAGGGTTAATCCATGTAATAGATTGGAACTGAACAAGTTGCAGACAGTGGAGGGTCAAGATAGACATAAGATTGCGTGGTGTGGAGATTTCAATTCCCATAATACACTGTGGGGTGGGATGAGAACAGACAGTAATGGACAGATTGTGGAGGAATTAATGTAAGAAAAGGGGTTTCTATGTTTAAATGATGGGAGAGGAACCAGAATTGATGTGAACACAGGAAATCAGTCTGCTCTTGATCTTACCCTTGTCTCAGATGTAGTGGCTGGGTGGAGTGAATGGGAGGTAAGGGAGGAGACAGCTATAGGGAGTGATCACTATCCAATAGTGTGCACATTGGATATGAGAATAGAGCTAGTGTTAGGAGCAGGAGTGGAAAAATGTATCTTTGGAAAGGCAGAATGGGATAAGTTCCAAGAGTTATGTGAACAGAATATGGCTTTAATTGAGGGGGGCGGGGATGTGAATAATTTAAATGATGAATTAAGCTCAGTGATATATGCAGCAGCAACAGGGTCAGTTCCTAGAAGTAAAGGAAGAATGAGGAGGAAAGCAGTCCCTTGGTGGACAGAAGACTGCAGTAAGGCAGTGAAATAAAAAAAGGCGTTCAGAATATTTAAAAATACACATCATTTTCAGCATTTAATACAGTATAAAAAAGCACAGGCCGTTGTTAGAAGGACAGTAAGAAGGGCAAAAAGGGCATGTTGGCAATCGTTTTGTAATAAAATATGGAGAACAACGCCAGTAGGAGAGGTGTGGGGGATGGTTAAGAAGATGGGAGGGAATAGGAGGGAGTGGGATTACCCGGTAATGAAAGTTAATGATGAGACAGCAGTGTCCGACAAAGATAAGGCAGAGATGATGGTAAAGGCATTTATTAATATT
>CM056387.1:18435419-18439481 GCA_029718625.1 Synaphobranchus kaupii | reverse complement strand
GTATGTAGTGTGAAGTAGAGAGGGGACAGTATGTAGTGTGGAGTAGAGGGGACAGTATGTAGTGTGGAGTAGAGGGGACAGTATGTAGTGTGGAGTAGAGAGGGGACAGTATGTAATGCGGAGTAGAGAGGGGACAGTATGTAGTGTGGAGTAGAGGGCACAGTATGTAGTGTGGAGTAGAGAGGGGACAGCATGTAGTGTGGAGTAGAGGGGACAGCATGTAATGTGGAGTAGAGCAGACAGTATGTAGTATGGAGTAGAGAGGGGACAGTATGTAGTGTGGAGTAGTGCAGACAGCATGTAATGTGGAGTAGAGGGCACAGTATGTAGTGTGGAGTAGAGGGGACAGTATGTAGTGTGGAGTAGAGAGGGGACAGTATGTAGTGTGGAGTAGAGGGGACAGCATGTAATGTGGAGTAGAGCAGACAGTATGTAGTATGGAGTAGAGAGGGGACAGTATGTAGTGTGGAGTAGTGCAGACAGCATGTAATGTGGAGTAGAGGGCACAGTATGTAGTGTGGAGTAGAGGGGACAGTATGTAGTGTGGAGTAGAGAGGGGACTGTATGTAGTGTGGAGTAGAGGGGACAGTATGTAGTGTGGAGTAGAGAGGGGACAGTATGTAGTGTGGAGTAGAGAGGGGACAGTATGTAGTGTGGAGTAGAGGGGACAGTATGTAATGTGGAGTAGAGAGGGGACAGTATGTAGTGTGGAGTAGAGAGGGGACAGTATGTAGTGTGGAGTAGAGGGGACAGTATGTAATGTGGAGTAGAGGGGACAGTATGTAATGTGGAGTAGAGGGGACAGTATGTAGTGTGGAGTAGAGAGGGGACAGTATGTAGTGCGGAGTAGAGAGGGGACAGCATGTAATGCGGAGTAGAGAGGAGACAGTATGTAGTGTGGAGTAGAGGGGACAGCATGTAATGTGGAGTAGAGCAGACAGTATGTAGTATGGAGTAGAGAGGGGACAGTATGTAGTGTGGAGTAGTGCAGACAGCATGTAATGTGGAGTAGAGGGCACAGTATGTAGTGTGGAGTAGAGGGGACAGTATGTAGTGTGGAGTAGAGAGGGGACAGTATGTAGTGTGGAGTAGAGGGGACAGTATGTAGTGTGGAGTAGAGAGGGGACAGTATGTAGTGTGGAGTAGAGAGGGGACAGTATGTAGTGTGGAGTAGTGCAGACAGCATGTAATGTGGAGTAGAGGGCACAGTATGTAGTGTGGAGTAGAGGGGACAGTATGTAGTGTGGAGTAGAGAGGGGACAGTATGTAGTGTGGAGTAGAGGGGACAGTATGTAGTGTGGAGTAGAGAGGGGACAGTATGTAGTGTGGAGTAGAGAGGGGACAGTATGTAGTGTGGAGTAGAGGGGACAGTATGTAATGTGGAGTAGAGAGGGGACAGTATGTAGTGTGGAGTAGAGAGGGGACAGTATGTAGTGTGGAGTAGAGGGGACAGTATGTAATGTGGAGTAGAGGGGACAGTATGTAGTGTGGAGTAGAGAGGGGACAGTATGTAATGTGGAGTAGAGATGGGACAGTATGTAGTGTGGAGTAGAGGGGACAGTATGTAGTGTGGAGTAGAGAGGGGACAGTATGTAGTGTGGAGTAGAGAGGGGACAGTATGTAATGTGGAGTAGAGGGGACAGTATGTAGTGTGGAGTAGAGAGGGGACAGTATGTAATGTGGAGTAGAGAGGGGACAGTATGTAATGTGGAGTAGAGAGGGGACAGTATGTAGTGTGGAGAAGAGAGGGGGCAGTATGTAGTGTGGAGTAGAGAGGGGACAGTATGTAGTGTGGAGTAGAGAGGACAGTATGTAGTGTGGAGTAGAGGGGACAGTATGTAGTGTGGAGTAGAGAGGGGACAGTATGTAGTGTGGAGTAGAGAGGGGACAGTATGTAGTGTGGAGTAGAGAGGGGACAGTATGTAGTGTGGAGTAGAGAGGACAGTATGTAGTGTGGAGTTGAGAGGGGACAGTATGTAGTGTGGAGTAGACAGGGGACAGTATGTAGTGTGGAGTAGAGAGGGGACAGTATGTAGTGTGGAGTAGAGAGGACAGTATGTAGTGTGGAGTAGAGGGGACAGTATGTAGTGTGGAGTAGAGGGGACAGCATTTCTGTCACAGATACTGAATAAGGGGGGATGTATAAAAAAGGACAGACTTGGCGATCTGAGAACATGGATGAAAAGAAGGAAGTGAGAGCTGATAGGGTGGAGAAAGAGAAAGAGGGAGAAAGAAAGAGAGAGATACCCTATCCCTCCTTTTATTAACGAAGTCCTATTCATAGACCCCAGTGGAATCTTGACTTGTTTACAGTGTTGTTGCACTTTGACCTCTCTTTGGGACCCCACCCCAACCACCACCACCATTCAAGTGTCCTTCTTTATATAGAAACAACTGTCCGGATACAAAAATAACTTAGTTTATATTGACACACGATGCAAAGTATCAAATGACAGGGGTTCAAACCTTGACAGAGAACTATGTGGGCGGTCTTCTAGGACAGATATAATCTAACCGCAGTGTGGTCAATCATTCCTGGGACTGAATGACATGATTAAGTAAGTGATTATCATTCCGAAACGTCTGTTCTAATAAAGCCAGCATCACTGCAATACACAGGGTTGGCTACAAAGAGCAGTGCACATTCATTGAATAGACCACACTTAAGCCCCTACGTAGAAACAATGCAGACTGCCTAATTACCTAATTAAACATTGGCCACGCTTACCTCTGCATACACCCCTCGTGCGGGCCACGTCGTTTCCATAGTTACACTCCAGTCCCTTGTGGTGGTCGCAGGGGCGCGAAGGGTCGCAGTCGTTGTTCAGTTGGGCGGCGCACGTCTTACAGCAGCCACACCCATCCGGCACTGCGCTCACCCCCGGGGGGCACGTGATCGGCCCTACGGGACACGTGCACGTTGCAGGACAACTCGAGCTCACCTGTGGGGAGGGAACGGGGAGACGCGAAAACCGCTCAGGCAAATACACACCGCATAACACAGACACTGCTGTAGGCTATACACGTCATGCGACATGAAATGGAATAGCATCGCTTTTAAGGAAAAGAGGAAGTGTAACTTGACTACATGCCCTTAAGATGTAGCCTTTGGGCTATTCATTTTATTAATTCATAAAAAAATAAACTTGCGGATTGAGACTGGACAGGTTTTTCTCTATAGAGATCGCTTTGAGTAAAATGTTAGAAACCTGAAGTAAGGAAATCTGAGTTTTTAATTCATACGGCCCTGGATAGGGGAAATAAGTGTGAGAGACCAAAAAGGAAAAAAGTTTGATTTCCAATAGTTCCAAAGATTGAGGATTTGTCCAGGACTTGAGTGAGAATAACAGTTTTGTCTGCGCGTGCTCCGAACTACTCACGGTTTATTTGAATCGCCGTAAAATGGCATAAGAGGACAAGGCTGTTTGCAAAGAAAGCTTGGTTCACGTGGTGCAGAAATACGAGAAATTCCCAGCTTGTCTTTTAACAGCGGGAGCCTCCCAAGTATTTGGTTTCAACCATATCACCGCGGCTGCCATGGGGTCGGATCGTTTCCATCGACGGGGTTCTGGCTATTTCCACTCCAGTCCTAAACGCGCCACAATCTACTTCCACTTGTGTCATGCCTGGAGTTTGCTCTTTAACGGCACCTTGGGTTCGAGTAGATCTCTCTGGCTTTGACCTCACATATAATTTTGGGAGGAAAGTATGGTTAGTAAGGCTAAATTAGGCTACTGACAGATACAGGAACATCCGACTCAAATGAATCAAAGAACACTATTTGATCGGAATATGACCAAAATAATCCATCAACCATTTGGCCGGAAGGCGAATAATCCGGTTAGATATTCGATAGTGCACTTACAGTTTCAAATTCAAATTCTTACTTATTCACACCGATCTTCCCTACATGACCCGGTTTGCTCCGCCTACTTGTGCTGATAAGTGAACATGTGCGTCATGACGCATTCAGACCACTATAAATGCTCGTAAAATATACAGTTGAGTTCTGCCTTAACTGAACGACTGAACCCAAACTATTAAAAATATTACACCATAAAT
>CM056387.1:18422919-18427919 GCA_029718625.1 Synaphobranchus kaupii | reverse complement strand
CCTCTCTCATTCACACCTGCTCCCTCTCTCTCCTTATCCCTCTCTCATTCACACCTGCTCCCTCTCTCTCGCCTTATCCCTCTCTCATTCACACCTGCTCCTCTCTCTCTCCTTATCCCTCTCTCATTCACACCTGCTCCTCTCTCTCTCCTTATCCCTCTCTCATTCACACCTGCTCCTCTCTCTCTCCTTATCCCTCTCTCATTCACACCTGCTCTCCTCTCTCTCCTTATCCCTCTCTCATTCACACCTGCTCCTCTCTCTCTCCTTATCCCTCTCTCATTCACACCTGCTCCCTCTCTCTCCTTATCCCTCTCTCATTCACACCTGCTCCTCTCTCTCGCCTTATCCCTCTCTCATTCACACCTGCTCCTCTCTCTCTCCTTATCCCTCTCTCATTCACACCTGCTCCTCTCTCTCTCCTTATCCCTCTCTCATTCACACCTGCTCCTCTCTCTCTCCTTATCCCTCTCTCATTCACACCTGCTCCTCTCTCTCCTTATCCCTCTCTCATTCACACCTGCTCCTCTCTCTCTCCTTATCCCTCTCTCATTCACACCTGCTCTCCTCTCTCTCCTTATCCCTCTCTCATTCACACCTGCTCCTCTCTCTCTCCTTATCCCTCTCTCATTCACACCTGCTCCTCTCTCTCTCCTTATCCCTCTCTCATTCACACCTGCTCCTCTCTCTCTCCTTATCCCTCTCTCATTCACACCTGCTCCTCTCTCTCTCCTTATCCCTCTCTCATTCACACCTGCTCTCCTCTCTCTCCTTATCCCTCTCTCATTCACACCTGCTCCTCTCTCTCTCCTTATCCCTCTCTCATTCACACCTGCTCCCTCTCTCTCCTTATCCCTCTCTCATTCACACCTGCTCCTCTCTCTCTCCTTATCCCTCTCTCATTCACACCTGCTCCTCTCTCTCCTTATCCCTCTCTCATTCACACCTGCTCCTCTCTCTCTCCTTATCCCTCTCTCATTCACACCTGCTCCTCTCTCTCGCCTTATCCCTCTCTCATTCACACCTGCTCCTCTCTCTCTCCTTATCCCTCTCTCATTCACACCTGCTCCTCTCTCTCCTTATCCCTCTCTCATTCACACCTGCTCCTCTCTCTCCTTATCCCTCTCTCATTCACACCTGCTCCTCTCTCTCTCCTTATCCCTCTCTCATTCACACCTGCTCCTCTCTCTCTCCTTATCCCTCTCTCATTCACACCTGCTCCTCTCTCTCCTTATCCCTCTCTCATTCACACCTGCTCCTCTCTCTCTCCTTATCCCTCTCTCATTCACACCTGCTCTCCTCTCTCTCCTTATCCCTCTCTCATTCACACCTGCTCCTCTCTCTCTCCTTATCCCTCTCTCATTCACACCTGCTCCTCTCTCTCTCCTTATCCCTCTCTCATTCACACCTGCTCCTCTCTCTCTCCTTATCCCTCTCTCATTCACACCTGCTCCTCTCTCTCCTTATCCCTCTCTCATTCACACCTGCTCCTCTCTCTCTCCTTATCCCTCTCTCATTCACACCTGCTCTCCTCTCTCTCCTTATCCCTCTCTCATTCACACCTGCTCCTCTCTCTCTCCTTATCCCTCTCTCATTCACACCTGCTCCTCTCTCTCTCCTTATCCCTCTCTCATTCACACCTGCTCCTCTCTCTCTCCTTATCCCTCTCTCATTCACACCTGCTCCTCTCTCTCCTTATCCCTCTCTCATTCACACCTGCTCCTCTCTCTCGCCTTATCCCTCTCTCATTCACACCTGCTCCTCTCTCTCTCCTTATCCCTCTCTCATTCACACCTGCTCCCTCTCTCTCCTTATCCCTCTCTCATTCACACCTGCTCCTCTCTCTCTCCTTATCCCTCTCTCATTCACACCTGCTCCTCTCTCTCTCCTTATCCCTCTCTCATTCACACCTGCTCCCTCTCTCTCCTTATCCCTCTCTCATTCACACCTGCTCCCTCTCTCTCGCCTTATCCCTCTCTCATTCACACCTGCTCCTCTCTCTCTCCTTATCCCTCTCTCATTCACACCTGCTCCTCTCTCTCTCCTTATCCCTCTCTCATTCACACCTGCTCCTCTCTCTCTCCTTATCCCTCTCTCATTCACACCTGCTCTCCTCTCTCTCCTTATCCCTCTCTCATTCACACCTGCTCCTCTCTCTCTCCTTATCCCTCTCTCATTCACACCTGCTCCCTCTCTCTCCTTATCCCTCTCTCATTCACACCTGCTCCTCTCTCTCGCCTTATCCCTCTCTCATTCACACCTGCTCCTCTCTCTCTCCTTATCCCTCTCTCATTCACACCTGCTCCTCTCTCTCTCCTTATCCCTCTCTCATTCACACCTGCTCCTCTCTCTCTCCTTATCCCTCTCTCATTCACACCTGCTCCTCTCTCTCCTTATCCCTCTCTCATTCACACCTGCTCCTCTCTCTCTCCTTATCCCTCTCTCATTCACACCTGCTCCTCTCTCTCGCCTTATCCCTCTCTCATTCACACCTGCTCCTCTCTCTCTCCTTATCCCTCTCTCATTCACACCTGCTCCTCTCTCTCCTTATCCCTCTCTCATTCACACCTGCTCCTCTCTCTCCTTATCCCTCTCTCATTCACACCTGCTCCTCTCTCTCTCCTTATCCCTCTCTCATTCACACCTGCTCCTCTCTCTCTCCTTATCCCTCTCTCATTCACACCTGCTCCTCTCTCTCCTTATCCCTCTCTCATTCACACCTGCTCCTCTCTCTCTCCTTATCCCTCTCTCATTCACACCTGCTCTCCTCTCTCTCCTTATCCCTCTCTCATTCACACCTGCTCCTCTCTCTCTCCTTATCCCTCTCTCATTCACACCTGCTCCTCTCTCTCTCCTTATCCCTCTCTCATTCACACCTGCTCCTCTCTCTCTCCTTATCCCTCTCTCATTCACACCTGCTCCTCTCTCTCCTTATCCCTCTCTCATTCACACCTGCTCCTCTCTCTCTCCTTATCCCTCTCTCATTCACACCTGCTCTCCTCTCTCTCCTTATCCCTCTCTCATTCACACCTGCTCCTCTCTCTCTCCTTATCCCTCTCTCATTCACACCTGCTCCTCTCTCTCTCCTTATCCCTCTCTCATTCACACCTGCTCCTCTCTCTCTCCTTATCCCTCTCTCATTCACACCTGCTCCTCTCTCTCCTTATCCCTCTCTCATTCACACCTGCTCCTCTCTCTCCTTATCCCTCTCTCATTCACACCTGCTCCTCTCTCTCTCCTTATCCCTCTCTCATTCACACCTGCTCTCCTCTCTCTCCTTATCCCTCTCTCATTCACACCTGCTCCTCTCTCTCTCCTTATCCCTCTCTCATTCACACCTGCTCCTCTCTCTCTCCTTATCCCTCTCTCATTCACACCTGCTCCTCTCTCTCTCCTTATCCCTCTCTCATTCACACCTGCTCCTCTCTCTCCTTATCCCTCTCTCATTCACACCTGCTCCTCTCTCTCTCCTTATCCCTCTCTCATTCACACCTGCTCTCCTCTCTCTCCGTATCCCTCTCTCATTCACACCTGCTCCTCTCTCTCTCCTTATCCCTCTCTCATTCACACCTGCTCCTCTCTCTCTCCTTATCCCTCTCTCATTCACACCTGCTCCTCTCTCTCCTTATCCCTCTCTCATTCACACCTGCTCCTCTCTCTCTCCTTATCCCTCTCTCATTCACACCTGCTCTCCTCTCTCTCCTTATCCCTCTCTCATTCACACCTGCTCCTCTCTCTCTCCTTATCCCTCTCTCATTCACACCTGCTCCTCTCTCTCTCCTTATCCCTCTCTCATTCACACCTGCTCCTCTCTCTCTCCTTATCCCTCTCTCATTCACACCTGCTCCTCTCTCTCTCCTTATCCCTCTCTCATTCACACCTGCTCTCCTCTCTCTCCTTATCCCTCTCTCATTCACACCTGCTCCTCTCTCTCTCCTTATCCCTCTCTCATTCACACCTGCTCCTCTCTCTCTCCTTATCCCTCTCTCATTCACACCTGCTCCTCTCTCTCTCCTTATCCCTCTCTCATTCACACCTGCTCCTCTCTCTCCTTATCCCTCTCTCATTCACACCTGCTCCTCTCTCTCTCCTTATCCCTCTCTCATTCACACCTGCTCCTCTCTCTCGCCTTATCCCTCTCTCATTCACACCTGCTCCTCTCTCTCTACTTATCCCTCTCTCATTCACACCTGCTCCTCTCTCTCCTTATCCCTCTCTCATTCACACCTGCTCCTCTCTCTCCTTATCCCTCTCTCATTCACACCTGCTCCTCTCTCTCCTTATCCCTCTCTCATTCACACCTGCTCCTCTCTCTCTCCTTATCCCTCTCTCATTCACACCTGCTCCTCTCTCTCCTTATCCCTCTCTCATTCACACCTGCTCCTCTCTCTCTCCTTATCCCTCTCTCATTCACAACTGCTCCTCCTCTCTCTCCTTATCCCTCTCTCATTCACACCTGCTCCTCTCTCTCTCCTTATCCCTCTCTCATTCACACCTGCTCCTCTCTCTCTCCTTATCCCTCTCTCATTCACACCTGCTCTCCTCTCTCTCCTTTATCCCTCTCTCATTCACACCTGCTCCTCTCTCTCTCCTTATCCCTCTCTCATTCACACCTGCTCCTCTCTCTCCTTATCCCTCTCTCATTCACACCTGCTCCTCTCTCCGCCTTATCCCTCTCTCATTCACACCTGCTCCTCTCTCTCTCCTTATCCCTCTCTCATTCACACCTGCTCCTCTCTCTCTCCTTATCCCTCTCTCATTCACACCTGCTCCTCTCTCTCTCCTTATCCCTCTCTCATTCACACCTGCTCCTCTCTCTCCTTATCCCTCTCTCATTCACACCTGCTCCTCTCTCTCTCCTTATCCCTCTCTCATTCACACCTGCTCCTCTCTCTCGCCTTATCCCTCTCTCATTCACACCTGCTCCTCTCTCTCTCCTTATCCCTCTCTCATTCACACCTGCTCCTCTCTCTCCTTATCCCTCTCTCATTCACACCTGC
>CM056387.1:18327919-18417919 GCA_029718625.1 Synaphobranchus kaupii | reverse complement strand
AGCAGCTGTAGAGAATAGGACGGTGTAACTGCAGCAGCTGTAGAGAATAGGACGGTGTAACTGCAGCAGCTGTAGAGAATAGGACGGTGTAACTGCAGCAGCTGTAGAGAATAGGACAGTGTAACTGCAGCAGCTGTAGAGAATAGGACGGTGTAACTGCAGCAGCTGTAGAGACTAGCACGGTGTAACTGCAGCAGCTGTAGAGAATAGGACGGTGTAACTGCAGCAGCTGTAGAGAATAGGACGGTGTAACTGCAGCAGCTGTAGAGAATAGGACGGTGTAACTGCAGCAGCTGTAGACAATAGGACGGTGTAACTGCAGCAGCTGTAGAGACTAGGACGGTGTAACTGCAGCAGCTGTAGAGAATAGGACGGTGTAACTGCAGCAGCTGTAGAGAATAGGACGGTGTAACTGCAGCAGCTGTAGAGAATAGGACGGTGTAACTGCAGCAGCTGTAGAGAATAGGACGGTGTAACTGCAGCAGCTGTAGAGAATAGGACGGTGTAACTGCAGCAGCTGTAGAGACTAGGATGGTGTAACTGCAGCAGCTGTAGAGACTAGGACGGTGTAACTGCAGCAGCTGTAGAGACTAGGACGGTGTAACTGCAGCAGCTGTAGAGACTAGGACGGTGTAACTGCAGCAGCTGTAGAGAATAGGACGGTGTAACTGCAGCAGCTGTAGAGACTAGGACGGTGTAACTGCAGCAGCTGTAGAGAATAGGACGGTGTAACTGCAGCAGCTGTAGAGAATAGGACGGTGTAACTGCAGCAGCTGTAGAGACTAGGATGGTGTAACTGCAGCAGCTGTAGAGAATAGGACGGTGTAACTGCAGCAGCTGTAGAGAATAGGACGGTGTAACTGCAGCAGCTGTAGAGAATAGGACGGTGTAACTGCAGCAGCTGTAGAGAATAGGACGGTGTAACTGCAGCAGCTGTAGACAATAGGACGGTGTAACTGCAGCAGCTGTAGAGAATAGGACGGTGTAACTGCAGCAGCTGTAGAGAATAGGAAGGTGTAACTGCAGCAGCTGTAGAGACTAGGACGGTGTAACTGCAGCAGCTGTAGAGAATAGGACGGTGTAACTGCAGCAGCTGTAGAGACTAGGACGGTGTAACTGCAGCAGCTGTAGAGAATAGGACGGTGTAACTGCAGCAGCTGTAGAGAATAGGACGGTGTAACTGCAGCAGCTGTAGAGACTAGGATGGTGTAACTGCAGCAGCTGTAGAGAATAGGACGGTGTAACTGCAGCAGCTGTAGAGAATAGGACGGTGTAACTGCAGCAGCTGTAGAGACTAGGATGGTGTAACTGCAGCAGCTGTAGAGAATAGGACGGTGTAACTGCAGCAGCTGTAGAGAATAGGACGGTGTAACTGCAGCAGCTGTAGAGAATAGGACGGTGTAACTGCAGCAGCTGTAGAGACTAGGATGGTGTAACTGCAGCAGCTGTAGAGACTAGGATGGTGTAACTGCAGCAGCTGTAGAGACTAGGATGGTGTAACTGCAGCAGCTGTAGAGACTAGGACGGTGTAACTGCAGCAGCTGTAGAGAATAGGACGGTGTAACTGCAGCAGCTGTAGAGACTAGGACGGTGTAACTGCAGCAGCTGTAGAGAATAGGACGGTGTAACTGCAGCAGCTGTAGAGAATAGGACGGTGTAACTGCAGCAGCTGTAGAGACTAGGATGGTGTAACTGCAGCAGCTGTAGAGACTAGGATGGTGTAACTGCAGCAGCTGTAGAGACTAGGACGGTGTAACTGCAGCAGCTGTAGACAATAGGACGGTGTAACTGCAGCAGCTGTAGAGACTAGGACGGTGTAACTGCAGCAGCTGTAGACAATAGGACGGTGTAACTGCAGCAGCTGTAGACAATAGGACGGTGTAACTGCAGCAGCTGTAGACAATAGGATGGTGTAACTGCAGCAGCTGTAGAGACTAGGATGGTGTAACTGCAGCAGCTGTAGAGACTAGGATGGTGTAACTGCAGCAGCTGTAGAGACTAGGACGGTGTAACTGCAGCAGCTGTAGAGACTAGGATGGTGTAACTGCAGCAGCTGTAGAGACTAGGACGGTGTAACTGCAGCAGCTGTAGAGAATAGGACGGTGTAACTGCAGCAGCTGTAGAGACTAGGACGGTGTAACTGCAGCAGCTGTAGAGAATAGGACGGTGTAACTGCAGCAGCTGTAGAGAATAGGACGGTGTAACTGCAGCAGCTGTAGAGACTAGGATGGTGTAACTGCAGCAGCTGTAGAGACTAGGATGGTGTAACTGCAGCAGCTGTAGACAATAGGACGGTGTAACTGCAGCAGCTGTAGACAATAGGACGGTGTAACTGCAGCAGCTGTAGAGACTAGGACGGTGTAACTGCAGCAGCTGTAGACAATAGGACGGTGTAACTGCAGCAGCTGTAGACAATAGGACGGTGTAACTGCAGCAGCTGTAGACAATAGGATGGTGTAACTGCAGCAGCTGTAGAGACTAGGACGGTGTAACTGCAGCAGCTGTAGAGACTAGGACGGTGTAACTGCAGCAGCTGTAGAGACTAGGATGGTGTAACTGCAGCAGCTGTAGAGACTAGGACGGTGTAACTGCAGCAGCTGTAGAGACTAGGACGGTGTAACTGCAGCAGCTGTAGAGAATAGGACGGTGTAACTGCAGCAGCTGTAGAGACTAGGACGGTGTAACTGCTCCACCTCGCACACAGCCTGCAGGTGATTCCGTCATTACCTACACAACCTGACATTCTCCACACAAGTGGGTCAACAATGCTTCTCCCTCCAAAGATTTGTCTTTTATTGGTTATAAAATTCATTTTCCAATAAAACACATTTTCTTTTAAGCACAATTTGCCATACAATCATTTCACTTTTTTAAAAACATTCTTTATCGGGGAGGAATTTTTATTTCCCTTCCCTTTTTAATTTTTACATTAATATAAACATACAACAATCAAGACCCCACAGAAGACATCACATACAAATAAAAAAATTCACCAAAACAAAAAGAAGATTCAAAGAAATGAAAAAGAAAAAAAAGCGTTCCCAGGTTGTTGGGCAGGTTTCAGTTTCTCTCTCTTCCTTTAGGATGGAGGGGGGTGGACTAGATGATCAGTTCTTTCCAAAGAAACATGACAAATTAACAAATTTAGGTGAAGTCTGTGGCACCGCACCCGACATACTCTCTGTCCCCTGTCTGAGGTGTACCTCTGCACACACAGAGTGGCCTTGTACTCTCTCTCTTAGCCCCTGTCTACTGGGACTCCAGTAAAATCCCAAGTATCCTGGCAATTTCCGGCGTTGTGTTTGTTTTGTTTTGGAGGGGGTGGGAGGGTTTTGGGGTAAAATTTCAATTTCAAACGCTTTCATCTGAAAGTGGATAAGTGGAAATATGAACTATAAACTCTCCAAAACAAGCCTTGTCGGAGGACTGAGCAAAGAGTGTTCTACCTTTGCCGTGACACGGGAGGGTTAACGTTACTTAACAGCACGCCACTGTTTCCCACCGAATGACACTCAACCCCTCGAATTCAACACAGTGAGATCTGAATATTGCAAGTCGGGAGAGGAGAGCAGCCAAGAGATGCAATACTTGCCGCACAACGAACACAGAGAATTTTCCAGTTTTCAAATACTAATGTACTATTCATTTCTTAATCCAAAGAGGGAAACTGAAGAAAATAAACCAAGACAAATGCTTTCTCTGTGAAAAACCAAAGGTTTATTGCTAGTTTTTAAATATTTGCTTTACACACACGTACATAATTATGTAACAGTGCAGCATATACAGACACATTTTGGTTAAAAGATCACATATTGGCCAGAGTAAACAGGCTTCAGCACAAAGCAAAGCACCACTGTAAGCTGAGATTCACAGTTAGCCAACAAACATCCAATCAGGGAGCAGCGTTGTGCTCAGGGCCTGTCCCAGGACAGACGGTGTTATTTCCTCTTTGGGGGGAGGGGGTGCAGGCGGGGTACGGGCAAGGGAAACAGGGGGGCGTTGGGTGAGCAGCTGGGAGAAGGTGGGGGGGAGTTTTCGGGAAGGAGCAGGGGCACGTCGAGGAGGGACCCAGACTGAGAGATGGGGGGAAGGAAGAAGGGGCGGCGGTCCCTGCGACTAGGCTCTGCCCTCCCTTCCACTGGCTCCGCCCTCCTCTTTGCCGGCCCCGCCTCCTGTAGGGTCCTGCTCTTGTGATTGGTTGTGGCTGTAATGGTGGGTGTGTCTTTCTCTGTGAGTGTCAGGCTCTCCAGCCAGCTGCAGAGCGCTCTGTCTCCGGCACGCTCAGGATTCTGGGTCGAAAGGCCCCACCACTCGTTCCCAGGGAACATTTCCCTTCTTCCTTCCCTTCTTTTCCACCTTCTAGGCTTTATTTTCCTCTCCTTCACCCGAACCGCTCCACCCTTGGGATCGTTGCCCCGTCCAGCAGGGGTCACCGCTCCTCCCCCTGCCCCTGCCCCACCCCAACTTCCCTTTTTTTGGCAGCGGGTCTTAGGTGACGGAACAGGCTGCAAGCAGGGTCGTCCGCCGCACTGCCTGTTCAGAACAGTCGCTGTCCGCGGGAGCGCGTCCGCGGGAGCAGCCGTCTGCGAGAGCCCTGCTGTTGGCGGACGTGCAGCGGTAAGGTTCTGTGTCTTCGCGGGTGTGTCCACGAGGCCGCGGGTTTGGGAGAGAGCATCGTTACTGCGGACACATGCGTGTGAGAGCGCCGTGGCGCGCGTATCCGTGGGCAACACTGCCCTGGACCGGCGGAATATGGCGCGTAGGCGGCGGTGGGGCGGCAGGCCGGCGGACACGCCCGTTGGGCTGATACTGCGGAAGAGCGGCGGGGGGCGGAGCCTGAGGGGGTGCCACGCATTCACACGAGCTCCGCCCACCCCAATCTTCCCTCCCCCGTCACCTTCCCAGCATCCCACAGCCCCGCCCCCAAGCTCCGCCTCCCATTCCACGTGCGACTCCGCCATCCCTCTGACCAATCAGGAGGTGAGGTAGACGGAAGTGTGACCTCTCAACTCTTCAGGCCCAGGTGACCCACACTTCTGCGTGTTCTTTGAGCCACGCTTTTGGGGCGCAGTCATCAGCCTGACTGGGAGGAGAGTAGAGGCCCCCCCCACTCGTATTGAGCAGATAACACAGACAGGTACAGAACCAGGCCTCAAGCCTCTGAAACAAACACAGAAACAGATACCTACAGACACAAGTGCAGTGGCACAGTATAACTGGACAAATTGATGCAGAAATACACAGCGCTCAGCGTCCCACTGCCTGTCAGCACAGGAAAGCCCACCCCAGGAGACTGAGGTCTAGGGGAGATATGTACACATTTACGTAGATGAAGGGGAAATAGGGGGCAGGAGTAGCCGATGACAAACACATGAAGATCAGTGATATGTGAGGGTGGATAATAGATGCAGTGTACTGTATTATCAGTGATATGTGAGGGTGGATAATAGATGCAGTGTACTGTATTATCAGTGATATGTGAGGGTGGATAATAGATGCAGTGTACTGTATTATCAGTGATATGTGAGGGTGGATAATAGATGCAGTGTACTGTATTATCAGTGATATGTGGGGGTGGATAATAGATGCAGTGTACTGTATTATCAGTGATATGTGAGGGTGGATAATAGATGCAGTGTACTGTATTATCAGTGATATGTGAGGGTGGATAATAGATGCAGTGTACTGTATTATCAGTGATATGTGAGGGTGGATAATAGATGCAGTGTACTGTATTATCAGTGATATGTGAGGGTGGATAATAGATGCAGTGTACTGTATTATCAGTGATATGTGAGGGTGGATAATAGATGCAGTGTACTGTATTATCAGTGATATGTGAGGGTGGATAATAGATGCAGTGGACTGTATTATCAGTGATATGTGGGGGTGGATAATAGATGCAGTGTACTGTATTATCAGTGATATGTGGGGGTGGATAATAGATGCAGTGTACTGTATTATCAGTGATATGTGAGGGTGGATAATAGATGCAGTGTACTGTATTATCAGTGATATGTGAGGGTGGATAATAGATGCAGTGTACTGTATTATCAGTGATACTCATTCCTGGTCCTGGAGAGCCGCAGGGCCTGCTGGTTTTTGTTGTTACTCTGCACTTAATTGATCAAATAAAACAGCCGATTATACAGTTAACTCACCTCACCTGGTTTCTTGGGTCTGAATTAGTTGCTGATATTAAGTTGAAAAGAAAAAGCAGCAGACCCTGCAGCTCTCCAGGACCAGGAGTGAAGATAAGTGCTGTATATGGATGATAAGCTCATGTAAATACGAACATAAGAGGGAGATTATGATATTATAATGAGAACAAACCATTATTCCTGTGTAGGGTCACTGTTTACAAAGCTACAGAGATTACAGATGAAGGAATAATAGATGTCAGCTGAAGTCAACAGTTTTACTCAAAGTTTTTACTCACCCCTCCAGTGGTCTCCTCCAATCAACACTCAGCCTGTTGTCCCGTCCACCTGTCCCCCCTCTGTCTCTCCTGATGTCCACTCCTGTCCAGTCTCTCCTGATGTCCACTCCTGTCCAGTCTCTCCTGATGTCCACTCAGTGCCCCGTCTCTCTCTGTGTAATTTGGACTCTGTCCTTCCCCTGCTTTACCCCTCCTCTCCTCCTTTCACTCTCTCTCCCTCCCTTTCACCCTCTCTCTCCCTCCCTTTCATCCTCTCTTCCTCTTCAACATGAAAGGTGGACACTCCCTCTCTTCTCTTCTATTTCAAATGTCTGTCAATTATTAATGTGTGACCACATCGCTTAAATCCAGCCTTGCATCTGGCCAGTTATACCCATCACACAAGCAGTATTGTCCATGCAGTGTGTGTGTGTGTGTCACCTTTATGTGTGTGCGTTCTGTATAACAATGTTATAAGAGTCTCACAGATTTTTCATGAATGTGAGTTGATGTTATTTTGAGTTTAATTGAATTTCTGCTTCTGTAATAATCCAGTGTGTAAGAGAATGACATTTCAGATTTTAGGCTTTGTCACTGACGTGAATTAAACTTAAAATTTTTAAATTTTTAAAATCCCACACACAGATTTGTTGCAAAATTGGAGTGACTGGGAATTACAGGCAAATTTTCCACCTACATAAAGAGTCTCATCTCATTTCATAAACAATATTATTAATTTCTTATTTAGGCTGTTTATGTTCATTTAGTGAGCAGCATTTAGCGGCTGCATTGCAACAAGTGGTTTGGCATCATTATATTATATTACATTATATAAATTTAACAGAAGCCCTTACCCAGAGTCAACTACAACATAATGTAATTCTCCCAGAAAGCTTTTCTTCAGTTTATAGTCCTCATTAATGAAAACTAAATGTAGCTTATTTGAGGAAAAACTCAACGTTGCTTCCAAATGTCTGGACATGTATGCATATTCTGCTTTCTAGATAAGATACCTATCCTGTTTGCTCCGAGGTAATGAATTGGCTGCCATGTTAGAATAAGGTTTTAAGGGCCTCCACATTTTACCAGAGGGTTGCCTGTTTTATTCCAGGGTAGGACACGGCCATTGCTGACTAGAGCATACAGGTGCTTGTGTGACTTGAACATGTTTACTGAAACGCTAAAATGTGTATAATCATTTGTGGAACGTCGATTGAATGTGGACCGTGCCGATGGCGACTGTGTTTCATAACCCTGTAGGGACATGCAAAGTCGGCTCGAGCATCGCCTGGGGTGGGGAGGTTTTAGTCGCCCAGGTTGTAGCGTCTCATCGCTTAGGCTACTAGCAATCCTCTCTGGAAGATCAGTTGTCCGCAAGTCTGTCGTTTATGCATTTTCATAACACAGTAGCTACTTAAAAATATTAACTAAGCCAGTGAAAAGGTATAATTAAGTACATAACTATAAATAGTTTGTGAAATATTGTTTTGTTAACATTTAAATAAATATTTGAATAGACCTACAAAACCTGTTTAATTATCAAAGACAATCTGGGATTTAGTAGCTAGTAGGCTAGTTACTTTTATTTGAAAACACGCAGTTCTAAGAGAACTGCACCTGCTCAAATCAAAACACCGTTAACGTTCATTTATGGGAATTCATAGATGTTCGCCCGCTAATCAGTGATTTGAGAAACCAATTCAACTGCAGCCCTCAGTTTGTACAGAGGGTGGCGCAATTTACACAAAGGACAAAATACTCAAATACAAACATTCTGGTTGCGCAAATTGCAAGCGGAAGTGGTTCGCGAACAGCGGTCCGGGCGACCAGGCAACTCGGGAGCAACTGCGCGGTAAGGACGTGTAGTTTTAATATCGACTTGATTGCCAAGTTAGCATGATAAACAAATCGCACAAAGACAGGCTCGGAGCTGAGGCCGGACACTGATCGTGGCTAAAGTACGGTGGTTATGTATGTTATGTGGAGCACTTAGCTGGCGCGACATAGACGGATAGGAAGCGGGCAAAGTCAAACGGAGGTTATTGGGGTAACGTTAAAGCTATAGTATCGCTAGCAAACTTTAGCTGAAAACCCAACGTACACAACAGGTCACCGATAAACGCAATGACATTGACAACGATCTAACTGACGGGCTTGTCTGATACACACAAATAGCAGTAACACCTGAAATGACCCATTGTATGTAACATTACGTGGCTTATTATATACGGATAGCTAACGTTAGCTTACACTCACCTAGTGGGCTAGGTTGCGCGCTAGACTTAACAACTAGCTAACGTTAGACTAAGTTTGCTGGTGACTGGCAGTGACTTATTGCAACACTGTTGGCCTATTTGTGTTGTTTTCTTAACTAAGTTATGCGTGGCGATAACTGTATAGCTGGTTGTTACGCCTTCTCTAGTTACAAGAAGTCTAACGTTAGTGTGAGTGATCTTCATGAGACCGATACTTTCCCAAACAATCCTGACACGTAGGCCACTTTGGGTACTATGCTGCTGCTGTGCTCGCTTTCCAGGTCATGTATGGAAAATTATATTATTTTCTGATGCAGTTGTACAGCTAGCCCCTGAAGCCACAAGATCACCAGTCCCTTCTCCCCTTTTAAAGATGTTTCTAGCACTGTAAAACAAACAAAAAAAGTTTAAAGGGTTCTCAAAATTAAATGGCATGGGTGGTAATAGGTGGTCTTGAGATAGTGTTCCCTTTTAATCAGCAAGTCTCGCATTCTTTTAATAATTCTCTTTCTCCCATTTTTATTTTTGTGTCTGTGGTCTTTCACAGATGGCTTACAGACTCATAGTCCGCAGAATCTGGAACTTGCCCGTGAAAGATCTCCGCTTCCCCCAGCTCTGCACCTCCCCCTCCACACCCACCTCCCTCTGCGCCTCCTGGACTTCCCTGCTCTCCCGCTCGCTGTCCGTCACCTCCAGCAGAAACGTGTCCTTCAGTGTGCAGGACCAGGACGATTTCACAGAGAGGGTCATCAACAGCAGCCTTCCCGTGCTGGTTGACTTCCATGCACAGTGGGTATCCATTTTATGGAGGATAGGCTATGGATACTTAGCCTTGCGATTCACAGGTCTCATATGATAACTGTAGGGCCAGGCCACGCGGTAACTGAGGGACACTTTTGCTGTATTTTTCCCTAGTACTCCTGTTCTATCCAACTGGGGGGGAAAAAGTTTGAGGGCAAACAACTTCTTGGGGGTAAAATGTATAAAAAACAGGGCGGTAACGGAGGGACGCAAAATTATATATACGGATATACGGTTCCTGAGGTGAAAAGGGTTATCTTTGTCTTTCATATTGTACTATTAGCACTTAAATATGAACATGCAAAATGGTAAGCCACTTGTGCTGCTCAATTTTTATGGATGGAGGTTTAAAGTCAGATGGTCATGGTAACGGAGGGAAATTGACAAATGGTAACAGAGGGACACATTTTCACTTGTCTATTCAGGCAGCCATTATGCATCATATACCAGTTGTTTGCATCAATTAATGTATTTAAATATATTTTGGCAACAGTGGAACACTTTTTCACTTAGTTTCAAGGGTTTAATGCAGCTTTATAATTGAGCCTGCACCACTTTAAATAGATAAAGTTTTCAATTGATGAAAGTGGATGCAATGTGAAAAATGTTCCAATGTAACCTAAATTCTTTTAAAATGAACACTAAATGAATCATATAATTTTATTTTAAATCTTAATTCAATAATTACATCATGATGTCAAAAGCAACAATTAGGCTGGCCTTAAAGGAGCTATATGTAACATTGACACTGAGCGTTTAAAATGGGTACTGCAATCCAAATTCACAATATTGGAGAGTTGTCTCCGCCCGCCCCCTCCTCCCCAGACTTGAAGCTCACGCGGGTTGCCAGGTTGAGGACACTGAACGAACACGAGCGCAAGACGAGCCGAGCGAAACATTATATTTTGAGATGAGCTTATTCTATTTTGACAATGACAAGCGACGACAAGTCCTACACTGTAAGTTGATCAGCTAATGTATACGTTTGCAATTTATTTATTGTTTGCAAATTATAAACCAGCTCATGTGGATTTTTTATAACTCTGTCAATGTTAGCTAGATGCCTGGCTGGCTATGTTTACGGTCATACAGATATAAGCTAATGTTAGTGGTATGTTTAGCTAGTAACTATATACATATATATATTTAAATCTTTAGTTAGCTAGCTAAATGAAAACGATGTTGAACTTAGCTTAGGCATTTGTAAATCGGCTGTCGGAGTGCCGGAGTACATCTGGTTGTTCATAATGGGCAGTAGACTCGGAGTCAACTCGGAGAATAGTGAATCACACAGACCAAAACAAATACAGACGTTCCG
Source organism: Synaphobranchus kaupii (assembly GCA_029718625.1). Classification (NCBI taxonomy): domain Eukaryota; kingdom Metazoa; phylum Chordata; class Actinopteri; order Anguilliformes; family Synaphobranchidae; genus Synaphobranchus; species Synaphobranchus kaupii. Next base: position 18,407,127 of record CM056387.1, on the reverse strand, counting down.
ACCCGGAATGGAAATTTCAAAGGAGAACATACTGGCTGTAGCATTGTTGTCGGAGAAGCCAGTATTTCAACTTAGCATGTTTCCTTAATCTCTGATGACATGACATATGGTAATTTTATGATTTAGTACAGTAAATTTGTTACATATAGCTCCTTTAAATGATTGTTTGCTGTAACCCAACTTTGAATTTTCAGTACATTTCCAGGTCTACATTACAGACAAACAAAATGTTTTGAGCAGGTATAATTTTTGGTAGTATGGTAGGGTTATGACAAACAAAAGATTATTTTGATTCGGCCTAGTACTCATGCTGAATGAGAATCAAGAAATCTTTGAATACATTATCAAAAAAATTCTGTGACTTTTTATCCTAAACCATTCACTCTACTGGGATGCCTATTCATATCATCATTAGAAAAATGCTATTTATTCATACTTTATTAAAAATAGTTGCTCAGTAAGACTATTGTTAGAGGATAGAAGCAGGGGGAAAGTTCGTAAACCCCAATGGATTCAAAAGATTTTTTTCTAGTAGAGATAATTCAATACTTTTGTTTGAAATTTTACTCCTGATATTAACCTCTCCTTGGCCTGGCCCTATAGCAATACTTGGTAATTAACAACAGAATAATGTACACATACCTGTTTAGTTACAGCAAGTCATCTTTTCATATTAATAAATGGGAGGGTTGACCAGTGCCTGGGAAAAATAGGGATGAAATTGAATGTTTTCATATCTGAATATTCAAAATGCTGATGTTGAACTGCCCTTCTCCAGGCGGTAAGAGAGTATTGAGAGTATTTACTGTAGAGTGACTGCCACCTGCACTATCAAACAATACTGTTCATTTAAGATATGACTTTAATACTCATCAGCTTCAACAAAAAGGTGCCAGACCATATTGGGAAGTGTCCAGGAGAACAAGCCTGTTCTTTTATGGTATTGCATTGCAAATTATACCTAAATATTTAAATCACTAGCTTCATATATTTATGACTTTTCACAGGATTGCCTGCCGTAGAATCTTAGAACAGAGTCAATGTGAAGCAAAGGAAAGAATCGTATTCACTATTGGTGACATGATGACCTTAAAAAGTAATTGTGATAATAAAACTTTGACTGCATAGAACTTGTCAAGTAGTGCGCTCAAAAAGCTTTACAGCAAGAATAAAATAAAAAAACAGCACAATTAAGACACCAAAAAGGTATAACAAAAACTAAAGCCAGTAGTGTATCAGTATCAGCACTATATGAAACAGTACACACTAGTTTCCATGCCCAGTGAATTAAGCCATACTAAAACCAGTAGTGTATCAGTATCAACACTATATGAAGCAGTACACACTAGTTTCCATGCCCAGTGAGTTAAGGTATCCATGTTGTATGACAGTATGATGAAAGGATGGTGTGTGTGTGGTGACTTGTCTCATATCTCAATGCTACAAAACCATATTTTATCCATTAAGCGAAGCCGTAACATCTTCAGTCTTAGAGACCGTAAGGTCAGCCAGTACAGTGATAGAGCCGTAAGGTCAGCCAGTACAGTGATAGAGCCGTAAGGTCAGCCAGTACAGTGCTAGAGCCGTAAGGTCAGCCAGTACAGTGATAGAGACCGTAAGGTCAGCCAGTACAGTGATAGAGACCGTAAGGTCAGCCAGTACAGTGATAGAGACCGTAAGGTCAGCCAGTACAGTGATAGAGCCGTAAGGTCAGCCAGTACAGTGATAGAGACCGTAAGGTCAGCCAGTACAGTGATAGAGAGCCGTAAGGTCAGCCAGTACAGTGCTAGAGAGCCGTAAGGTCAGCCAGTACAGTGATAGAGACCGTAAGGTCAGCCAGTACAGTGCTAGAGCCGTAAGGTCAGCCAGTACAGTGATAGAGAGCCGTAAGGTCAGCCAGTACAGTGCTAGAGAGCCGTAAGGTCAGCCAGTACAGTGCTAGAGAGCCGTAAGGTCAGCCAGTACAGTGATAGAGACCGTAAGGTCAGCCAGTACAGTGCTAGAGCCGTAAGGTCAGCCAGTACAGTGCTAGAGCCGTAAGGTCAGCCAGTACAGTGATAGAGACCGTAAGGTCAGCCAGTACAGTGCTAGAGCCGTAAGGTCAGCCAGTACAGTGCTAGAGCCGTAAGGTCAGCCAGTACAGTGCTAGAGAGCCGTAAGGTCAGCCAGTACAGTGCTAGAGACCGTAAGGTCAGCCAGTACAGTGCTAGAGACCCTGCTATTGCATTGGGGTTGTGGGTTTGATGCATTCTTTAGGGCAGTTTAGTGCTGTTAACATGGTGTAAGTAACTCTAAAATCCAGTTGGGTTGAAATACTCCCATAGCCAGATGTGCTTGTACAGAACTGAGAACATGCATTCCTGAAAGGTGGGAATTCACAAAGTATTGTTAAAAATGTGTATATTAGGCAGGACAGTGCTTCTAGGTAATTGGTCCTCTAGATTGATACAGAGATAAAGACATGAATTAAGATTAATTACATTATAATTCTTCAATATAATGGTGCATAGTAGTATAGTATATATAGAGTTGTATGTATAAATTTACTCATACACTATATATATATATATATATGTGAAAATATGATACTGGGACACATAAACATGACATAGACACCAAAAAAATTTAATTGTTGCAAAAACCAATGCAAACACATTTATTTACAAGTTTGACTACTCTCAGACTCTATCAAAAAGAAAGAAGATGGTTCAATAACCGGAACTAGTCTTTTCAGGTCATATAACATTTACCACAGTAGTGTTAACATGGTGTCTCAATGACACGTGAGTGCAAAAGTATAACTTGTTTTTTCTAATTCATTAAAGTGTAGATACATACCCCATCCGAGGCGGTCCACAATGAAACTGGACTTTGAAGCTCTAATCTATTTATGGCTGTTTAATACCCGGTTGATTAGAGGGCACTGTTACGTATGTAATCAATGCAAGAAAAGATTCATTTTAGTTTCGTTTCTGCATGCAGAATCCTACCTTTCAATATGCGGACACGATTATAACACGATGGCTGTGTAAATGCTTTGATTTGGACGATTTTGACAAACTGGTGCGAGGTAAAACGTGAACGGCTTAGGTACGTAACCGCGTGAGGAAGCTTGGACACGCAAGGTTATCAGGCTCCTGTAGCGTCAGCAGCAATTGAAACAAAACAATTCTTAGTAGTTTCGTACCAGACAGTAATGCTCTTTTTTTTTTTAGGTTGACCAATCCACCGGCCATGAAACACGTGGGTAAACGATTCATGCTTATGTACGTAACGATTGGGACACGGAAAGAAAGTCAGCACTATATATTCCCCTTGTTTTAAAGTATCGTGGAGTGTATGAATTTGGGCACATATATTTTTTTACTTGGCTTATGCATGACAGAAACAAACAAAGATCGATCCGATATATATTTATTTTTCATGATTGCCGACGGCATCTTGTGTACGTAACTCTCAGGACACAATGAATTACGTACATGAGCCTGATTAATTTTGCTCTCCCATATGAATACGAGCGACAACTTTCACTAAGCAAAGTGGGGTTTAGAAAGGCATATCAAACGTCTTCAAAAATATTTGGTTGACAGAAATGTAGGCCATTAGGATAGGTATATATTTCCACATCAATTATGACAGTGTAAAAACTCACATTTTCGTGTCCTATTAATGGGTAAAAATCGAAAACCAAGTTTAAATTTACAACAATTCAAGAAAGTCTGGCCCATGAGTTTATGTTATGCATTACATGGCTATATGAAGTACCACATACAAGTAAAACTTTCCCATAAAGTAAACACAGGACACTTTGGTAAACAAATGAAAATCACTTTAAAAATCTCTCTAGTATCATATTTTTACACACATATATACTTTTTTTCTTATAGGTGGTGTGGTCCCTGTAAGATCCTGGGACCCAGGTTGGAAAAGGCCGTTGCTAAACAACAGGGTCGTGTTGCCATGGCAAAGGTGGACATTGATGAGCACACAGACTTGGCCATTGAGTACGGGGTGAGAGAAGTTGGGCTGCATTCATATACTGGACGTGTTTTCGTTGACCAGACATGACGGTCACTATCCCTCCATCCCATAGGTGTCGGCGGTTCCCACGGTGATCGCAATGCGGGGTGGTGATGTCATCGACCAGTTCGTTGGGATCAAAGATGAAGAACAGCTCGACTCATTTGTGGGGAAGCTCATTGGACAATGAACGTGTAGCTCCTCCCCTTTGAGACTGACTATAGGGCCCCGCCCCCTACCCCGACCCCTCCCCCTCCCATTTCTTTTTTCTCTTTCTGAGCCTATGGCCACTAAGCCGGTATTACCCCCCCCCCCCACCCACCCAAAAAAAACGCACACACATGGGCGCAGACGCACACGCAACCTTTAATGCCCAGCGGCTTCTACCGAGTCTATTCAATGTAACCACAATGTGCTTCGTACTTACCGCCAAGCTCATGATATTGTGTTGAATGTTGGCAAATAGAAAAGAATAACGTCCTTAAATTTGACACTCAAATTTGAGAAATCACGTTTGTAGTCAGGTCAGACAAGAGGCCTAAATTTGATGCTTGTCTCAATGTCCTCTAGTATTTATAGGTCTGTACCATTTGGAGCTGTGTGTCTGCCTGTTTCTTTCTCTGTCTCAGAATGTAAGACGGTTTCTACAACCCCATTTCAAACTGGTAAAAGAGCCTTTTAGTTTTTACAGTAGATCGTATATGGACTATACTGTGACACTCAGAATGGTCTATATAGTGTAAAGTATACCAGAGACTGAGAAATGCCTGCTTTGAATGAGGTCCGGACGCTGTCTGCAGTTGTTGATTTTGTCCACACGGGGGCGGCCCTTTATCATGGCAGCGGCGCAAGCTCGATCTTGAGGCCGGTAGGCCGCAGTCATTTTATACCGATATGCCTAAGAAGTGAAAGGGTGGAATGTGTCTGTCGTTCAGTGTGTTGGCCTACGCGTCTCAGACGGTCCTCGTCGCTGTTTTGACTGTGAAATTTGCATTGTATGGGAAATGCATATAAGGTTATGGGTTCGATTTAGATTTTATTTTAATTAAATATGAAAAGTGAATTAATAAAGGATATTAAAGGTTCTTTATTGGCGTGTGAGCTGATGTCTTAAAAATATATTGCGATGACAATGGAGGAAGAACAAAAACCGCTGGATTATTTGTGAGGCGGTGAAGGTTGCTAATTCGTCTTCTCGAAGTCACCGCCAACCGACGGTAGCAATAGGCTAGTCAGGAACAGAGCACAAGTGGGTACGAATAAAGAGAATAAGAAAGGTTTATGCTCCTTTCAATAAGGAATGGGGACGCTTTTCTTTTCCATGTCAAAGCACAGTCGGCGTTTTCTCAAGTGGTTTAAGGGCTACTTTGAAATTCCCCGGAGGTGTTTAATAAAACTGCACAAACAACGAGCTGCAACGCCCCGCTAATTCCACCCTTCCTCGGTAATAATTCCTCGTGCCAGCTCAGCACCCGCGAGCTGGAAGGGCGTTCAGCACCTCTTTAATGTCGTTTCCTCCCTGTGATGGTACTGCAGTGCACATCATTGTGATCTGTGGTTTTTCTCTCTTGCTTTTCAGTCAGCAATTCTGGGCTGCAATTGTCTTAAGATTTGTGTTATTAAGACAGTGTTTCCTTAGAAATATCCTCTCACTGTGAATCTAATGTGTGTGTGTGTATATATATATATATATATATACATACAGTTGAAGTCAAGTTTACAGACACTTAGGTTGAAGTCATTAAAAAAAGTTTAGCCACTCCACAGATTTCATGTTAGCAAACTATAGTGTTGGCAAGTCAGTTAGGACATCTACTTTGTGCATGACACAAGTAATTTTTCCAACAATTGTTTACAGACAGATTATTTCACTTAATTCACTCTCACAATTTCAGTGGGTCAGAAGTTTACATACACTAAGTTGACTGCCTTTAAATTTTTCATATTTGGTCGCATATCCTTTGCATGCCATGACTTCCTGATGTATGTGACCCCACAACATCAAAAGACTCTTGATATCTTATTTTCTGGTACTCTTACAAGCGATACTATAACGTCTCTGCATTTGAATGGATCTCTATGGGAATTGGGGGGTGGGACTAGATTTAGCTGTAAATTATGCTGGAACAGTATGGAACACATGATTGGTAAAATGGCTGTAAGTCATCAAGGGTCTGAGGTATCAAACAAGCCTCAAACCATCACTCTGCTGCCAGATATGCAGTAGATATGGATGGATCACTTTAAGGGTTGTTTCTCCTGACAAATTTTCCTATTGAACTCTATGGAAAAATAAGTCAGGAGAAGAAACCCTTCAAGTTATCCATCCATATCTACTGCATATCTGGCAGCAGGGTGATGGTTTATGGCTCGTTTGATACGTCAGACCCTTGATGATTAGAGCCATTTAGCTAACCATGGGTTCCATACTGTTCCAGTGTAATTTACAGCTAAATCTAGTCCCACCTTAGCGGTATTTCTGAAATCTAGGGCAACTATTTAACCATTCCCGGAGTTCTTTCACCTGATCCATTGAACCATTACATTTTGTTCTCCCCATAGCATAACATAAATGCCACCTGTGTGAGTCAGTCTCCCTCTCCCTCTCGTTCTGTCTCACACACAGTAACACCGCGAGGGCTGCTCACTGTCTAGACCAGTGTAATAATGACGGTAAAAGCCTCCCTTTCTCTTTTACCTAATCTACTCACCTTTTCTCCAACAGAAGGAAAGAAAAGGGAGGGGGGGTGACGGAGTGCTTGCGAGTTTGGCGGCAGTGTAACCCTACACCTCTTCCGCAAAAACAATAGACCACACCTCCATCCTCCCTCTGTCTCTCTCTCTGTGGCGTTCTGTTACCATATAAGGGAAAAAAACACAGGGGAAGTCAGTGACTGTTGAACGAGTGAGAAGAGAGAGTAACCAAATTCCTCGCTTGTCTTTCCCCTCCCGAGCTGTTAATATTTACTCTGTGTTTGTGTGAGCAGTGCTGTCTGTGACCTGTGCCAGGGCACCTCCTTCATACAGCTCCTCGTGTCCAACACTGCACTCAGGACTGCCACGGATAGGACCTTTTGAAGAGTTAGGTTTTTTTGGAATGTGTTTTTTTTTTTTTTTTCAAAGTTCTAAGTCGTGTTCTAGAACTCCATTGCTTTGAATTACCAGCGGTGATTGTTACATCATCAGCATCAGAATGTTCAGTTAAGGACATTCTAATCGCATACTTGTGATCTTACACCTTAACGGGTTAAGATTGATGCGTGTATACAGTAAATACGCCGCCCCTGTTTGTACTCGAAACACTAGGCTACTTTATCCTGCCTGCAGTGTGTTTTTCTAAAATGTACATACGCATGCAGGAGTACATGGAACTTTTGTTTTGCGCCATCGTTTAATAAGATGTTTCTGAAGTGGGGGTGGGGGTGGGGGGCAGGATTTAGAACAAAAATAAAAAAGAGGAGGGGGCTCTTCCTCCGTCTCTCAGCGTTCCGTACCTTTATGCGTCTCCATCTGTCTTATCACCCCTTCCTGTGTCCTGGCTGCTCGGAGAACGGGAGCGTCCGGAGCGTGGGGAATGAGGGCGGTGGGATTGGATGGGAAGCAGCCATAACATGCCGTTTGCACCACCATTAAGGAGTTTTGTTTTTTTTGGCCGTTGTTGTTGTGGTTGTTTTTCCCGCCACCAGACTGTATATATAAATGAGCACGGCCATGTTTTCCCACAGTCCTGCGCTCTCAGGGCAAAGATGCCTCAGGGAATATCAATCACTTAATCTGTTTGCAGAACAGTGGGTAAGACAAGGTTTGGGAGTAATATGGCAAAGAGGTATGGTGTTCGTACGAAAATGTGACACCATTGTAACTTGTTGGCTTTGGCACATACAGAGGCGCACACGCAAGCATACATTGAAACACATACACAAAAGCATGATGACTCACTATTTTCCCTGTTTTGTGGGGTGACATAATCATTGTGCACATTCAGAATTGCAAAAATGCCCTGCCGTCACTATAGGGGTGGGGGGGGGGGGTGTATGGGTCAGAGAGGAGGAGGAGGAGATAGGGAGGTCAGGGCTGTCCATATTTGGTAATTTCACGCTTACTATCGGTTTTCTGGGCCGGTCGTGTCCTTATTGTTTCCAGAAGGGAAATGGAGACGGGGACACAACTGTGTGTTTGGTGCACAGCTGGCTGACAATCCTCTCCGTTAGTTAGGGTGGTGTAATGGGTAGGGGTTAGTTAGGGTGGTGTAATGGGTAGGGAACTGGGTTGCAGGATTGATTCCCAAGACACTGACGTTGTCCCTGAGCAAGGAACTTAACCTGAATTACTTCAGTATATATGTAGCTGTAAAAAAAAAGGATAATATGTAAGAAATGCAACAAAAAAAAAGCTGTGTAAAGAACGGCTGCTAAATGCCTGTACCCCTAAACCCCTGTACCCTTAAACCTAAAACCCCTAAACCCCTAAACCTTAAACCCCTAAACCTAAAACCCGTAAACCCCTAAACCTAAAACCCCTAAACCCCCCATAAGAGCAAGCCAAAGGCAACAGTGGCAAGGAAAAACTCCCTGGTGTAACTAGGAAAAAACCTTGGGAGGAACCAGACTCAAGGGGGGGAACCCATCCTCCTCTGGTCGGCTCAGGGTCTAGGGCTTAAATTAAGTAATGTAATGTTTTCTCTCCTCATCCCTTCATCTGGTGATTCTCAGGATAAGACAGATATGACCTTTAACCTCTGCCTTTAACCTCTCAAATCGCCCAATCAACACAGAGAGGCAGAGGGTACAGGCCCAAAAAATCACCCTGTTTACAAACAATGTACTGAATGACACGCCCGTGTTAAACACATTTCTCAGGCCTGCTCACAGGGGAAAAGATATACAACATTTACAAATTCATCTAAAATGTACATCTAACACTGGAAAACTGAGTGGGGTAAGAGATCAGTCTTCAGAACAGAAAACATTCGGCCAGCTGTCTTCTGTTATATACAAATGCTCTGATACTTGTCATTTTAAAGCTAGCAAATCATCAAAAAATTCTCTAAATATCTAAAATAACCTCTGCTGCACACACAAAAAAAAACTGTCTGGGCCAATCAAAGACTTACACTAAAATGACCCCTCCCCCAAAGAGAGCAGAAGCCATAGACTGAACTATAATTTAATATCTTTTTTTTTTTTAATTCATGTTTTATTTTATGCATATTTCAAACAATATTATAATGACAAATCAAGACACCGGTCTCCGGTCAAGGAAATATATTAAGTAAAACTAAACAAACATAAAAAAACACCAAAAGGTACATAGAACATAAATGTCTGCTACAATTAAAAAAATTTCTGAAAGAAATTACATTCCTCTCTACATTCTCTCTCTCTCTCTCTCTCTCCCCCTCCCTCCCCCTCTCTCTATCAGGGCCCAACATCACTGCTCCATTCCTCTGTGTTACCGCAGTGAAATCAATACTAGCCACAATAGCTATCAGATGTAAGGCACATTTTATTTATTTAACCTTTATTTAACCAGTTAAAGACTCGTTGAGATTAAAATCTCTTTTACAAGAGAGACTTGGCCAAGAGGGCAGCATAAAACAAATAAACATAAATAAACATTCATACAAATAGAAAACATTTAACACGAATTATCCGACATGATGCCGTGCAGTGCGTTACAGCCACGACTGTTATAGATAGTGAGCTAATTAGCATTACCATAAGTAGTTAGAAAAATGATGGCTGTAGTTATAGAAGCCACAGCAGAGGAGGTTGTGTTAATGTTTATTATTTTACATTTCAAATAATATGGCAACTGTCAACTATTATTCCCACCTCTACCACTGTCAAATTTCAACTATTAGTCGAACTATATGTATGGTACCTGACTCTATATAGCTGGGCGTAGGCTATATTAATACTAAGTATGTAGGATTGGTTATACTGGTGATGTGAATAAAATAATAATTTAAATTTCCCTATTTACATTTGCCTGTTGTTTTTATTTCCTATTATTGTAGTTATTTCAGTTATATCAGTATTAATATGGTAAAAAAAAAAGTATATGTTATTTTGCTTCGGACGTTCAGAAAGAATAACTTTACCAAGTGTGGTCATAGCTAGACGTAAAAAATCACTAGATCGGAAGTATTCATAGAAAATTATCGATTCTCTGCTCTGGGCTGAGTTAGTGTCCGTTTGATTTGTAAAGACGTGGGCAGGGATAAGTCAAACCGAGCAGTGACATATAGAAACGACCTGCTGCTCATTTGTGCATGAACTGTGCCGAGTGCTACTTATATGGTCATAAAAGCCTTACCGCGCACATACCTCTCTCGTTAAACATCACCTTATCGCTCCCTCCCACAACTATTTCAAGTTCACATACTTTTTTGCCTACTGGAACCGCTACGGAATGTCTATCTGACTCTGCAATTGGCCAAAGCGAACAGGATATTCCATATCCTGGCCTGTGAATGGTCACGTAGGAGGACTCAAAGCTCACAGGGCCCTCCCTCTTCGACCGCGCCCGGGCTCCCAACGCGACGAGCGAGAGTTTAACTTGCTAGCCTAGCTGCAGAGGGAGGAGAAAGAAAGAAAAGAAAAAAAAGAAAAAGAGGGACAGAGACAGAGACAGAGGGAGGAAGCGAACAGAGAGGTTAGTTCGATCCGAGTGCTTTGCGAGGCAGCAGTTCACCAGGAGTTTCACGGACTGAGCCGTCCAATCTAGATAGCTACCCACCGAATAGCGCCTGCAACTGAAAAGCAGGTAAAGTGTGGACTAGCTACCTGGCTATCTGAACCTCTCTCTCTCTCCCGCTGTCTCTCTATGTGTCTCTATCGCTCCTCGCGTGGCTGTGGCAGCTCGTGAACCAGGAAGGGCGAAGACTGCAGCTTATGTAGCCAACTGAGCTAACGTTAACTCCGTAAAAGATGGGGAGTGTGGTGTTTCTTTGAAACCATTTCAAAGTTATTCAGAACCTCTTGTGTTGTTCATTCTCCTAGTTTAGCCCGTGTGAATAGTTGACCAAGTAAGATGACAAGACCTTTCATTGCAAAAAGAAAAATAAATATCGCTGGTGAACTTTTATTTGAAGTTTCCAAGCGCTGTTTGCGCGAGAGCGCAATGGAGGAAAAACGTCGCAAGTTGGCCAGGCTAGCTACAGGCTACAGGGTACAGGCTAGCAGGCTAGTACAGGAAGTGCTTCACATGAATGAGTCGGAGAGAAGCGATGCCGATGGGATGGACAGAAAGATTTCTAAAAGAAAGGCTAATGGCTGAAGGGCAGCCGGCTCGCCGGTAAATGCAACGTTTTGCAGGCGCTCTCTTATTTCCGTGGGGAAACTTGGCTAATGTGTTGGCACTTTGTAGATTTAGTGTTAGGGTAACTTGCTGTGTATTCAGTCTGCGGGCAGTGTCAGTGTTGTTACACACCCATTACGTCACTTTCAGTGTTCTCATTTGCCGCTATACACCCCTTCCTTCCCTTCGCCGGTTGAGTGATATACACGGTCTTTTCTTACTCTTTGGGGATTGTATAATGATATTTCTGTGTAATTGTATAGCTGTGTAAAAATCGCTGCATATAAATCAATCCTCTTAATTATCTGATAGTTCCAGTTTATATAGCCTGCATGACTGTAGGTTATATAAAGTAACCTACACGATTCCACTAACGTTACATGCATTAACATTACTCCCAAGATATAAATGGTTTCACTGATACATTCAATTATAATTTAGGCTACTTTTGACTACTTTATATTGCGAATGCGTATTTCGGATAATTGAGTACGTAGAGAGTGAGGAAAATGCCGTCCCCAGCTGTTCTTTATACGAGTATAAATCGTGGTTGTGGGCAGCAGTGGCGAAGGGTTTATAATGATCTATATCGAGCAGTGAATTTAGTTGTGTATTTACCATATACTCCAGACTATATGCAGAAGTAGCTTATCCAAAGTGCCAGTGCCCCGAATAATAGGCCATCACTTTTTTTTGTTGCGTAGTATGGGCTATGCCCTACTGTAGTTTCGTACAATTGAGCCTTAAATATGGATACTTCTCAACCGGTTGAGTTGAATAACGTGTTGTGATTCTTGATTTAGCTGTGTTTGCTACTGCGAGATTAGCGATTGTGGTGTTGATTGTAAAGGAACAATCCCGGTTTGCGGGAATGCAAAAATGCCCCGACTGGAATCCGCCTAAAGAACACTGTTCCGCTTGGCCCAGCGCATATTCAGCCTTTACAACGCCCGCCAGACACCGATTCTTCACCGTAGCGATGTCAAGAGTTGACTTGATCTGCTTCGAACTGAAGTCAGTCAATAAATCCACTATCCCAGTTGTATTCCTCGGTTTTCGATCGGGTGCGCACGTGTTCGTGGACATTTGGTACTTGCATTTATACTAATTGTAAAAATGACCCCTATTGAAATTAATTCATTGTACCATTCGGGCAAAATTAAATGTAGTCGTCCAAGTTGCACATAATTAATTTCAGTACTGCGTGGCGTGCGGGTTTCTCTCTAGTCCCGTGTCGACGGATGACTTGCTCGCACCTATTTCCTTCTAGCAGCGAGGAAAGCTCACCACGCACACCTGTCAGGTCGTGTTGTTGGATTGATGAATTGCCACCGTGCTTACCCACAATGCCCAGAAGTGAGAATCAGGTCGCGCGCTTTGTCTAGCAGGTGCAGCTCTGCGCAGACACGCCCGGACAGAGCTGCGGAACCTCCGCGTTGGGGGAAGGGCTACAGACATAGTACAGATGAATAAAAGTGTACGTTCGTAAATTTAAAGTGTGGGAAACTACTTCATTCAAACATTTGGGGCGTTTCTCTCAGTCACAGAACTTTATGGTGGTCGCAGTTCATTGGTCTCCGAAGAATTTCCTGTATGTTGTCATTTCCTGTTTGTTACCTCGCGCTGCAGTCTCGGGCTATAACCATATATATATTATATATATATATGACTGTAACAGCAGTGGTTTTGAGTCAAAGCGAAGTACAGCGGTAGCCTACTTGCATAATTATTCAGTGCACGGAAGATGATGTTCTTTCCACAGAAACGATAGGCTTGTTTCTTGGTCTTCAGTTTTTAATGCTCAAAACTAAAAATGTAAATATTTTCTCTTATGCGAGCTAATAACATTGCTGGCCTACTGACTAGTGTGAACAACTTCAGTTTCTGTGTAGGCTATTATTGAGCCTGTAGCGTTAACAATGAAGTCATATCGAAATGTAGCCTACTTGTTACAGTATTGTAAATCCAGTTGTTTCAGAGCGTGGAACAATGCTTAGTGTGGGGGTGATGGGTGGTTGTCTTGTGTAATTAGTGGTGTGCACTAGCACCTGCTAAGTACAGGTAATGTGTGCGCATGCAGCCGGCTGGATGGCGCCGTGTAGCGGCCCTGTAGGTAGCGATAAGCGAAGGCCGGTGTCTTACCAGCAGCACAGTGTAGAGGACAGCCTGTTAACTTCAATTGTTTATCAGTTTGACAAAAACACACTTTTCCAGGGTGACTCGCAAGCATGATATGGTCAGCATTAATAACATTCTCATTAGGTATTCTGTCTTGATATTCTAGAATGATAAAAACAGTCTGACAGTTATCCTTACATGTAGCACAATTTGATCGTGCTACCTGAACATGGAGCCAAACAAAGCTCCTTAAAAAGATAAAATATGAATGTTAAGTATTTTAAAAAATACGTGCGTGGGAGTGAGCTTGTGGTGGTGGCTGGCTTCTAATCTGAGGGGCTGGATTGCCACACACCGTGATCGAAAGGCAAACGCTCTCTGAAACCCGTAGCCTACATCTGTTATTCTTTTGGAACGGAAGCACTCGCACGTCTTTGAACTTTTCAGAAATTCAGACAGTGTTTAGCAGCCCTTCTGTGATGCTGTCGTATCTAAACATGGATAGAATGCCCCCCCCCCCACCACCGTTTTTGTGTGTAAAATCGCGTCGCCCGCGGCTGGACTCCCGCGTGCTTGTTTTTATAGCGGGATCTTCACTGCCTGCCTTTGATGACGGAACAGAAGTTTCAATATTCCCTGCAAAGGTAACATTTATTGAATATCTCCTGAATCTGTGGTTCTATAGCCTTCAGAGCCAGCGGCCCGCAGGCTTCCTGCGACCCAACACTGCTTGGTATGTAGCCTCACGTATGTCCAAATACATACATACATTACAATTATTTGGCAGACGCTTTTATCCAAAGTGCATATTGAAGGCCATTGACGCGACTACAAAGCAAATCCGACAAAGCACAACTTTCTCAGAGTGTAGGAGCTATCCCTAGTAATAAACATGAGTAGTACACGCAGTCAGCTATACATTCTGAACTATAAAATAACCAAAAACACAAATTAAATAGAAAACAAGCAAAAAACAGGAAGCGAGTACTATAGAATGGCCCTATATAGGTAGTTTAGTCGAGGTGGAGTCTGAAAAAGTGCGTTTTCAGACCACGACTAAAAACAGACAGTGTTTCAGCTGAGCGTACGTGTAGTACGTCAAAACAACTGCACGCTCCACTGCAGATAGTTACAGTGCGGCTGTCACGAGACATTTCACAAGTGAAGTGACATCATGGCTAGGGAACAGGACCTGTGATGCTGTGATGAGGTTATAGGTTGGACTTTCAGGGCGTGGCGCTCTAACCTGCATTGCTTCAGTAAATGGCCAGCTGCGTAAACAGGTTGTATGTAAAAGCATGTATGGAGTGCAAGTCACTCTGGGGAAGAGCTTCTGGTGTAAATGCCCCCCCCCCCCCCCCGCCCAATGACTCACTAGGCCCTGATGTGCACTGGGTAGTACAGACTAACATCCACTAGAATAGATGCTGTGTTTTGTTTAGTATGCTGATGTGCACTGGGTAGTACAGACTAACATCCACTAGAATAGATGCTGTGTTTTGTTTAGTATGCTGATGTGCACTGGGTAGTGCAGACTAACATCCACTAGAATAGATGCTGTGTTTTGTTTAGTATGCTGATGTGCACTGGGTAGTGCAGACTAACATCCACTAGCTGCTGTATATTTTTTCGTATGCAGTGTAATACATCCTGCCATCGCTATGTGTATAAAATTGGCACGTAATGAGGATTTGTATGGATGGATTAACATTTCAGTACATTGTGTGAAGTTTCAGCGTTTCTTTCATACTTCAGTCTTCAGGAAAGCCTCCTGTTGGCCGCACTGGCGGATGCTTCAGTTTATTTCCTCAAAATGTCTTCTGCTGACTCCCATACAGATTTTATGTCACACCTCATTTTAAAATCCCCCATTAATCAGGGATATGATTTTTATGAAGGAGTGCGAATGGTATTATTCCCTTTGTTCAGGGAGAGGGGATCCCAGGATAGAAAGTGCTGTGTTGGGGTATCAAACCCCTGGCCACACAGAGGGATTTGTATATGGGTTGAGTCAACTGTCCTACGGACTCATGGTCTCCTTGACTCCCATATACACCTGAGTATGTGACTCCCATATACACCTGAGTATGTGACTCCCATATACACCTGAGTATGTGACTCCCATATACACCTGAGTATGTTTACACTCCTATACCTGGGAGGGGATTTTGCTCTGGTCTGGCAACCTTGTTTATAGCATACTACCAGTGGTCCTCTGTGAACTTTAAAGTGCACAAGCTTTTGCCCTCAATCGGTGCGCTTTAGTCCAGCCGCGCACTCTGGCAAGCACAATATACCTCCGGATTTCATACGAACTCAAGAAGATATGCAAATCATATCAAGTCTTAGCGCCTTATCCTTTACGGTGTTGTGACAGTTGCAAATACGTGACAGGATATGCAGAGCTCCTTTGAAGGCTAGATGTTTGTGGTATGTGTCGTACGCTTGAGTTTTTCCATTTTTTTAAATGTGATTTCACATCTATGATGTGCTTATGATATTCGATGGTTATGCGCCTTCATTAATCTCAGTATTTCTCAATGAGGTCCTGGTTCCTTCATGTCTGAAGGGCGTTGGTGAAATTGAGAACAAAACTTTTGTTCTATTTTTGCAGAAGGAAACGCCCCTGGAGTTGGTCAGTCAGACAGCCGGCAGGTTAACGCAGCGGCTCGGACATCTTTATCAGGGAAAGCATAATAAACTCACGCTATAAGCAGGGAGTCTGCTTGAACAGCAGCCAAGAGCAGGAACAAGGAAAAACAACCGTGGTGGAGCTGAACATTTTTTGAGCCCTTGTTTGGTGCACCGCCCAATCTCACCTTTATTTTAATATTTTTATTAACAGAGGAGCTATTGAGGGATGATGCGGGGGTTACCCTGCCAGCTCAATCCCCACCCCCCCGAATCGGGCAACGGGACGGCCAGTTGTGCCCCGCCCTGGTGGAGTGGCTGGCCGCAGTTTACACTGGCAGGTTTACTTTGATGCCAGAGCTTGGGGCGTGTCACTGCGACTGGGCGCCTTTTGACTGGATGTGCAACCTACTTCTGCAGGTCCTTTCTACAAAACTGGTGCAGGCTGCAAATTAAATGCGCTTTCCGCATGCAGGTTAAATTGTGCCGGCTAATACAGAGCTCTGTGCTCTCCTGCGCTGTCTGATCTGTGTGTAGCTCTGTGCTCGCCTGTGCTGCCTGATGTGTGTAGCTCTGTGCTCGCCTGCGCTGCCTGATCCGTGTGTAGCTCTCTGTGCTCTCCTGTACAATCTGATTGGTGTGTAGCTCTGTGCTCGCCTGTGCTGTCTGTTTGTTGTGTAGCTCTGTGCTCGCCTGTGCTGTCTGATCGGTGCCCTGCACGCTCTCTGTGCTCCATGCGTAATTTGATTGACACGACATTCCCGCAAATCCCATTTCCAGTCTATTTATACAGAGTAAACAAATTTTTCTGTTTGGCCCAAATTACATTATTGAGTTTGGGATTTCATTCAGGATTGGGTTAGTTGGCACGGCTCCCTGCTGCCTTTTAGCAAGGACGGTTTCTCCTCATATACGTGTGTCATTGTGTTTCTCCTTCTCCTTCTCTCCCCACTTCTATTATCTCTCTCTCTCTCTCCCCTCTCTCTCTCTTTCCCCCTCTCTCTCTCTCTTTCACTATCAGTTCAATGGATTTATTGGTAATGTTGCCAAACCTTGGAAATGTGGCGCAATAACATAGAATGTTAAGTGGGGAGGGATTCTCTCCTTCCCCTTCTCCTTTACCCCCCCCCCTCTCTTAGCTCACCTGCCCACCCCCCCCCCCCCTCCCCCTCTCTCGGCCATATATATGATCTCACTGTGTACGTGGCTTAGCACGGTGATGTCATTTCCTGTGCTGAAGCGGCCAGCGGTTGACAGACTGGACAGTAAGTGGCGCCGTAGGGGCCGTTCCCTGAGGGAGAGAATGCGCTGTGCGTGCACACCTACAGCCCCCCTCTTTAAGGCTTGAGTAATGCATGAGTAAAGATTGCTCTGGCCCAATCAGTTTGTCCTACCAGTCCCTTCCTGTCAGCAGGTAGACTTTGCTCAGCGTTATCCGTGTGCCCTGCACACCTGTGTAGCGTGTGTTGACTTAATGCCTTTGGCTGTTACCCAACACACTCCCAGCAGCACCCAGGCACAGTTTCACACACTGACCTTTGTATCGCCCTGCTCTCCTCGGACCTCTTATCCTCCTGTATATTTATGCAGTATGGCTGGCGCCCTCATCCAGGGCAGCTTGCCACACATTTCACTAGTTCACCGTTCATAGGACCGTTCTCCCTTCATGGGACCGTTCTCAGAGGTGGACAATACAGGTTCAGAAAGCACAAGTCCTCTCCAGTGTTTTGTTTTGTTCGTCTGGATTTTGCTAATTAGCACAGTTCTTCAGCCAGGAGGCAGAACTAATTGGTGAAATCAGCTGCTGAGTTCATGGGTGGAAGAAAAACACGGCAGGAATTTTACTTTCTGAACCTCGCAATTGTCCGCCTCTGCCTGAAGGCTGTTTAGCTGCCTTACGAAAGGGCTGATGGTCTTAGTGCTGATATTGCAGTTGCCTGAAATGAAGAGGAGGGAGCCCAGGCTGAGTAGAGGAAGAGGAGGGTGAAGAGGAAGAGGAAGAGGGAGGAGAGGGAAAAAGTCTCCTGCATTCAATACTCTGCAGATTCAGTTCTAGTCAGGGATGTTTCGCTGCCATGGCGACCAGGCTAAATGTCAAGTAAACAAAGGGCCTTATGCCAGCTTGCTCAGGAGTGTGGAATGGGTGTTTATGTTTTATTTAAACATTCTTCATTCACACGGTGCTCATTAATGCATCATGTGACACATTTCGCTTTCTCTATCCTCTGCTAATGCCGTTCCAACCCTGTAATCCTGCAGAGGACCGCAAAAAAAGAAGCTTTGTTACTGGACCTGCTAGTGAAAATATTCTACCGGAGTCACTGAAAATATTCTGCAGTACTTGACAGCATAAGATGGCTGTTTTGAGGAGGGTCTGATTGGTCCTGCTGTACAGATGGGGCTGACTCCTGGATGACCGCTGACTGGCCGCCATACCGCCTTTATTCCGCTTTTAGATTGTATCTAAGGATTATGAGAGGAGAGATTGATGCGGGAGAAAGATAGGAACCACATTTCTGCGCGGTAGCACTCGCTAGATTTATGTCCACGCGAGCCTCTCGGTTTCCTACCGAGCCCAAAAAATGTGAGCCATTTGAACTGTTGATTTACTGATGTACGTCAGGGGCTTTAGGGAATCCATCTGCACCAAGGGGGAACTGGCGCGTGCAGTAAAGACTTTAGCGTTAGCCTTGGGTTGTGATGTTGGATACCTGAGAAACAAACTTATATAAAGTCTTGGAAATTACCAGTGGAAAAAGGCCAGTTTATCCAGCTTTAGTTCAACTGTCATATTTTATGAGGAGTTTTCTCTTATCTGTTGGCAAAACCGAACTAGTGATTTAAAGCAAAAAAAAAAGAAAAAAAAGAGAGAAGACACGGTTTAATTCTCGCTGTCTCCCTTCTGCCACACCACGCCCTCTTCATCTGTCCTCCATTTTAAAAAGAGGAAAAAACGAAAAACAGCTCTTCCCTCGTGATGCTTGTGCAGTGACTGTGTCACTCTATGGTCATGCGTTCAGTGGTGGTCCTGTGCTGTTGCTCCATGTGGGGGTAGCTGTTGTGGTTAGGGTAAGTGAGTGAGTCTGTGGTGGGGTTTTTGGGGTGGTGGGGTATGGGGATGCAGAAGGGGAGGGCTGAGGGTGCCAGGAGGGGTGTAGAGCAGGGGTCACAGACGCCGTTGGCTGTGTGTTTATGAAGCTCACACTTTCTCTCTCTGCTTTCATGCAGGACTGAGGTGGCCAAGCAGATTTATAAAATAAATCATAAAAAAACAGGAAATGGGTTCATTTCAGGTTGTGAATTCTACCTTTTTCTTGACAGAGGTCAAGCTGCAGAGCCCTGCATCAAGCTCAGGTGTAACAAACGGTTTATATTTATGGGGCTCCCCAGCACCCCCTTGAGAGAAAGGCTTTTGTTGAAACGCTGGGCTTTGTGTTGGGCCAGCTCTGTTACACACATGATTTGTTAAACTGTTATTTTTCCCCTCTCACACGCTGGACTATGTTTTTTCCATGTGCTCACCACCTGTTTTGTTTCTTTTTTTTGTTAAACAAAAAAAAAATAGACTCCAGAATTAAGGATGTGATGGAGCAGAAAGGGGGTGTGGCCTTTTACCCGGCTCCCAGGGCAAAGTTCTCCTGCAGGAATTAATTTATGAAGCTGCTGCTGCTGCTGCTTTGAGTTGCGATCCCGAGCTGGGCGATGGCTCGGAATGGTAGGAATTCCCATGCAGGAGACCCCTATGTGACTGTGCCATTTTACCACACTGAAAATGTACTGCAGGAGACACTGTGCCCCCAAACCCTCCTCCTCCTCCTCCTAAAGGGCGTGGCATGCACTAAGAGCGGGTGAAGGAGGCGCACACACACACCGCACACACGCTCATTGCCTACTGGGAGTGCTTTTCAATAAGAATGTATATATTGTATATATTTTTTAAAGAAATGTCATTTCCTGTTCCCTGATTGCCTGCAATTGTGTACTCCCCATATCTTTTCATTTTTGTTCCCAAAAGAAGAACCCTTTGCTCACCAGGGTTCTCCCAGAAATATAGTTGAAGCGGTGAGCTGTGGTATTCACATGGTACAGTCTGTGACTGACCTGGTTAAAACATGACTACA
Source organism: Synaphobranchus kaupii (assembly GCA_029718625.1). NCBI lineage: Eukaryota > Metazoa > Chordata > Actinopteri > Anguilliformes > Synaphobranchidae > Synaphobranchus > Synaphobranchus kaupii. Next base: position 18,386,935 of record CM056387.1, on the reverse strand, counting down.
CATGACGCCACGTGCCTTCCTCCCCTTCCATGGAGATCTGAGGTTTAATAGATCGATCTCTTGATGTCTGCAGAGGTGCTGGTGAACTCGTGGAGGTGCAGCGTCTCTGCTCTTAATACCTGGGGGGAAACCGTGCTCACCTAATCCAGCGCCCTTAGCCCCCACACCACCCCCAAAATTCTAGAGCCAATGGAACAGTCCAATGTTCATTCCAAATCAAAAGGCTGAAAGGCATTGGCTGGAATTTTACCCTGTATCTGTTAAACCTGAATGCGGCGAGAACGTTCACTGAGCCGTTAGCGAATCGAGTTGTAGCCGAGCTGTTGGGGCTCGGCCTGCTGGCCTAGTCCCCCCCCCGCTCTGTGCTTTAAGGGGAAGTGACTGACCCCAGTGTACTGTAACTGCAGTCAGAGGGTGGGATAACCAACGGGTCCAATTGGCCTGAAAAATGTGACCGTGGCCTCTATTCATAAACCTTCTAAAGTTTGGGGTGCTCGTCCGGGATCATTTTAGACTTTTAGCTCATAATGAATAATAAATGTATATGAGTAAGCCAGATCCAGTTCAGTACTCTTATTTAGTTTTTTTTGGCCTACAGTGCTAAAAATGTTCTTGTTGTCTCATGTTTTCTCCTGTTCGTTTTGGCCAAAAAAAAGAGTTAAGCTCTGGAGACTGCAGGCGTACAATGAGGGTATGTTGTAAGCGGTACGTGGGCGGAGTTATGGTGAAAGCCAGAGGGTGGAGCTGGAGGTGCAGTCTCATATGGGTGAGCTGTGCCTGAATTCTTCTTGATGAACCTGGCATGAACAAACCCCCCCCTACCTCTTCCCATCTCCTCTTTCCTGTTGTGTCACTTCCTCCTTTTGTCCTCACCTCCCCCTCTGGCCGGCGGTTTGAATTGTTTTTTTTTGGCCCATTATTTTATTTTTATTTTTTTTCCTCACCTCCGGGCTATTTTTTATTGTATTTTTTTCTACAATATTCAGAGTAATCCATTAATTATTTTCCGCTCAGTAAACATGCTGTTATGTTTATTGATGAGGTTGTTTTTGAGGTTCAGTAGTTTTATTGAAGTGTTAGTTTATATGCATGTTGTGCCTAACTGTGTCCAGTACCACGCCTTTTTTTTAACTGAGGAAGTGGATTTACAAGCTTTGAGGAGAATCTGCTGACCTGAAACACAGAGTGTGTGATTGGGCACATAGGCAAGGCTGAAAGTGAGATTTGTGGTTGGAAGGTAGGGGTATTTGGAGAGGTATAGTTTGTACAGGGTGTGTGTGGTGTGGGGTTTCTCTTCCTCCCTCTCTTTGTTTTCGCCTCAAACGAAGATGAAAAGCGTCTAAATGAGTGTGGAAGCTCACTGCGTAAACCCATTTAAAACCAGTCTATACTCCTCTTATTTTCCTAGAGAGAACAGACTGCAGTTTGCATAAAAAGTAAGACTTCCTCTTATATTTTTTTTCTAGTGTGGAGGGAGGAGGGGGGGGGTTTAACTTGACTCTGCTTAAATTAAGTTATTTATGACCTGCATGTCGGTACGTTTGGCTTTTGTTGCTCCTTTGGGAAGTAAACACTTATGAGAAAATTTATAGGAGAAGTTTCTCACCCCAAATGGAATATTTATTTTGGAGTCATAAGCGAGTCTAAATAACTCGTCCCATACTTTCATAAGTCCTGTTTTTTATGCATTGGCTTTGGACAAACTTACTGTCAAAGCCAGAAATGAGCTGGAGGCTGAGGCATGCACTAATGATGAATGTTTCCGCCATTTTCGCCATGCTCAGAAAATGTGTGTCGGAGGTCGGGCGTGAGAAGCTTCTGGTACGGGCGGTTTCCTGGCTCGCTGGTCAATCGCGCCCATTGGACACGGATTCTGTGTTTTACAGCAGTGAAAATGTGCCTTTCACAGCGTACCGTCCGCAGGGCGATTTTAAATATGGCCGTTCTTCACGCTGTTTAGAGTGGCGTTAGCTAGCTGATAAACATGGCAGAACGGCACGATGCGGCTTTGGACGCTGTTCCTTCTGCATCCCAGCAGTGCGTAGGTGCAGAATGCTTCGCCCCACACATAACCCCCAAAAATTCAATGCAGGGACTGCGTGCACTTGACCAGTGCTTACTTTGAGTGGCTAATTTTTTGTGGGGAGCATAATGGGTTCAGCTGTGTGAGAGGATCATTCTGGCATTAGCTGAAATGACCGGCAGCATGCAGGAGGAAGCTGGTTAAATGACCGGCAGCATGCAGGAGGAAGCTGGTTAAATGACCGGCAGCATGCGGCCGGCTCCATGCAGAGTCATGCAGGCTGAATGCATTATTCTGTGGGACTATTTTTGGCCCAAAGTGACGTTGATTTATCCTGAGGATTTCAGCCCCTCTGACCGGAGCTGTGCAAACCCACGAGCGCAAGGCCTGATGGGAAAACGAGTGAAAAAAGAGGAGAAATCTGTGGTATTTTTCCACCCTCTGTCTCTGTCTCTTGCCATCTGTCCCTTATTCTCTCTCTCCCTCTCTTTTTCTCTCTCTTTCTCCCTCCCTCCCTCCTCGGGGTCCTGCGTTCTCCTTGATGGAGCGGGAATGGGAAGAATGTGACTCTGGAAGACTGGATAAACAGAAATGGGGGAGGAGGTGGAGGGGAATAGATTGAGATGTTAGCCTGAGTGTTGGGGCTTGGGGTTTGGGTGGGGAGGGGGTGAGGATGCCCAATGTTATATTACAGGAAATAGGGGGGGTCGGGGGGGCCGAGTGATGGGTCTCAGCTGTGGAGGTCGGGGGGTCGTGAGAAGAATGGCGTGGCGTTCCCCCCGTCGCCCTCTGCGTACGTCTGCACAGTGTTAACGGAGTCCGGTCCTCCCACGACTTTCCCTGCTCAACCAATGCTGAGCCAACCGGGGAAACATCCATCAAACCAACAAAACGGGCAGAGCTGCCCATGTGCCGTCAGTGACTGGCTGATTTAAACCTGCTGGTGTGGTCCAGAAGGAGAGCCAATTCGTTTGATTGGTTCCGGCAAGTGTGATTGATAGGCCAGCTCATTGTAGCTCCACCCTTTGGAGGAGCTCATGAAACACTGTCCAGTCTCTGTGGCATTAGCCCCTCACTGGGCCATTCGGCTCCATGTTAATGTGCTGGTGTACCCTGCTGAAGACACGCCTGTCCAGATACGACACTGAAGAGTGCACACACACACACACACACACACACACACACACACACACACACACTTATAGCTGCAGACTAAGGCTTTATGGTCAAACCCCTGCATACTCTGACAACGTGAACTGGAAAGTAAGTTATAATGTAAGGGTGGAGTGCCCCCTATTATACCAGCTCATTTATAGGTTGGTGGTGGGTGCATGCTCCAGACTCTAACCATAAATTCAAGCTCAGGTTTAAAATGCAGGTCCAGATCAGTGCTGTGACTAGTGATGTGATGATTAAAAAAAGGCTTAAGAGAGTATGTTGAGAGTATACTTAAGAGAGTATGTTGAGAGTATACTTAAGAGAGTATGTTGAGAGTATACTTAAGAAAGTATGTTGAGAGTATGCTTACAGTATTTTGCATTGTTTGTGCACGTGTACGATATAGCATAGCTTCTTCATGCTTTGTTTTGTTTTAAAGTAGTCTGTGGAAAACTTTCTGGTCCATTTTTAAAAATGTGGCCACCCAGGAAGAAGTGGTGTTCTTTTCCAGCTCTAGACCAACAAGGCCTTTTGAACAAAGAGGGATAGTTTATTTTAATCTAATTAATTTCATCTTTGTTTTTCAATTTCTTCTGGAACAAAAGGTTAAAAACTCTTAAGGTAGATAAAATACCTCCTACAGCTGCACACATAACTTTTTATTTAAAAAAAAAAAAAAAGTTAAAAGTTAACTTTCTTGTTCTGGTTGTGAAACCGTCGATGGTCTTGCAGTCCATGTAGTTTAGTTGTGCTGTTTATGAAGAGAAAGGCCCCGTTGCAGGCTTGTGTAGAGTAAGGAGAAGCTGGATTGTAATGGGAGAACCGGTCGGGCAGCTCGCTCACAATTACAGCGTTCAGGCTGCGGCTTGTGCGCTTCCCCGACGGCGATGTGCTTGTGTAACGGTGCTCCTTTCGCTCAATTCCAGTAATACCTGTCGAACCACTGCTGCTGCACATGCACCTGTACACACACCTGTGCCTGTACCTGTACCTACACCTGTACGCTTTTTAAACTTCACTCAGGGCCTCTGGCAGTGTGCGTGCACGCCCCCTTCTGCTCCGCCCAACACACACCTGCTTAAGAGCAGATAGGCACACGGCCTAACCTGCACACACACGCTCACTGCGCACACACACACACGCACACACACACACACACACACACACACACACAGCCTAACCTACACAGCCTAACCTACACACACACACACATTCTCCCACACACATTCACACACACACACACACACACATAAACATATACATGCACACATGCGCACGCACACACACACTCAGTCTTAAAGCAAGTTTCGCTGCTTCATGTCTCTACGTCGCGCACACACACACACACACACACACACATGCTCACCTGCACATACACACACGCACACACGCTCATAGAATAGAATAACTAATTTTCCCGTTTGGGAACTTCAGTTGTAGCCCCAGCAACAACAAAAAAGACATAGACAGTGGGGCAGACCCACAGCACACAAACAAACATATCAAATAAAGACATTCAATAGAATCATTGCATTAATCAAACTAATTAAGTGAATTAAAGTGTAATACAGCCATGATTAAAAATAGCCCGCACTGTCCCGAGAGTGTCATTAAGCAGTCCAACACACAAACTCCGCCTCCACGACTTTCCTCCATACACGTAGTGTTGTGGTCTCTGTACACTGTCGAAACGGATCCACCGAACTGCGTCAGCCTTCCCACTCGTCGCCTCACTCCTCCCCCGCATTATCTTCTCCTTTCTTTACCTGGTGGCCTTTTGAAGATTGCCTGCACTCTCGAATCAGTCCCGAGTCCCGACATCTTCAACTCCGGTGAAGAACGATGGTAAACTTTGTGGCTGCAGATCCAACGGACATTCCCGAGCATATGATGAGAATGCGTCTTCATGGTGACGACCACAAACAAAATTATCCCGATTAGACAATTTGTCAATATTATCAAAACGAGCAGCAGGAGTGCCCTGAAAAATCTCCAGCCCGCTTCCCCGTCCCACAACAGACACACAGCGCATGAAAAAAAACAAAAGACAAAAGCCTGACACAACAAAGCACATTCAAATTAACAAACACGAACATGAGAGACAGCTGGACTACGTCACCATTACAGCGCCACGTGACACACACAGACACCCCGGCACGCACACAAACAAACATGCACACACACGTAGATATACACACACTGTGTTTTCTGGGAATAGTGGATCACACGGTGCACATAATTGTCACAAAGGCGTTGTTCCTTGCGACGTGTCCAGACACTTTTTTTTTTTTTTTTGTGGACGGTGGGACGGTGCTCAGCCTGTGCAATTTAATATGGCTGTAATGGTCCTTGTTTAAACAAAATGTTTTTAAAGATTTTGGTCTCATCACTCGCCTTGGATTTCCAAAAAGCGTTTGGGGGGTAAAAAATAAAAAATCAACAGTCTTTATTAACACCTCATTCACCCCCCCCTACAGCAACCATGTCGGACGCAGACAAGTTCCTGTATGTTGATCGCAACCTGGTCAACAACCCCCTGGCCCAGGCCGACTGGGCCACCAAGAAGCTGGTGTGGATCCCGTCGGAGAGGCTGGGGTTCGAGGTGGGCTCGGTGAAGGAGGAGCGTGGGGATGAGTGCATGGTGGAGCTCGCCGACTCCGGGAAGAAGGTGAAGGTGAACAAGGACGACATCCAGAAGATGAACCCGCCCAAGTTCAGCAAGGTGGAGGACATGGCCGAGCTCACCTGCCTGAACGAGGCGTCCGTTCTGCACAACCTGAAGGAGCGATACTACTCCGGCCTTATCTATGTGAGTACCCTGAAAACCCTTATTCCTACATCCTACTCCACCCTTATCTATGTGAGTACCCCGAAAACCCTTATCCCTACATCCTACTCCTACTCCACCCTTATCTATGTGAGTACCCCGAAAACCCTTATTCCTACATCCTACTCCACCCTTATCTACGCAAGTACCCCGAAAACCCTTATCCCTACACCTACTCCTACTCCACCCTTATCTATGTGAGTACCCCGAAAACCCTTATTCCTACACCCTACTCCACCCTTATCTATGTGAGTACCCCGAAAACCCTTATCCCTACACCTACTCCTACTCCACCCTTATCTATGTGAGTACCCCGAAAACCCTTATCCCTACATCCTACCCCTACTGTCCCTCCAAACCCTCCCACCCTGCCCACGGCCCTGCTACCTCAGGGGGCCTCTCAGTGAATCCCAGGGGAAGCTCTTTGTTGGACACACAGACTGGGCGTGTCTCTAAGCCTCGTCAGCCGTCTGACTCCTGTTCAAACAGCTGATTTTGATTATTGATTCATTACTCTTTTTTATGTAATGATTGATATTATTTTATTCTCAGTACTGTAAAGTTTTGGCCTTTTCCAGCTGCTCTGCTCTAGACTCTTCCTGCATTCTCCTGCTTTCACAATCTGCCGTAAACAGGAAATGGCCGGGGACAATGCACCCCTGCTGAAGGGGGGAGGGGTGGGGGGAGGAGGAGGAGGAGGAGGAGGAGGTTGGATCAGAGCGGAGTTGGTAGTTGTAGGGCAGGATCATGGATGTGGAATGTAAATTGTCGCAATTTGTTATTGTTGACTGGAAATTAATGGCGTTCACCCCAGCATAGGGGCCTGGAAGCAGTTTGGCTGCAGCACGCTCTGACCTGGTCACATGGTCCAAAAACCCGGCCTGTCACACGAGAGGGCGGGGGAGACTGGAGGAGGGTAAAGGCAAAATGGATGACTTTTTCCTCACCAAGATAGTGTATAGTATTTAGCATTGCAGTATATCGGCGCAGAGATGTGTGTGGGAACTTCAGATCGACGTCTCCACAGAGTACATGAAGAGATGTAACAGAATGAACGTTGCCGGGGGGTCATGGGAAATGGAAGAGCTGGAGCTGGGGGTGGAGGGTGGAGGAATAAAGAGGTGGAGAGGTTGAGAAGAGGAGATGGAGAACTGATTGAACCCCTCAGGGAAGAGTGGGCCAGTGGGCGGGCCTGTGGAAGTCCTATTGTGATGTCATCTGTGCAAGAGGAAGTGACTGTGGGTGGGTGTGGCCTGTATGGCTTTGAGATTCTGCCAGGAGATGGTGGATCTCTCGTCCTCCCAGTAAATATCGGCAGGACTGAGTGAAGTGGAGAGATTGGTGAGGGGGGGGGGGGGGGGTCGGGGGGGTGCCATTCTGCCCCATGCGTCGCCTCGCAGAATCCTCCGGCTTCTTCAGCACTGCGACTCCTTTTCAGCAGACTACACTCTCTGGAGCTGTTCTTACTCCTGCAGGTTTTCTAAATCAGGCACAGCTTGGTTTGGGTTTTTTTTTTTTTGGATTGAAACCTCGAGAGACCGGTTTGTTTAAATTCTCCCCCCACCCCTCGCTTTGGAACCCCCCCATCCCAGCCGATCAAAACCCCACCCATCCCAGAGCGATGCTTGAGTCGCCGCAGTTGTCCCTGGCTCTGTTCAGACTGCATACCGGACTCTGGAGCTCATCCGTGTACTGAAACGCTTTCTTTTTTTAAAATTTGTTTCAGATTTTTTTTCCTGTTTTCTCCCAATTTGGCAGCCAATTGTGCCCTTACTACCCTCTGTTATTCAGTTCCCCCAGCATAGCAACCGCTTGAGAGTTCGCCGCTACAACCCCGTCAGCCGACAGTAGGAGGGAGGGTGCTTGTGATGCAACACATTCTTGTCATGCATGTTCACCGTCCCGTGTGCCCAATCGCTTTGGTTCCCTAACAGAACACAACCAAAGCTGTATTTAAGCATCCTGTACCGTACTACACAACCAAAGCTGTATTTAAGCATCCTGCACCGTACTACACAACCAAAGCTGTTTATTTAAGCATCCTGTACCGTACTACACAACCAAAGCTGTTTATTTAAGCATCCTGTACCGTACTACACAACCAAAGCTGTATTTAAGCATCCTGTACCGTACTACACAACCAAAGCTGTGTATTTAAGCATCCTGTACCGTACTACACAACCAAAGCTGTATTTAAGCGTCCTGTACCGTACTACACAACCAAAGCTGTATTTAAGCATCCTGTACCGTACTACACAACCAAAGCTGTATTTAAGCATCCTGTACCGTACTACACAACCAAAGCTGTTTATTTAAGCATCCTGTACCGTACTACACAACCAAAGCTGTATTTAAGCGTCCTGTACCGTACTACACAACCAAAGCTGTATTTAAGCGTCCTGTACCGTACTACACAACCAAAGCTGTATTTAAGCATCCTGTACCGTACTACACAACCAAAGCTGTATTTAAGCATCCTGTACCGTACTACACAACCAAAGCTGTATTTAAGCATCCTGTACTGTACTACACAACCAAAGCTGTATTTAAGCATCCTGTACCGTACTACACAACCAAAGCTGTTTATTTAAGCATCCTGTACCATACTACACAACCAAAGCTGTGTATTTAAGCATTCTGTACTGTACTACACAACCAAAGCTGTTTATTTAAGCATCCTGTACCGTACTACACAACCAAAGCTGTTTATTTAAGCATCCTGTACCGTACTACACAACCAAAGCTGTGTATTTAAGCATCCTGTACCGTACTACACAACCAAAGCTGTGTATTTAAGCATCCTGTACCGTACTACACAACCAAAGCTGTTTATTTAAGCATCCTGTACCGTACTACACAACCAAAGCTGTTTATTTAAGCATCCTGTACCGTACTACACAACCAAAGCTGTTTATTTAAGCATCCTGTACCGTACTAAACAACCAAAGCTGTGTATTTAAGCATCCTGTACCGTACTACACAACCAAAGCTGTTTATTTAAGCATCCTGTACCGTACTATACCGTACAGCTGGGCTGTTCAACTGCCTCTCTCTCCCTCTCCCTCTGCTCATAGCATGTTTATAGAAACTTTAATTTGACTTGAGTCTTTTTGATAATGGATTGTAGTCTGTCTGACTCCGCCTCTCGGACACTGACTCGGCCTTTCTCTCTTTTCCAGACGTATTCCGGGCTCTTCTGTGTGGTGATCAACCCTTATAAGAACCTGCCCATCTACTCGGAGGAGATTGTGGAAATGTACAAGGGCAAGAAGAGACACGAGATGCCCCCCCACATCTACGCCATCACCGACACGGCCTATCGCAGCATGATGCAGGGTGAGCTCCTCCCACACTCTCTCACACGCTCTCTCTCTCACACGCTCTCTCTCTCTCTCTCTCTCTCTCTCTCTGTCTCGCTCTCTCACACGCTCGCTCTCGCTCTCTCTCTCACACGCTCTCTCTCTCTCTCTCACACGCTCTCTCTCTCTCTCTCTCTCACATGCTCTCTCGCTCTCTCTCTCACACGCTCGCTCTCGCTCTCTCTCTCACACGCTCTCTCTCTCACACGCTCTCTCTCTCACACGCTCTCTCTCTCTCGCTCTCTCTCTCACACGCTCTCTCTCTCTCTCACGCTCTCTCTCACACGCTCGCTCTCGCTCTCTCTCTCTCTCTCTCTCACACGCTCTTTCTCTCTCACACGCTCTCTCTCTCTCTCTCACACGCTCTCTCTCTCTCTCTCTCTCTCTCTCTCTCACACGCTCTCTCTCTCTCACACGCTCGCTCTCGCTCTCTCTCTCTCTCTCTCTCTCTCTCTCCCTCCATGTTGTTTTTAGGATGGAGGTGGTGGGGTAGGGGGTTATGGGTAATTGCGGTGCTGATTAAAACAGTTTCCAGTCACAGGAAGCCGGATATGGACTTTCTGTCTGTGGTGAGAGCACTTCCTGGTTTACAGCAAAACTTGTGTGCGCGCTGGAGATTAGTTACACCCTGTACAGCGTGTGTGTGTGTGTGCTGTATGCGCACACGTGTGTGTGTGTGTGTGTGTGTGTGTGCGCCTTTGAAACTTATTGTAGATGGGTGTTAAAACTACACATGGCTCTGTAACTCAGTGCTTGTGTGCTGCAGGCTCTTATATAAGCGCTTTCTGCTTTGTGTTCTCTGCAGAATCCAGCTGTCCGATTCCTTAATCCATACATGAATCCTCATGGCTGCAAGATTGTGCTGTTTTTAAACATTCTTCTGCCCCCTCTCTCTTTTTCTCTCTCTCTCTCTCTCTCCCCCTCTTCCTCTCTCCCAGACCGTGAGGACCAATCCATCCTCTGCACGTGAGTCTCATCTTAAACGCTCTCGTTACACATTTTAAAATTTTTGTTGCATTTCTCATTATGGGCTCTATTCTTCTCTCGCACTCTTTCTTGCACTCTCTCTCTCTCCTTTTTCCTCTCCTCTCCTCCCCTCCTCCCTCTCTCTTTTCCCTCCTCTCTCTCAGAGGGGAGTCAGGTGCTGGGAAGACAGAGAACACCAAGAAGGTGATTCAGTACCTGGCGCACGTGGCTTCATCCCACAAGACCAAGAAAGACCAGGTCAGTGCACGCACACGCACACGCACACGCATATACACACACGCATACACACACGCTCGCACACACACACGCATACACACACGCACACACGCATACACACACGCTCGCACACACACACACGCATATACACACACACACACGCTCGCACACACACGCATATACACACGCATATACACACACACACACACACACGCGCTCGCACACACACACACGCACACGCACACACATATACACACACACACTCAGTCACCAATCCCCCACTCCCAACTCTTAATAACCCTGCTGGTTATTTGTAATGATGCAGATGTTCAATTCTTCAGATTCTACATTACACGCACACACACACACACACACACACACACAGACGCAGTCACCCCCCTCTCTGGCCCTGTTCCTAAATCCCCCTCTAATGAGGGTAAATGCCGCGTGCTTGCACATTTGCAGTGCAATATGGTACAGCTGTATGAGGTTAGACTCTCTGTACACATGAGTCCTGCTCATTAGAGGCAGTGAAGGCAGCCTGTGCAGAGAGCAGTGCAGCCTGGGACATGGAGTTTAAAGGCTGATCTCAGATGGGACCGCCCAGAGGCCGCGTGTAGTCCTTGTGTTGAGCTTGTTTCTCTTTCTCTGTCCCCAGACCAGCGCAGTCCTGACACATGTGAGTTACACTCTCTCACACACACCCACTTCTTTCTTTCTCTCTCTCTCTCTCTCACTCACACCATCGTCTCTCTCCCCGTCTCTCGCGACTGCTGGAGAGCGCTCTGTGGCGGGTTCCAGGGTGCGACGGAAGTCCGGGTCACATGACACGGGTTGGGCCGGGAGCAGACGGGGAAATGCTTTATGAGTGTTCATACAGACAAGAACGCAGTTTTAACCCTTTAGTTCCCTGAGTGAGGAGTAAGCCGTGAAGAGGCCCTGAGCATAGTTATGTTTTTATAGCTACAGATCTTTTATAGCTGTAGATCTCTCCTTGGCCGTTCTTGTCTGTTTGAATTGGGCGTTGTTGTTGTCGTCGTTGGCCTGTTTGTGCGGGGCGTTTCCTGTACGTTCTGGGATCCCGGTTGCGCTCTGGTTTTTTATTTATTTATTGTCTGCTGGTGTGCGACTCGTAAGTGTGTGTGTGTGCGACTCGTAAGTGTGTGTGTGTGCGTGCGTGTTGCTGTTGGTCTGCTGTGTCTGTCCGTCCGCCTGTGGTATCGGAAACCATCAATATGCTCCGCGCAGCTCAAAATGGCCTTTACCTGGTCTCCCTCTCTATCTACTGTGTCTGTGTGTCTGTGTCTGTGTCTGTGTCTGTGTGTGTGTATGTGTCTGTGTGTGTGTATGTGTCTGTGTGTGTGTGTGTGTCTGTGTGTGTGTCTGTGTGTGTGTGTGTGTCTGTGTGTGTGTGTGTGTGTGTGTGTGTGTGTGTGTCTGTCTGTCTGTCTGTCTGTCTGTCTGTCTCTCTGTGTGTGTCTGTGTGTCTGGTTCCACATTTGCTTTAACCAAAGTATCAGTAACCAGCTGAGGGTTGGAGCAGCTCTGATAATTAGTTTACTTCAGTGTTATATCCCCTAATTGAGTTTGGTAAGCAGAGAGGACTGTATATTAAAAGGTGTGTCTGTATTAAATCAGTATAACAGCACAGGATTTGCACTGTGTGTCTATGGTTCTTGTCAGGCTGTGTATTCCTTATGCGTGGCCTACAGGTTTTTTTTGACAAGTTGGTCCTGATCTGTGGTTTGGGTGATATGTTAAAAGTGTAGGGTGATAATGGAGCTCTGTACAGATCGTCTCTGGGATAAGCCCTCTGCATGTGGGGGGTGATATGTTAAAAGTGTAGGGTGCTGTACAGATCATCTCTGGGATAAGCCCTCTGCATGTGGGGGGTGATATGTTAAAAGTGTAGGGTGCTGTACAGATCATCTCTGGGATAAGCCCTCTGCATGTGGGGGGTGATATGTTAAAAGTGTAGGGTGCTGTACAGATCATCTCTGGGATAAGCCCTCTGCATGTGGGGGGTGATATGTTAAAAGTGTAGGGTGCTGTACAGATCGTCTCTGGGATAAGCCCTCTGCATGTGGGGTCACTGGTGAAGGCTGCTGCCTCATATTCACTCTTTCAGGAGGTGGGCACTAACATTCTGGGATACGGGCGTGTGTGTGTGTGTCTGTGTGTGTGTGTGTGTGCGTGCATTGTTTGAGTATGTGTCTGTGCGTGTGTGTCTGTGTGCGTGTATGTGTGTGTCTGTGCGCGTGTGTCTGCGTGCATGTTTGAATATGTGTCTGTGTGTGTGTCTGTGTGCGTGCATGTTTGAGTCTGTGTGTGTCTGTGCGTGTGTGTCTGTGTGCGTGCATGTTTGAGTTTGTGCGTGTGTGTGTGCGTGTGTGTCTGTGTATGTGTGCATTAATAATGTACAGAAGGTAAGTGTGCTGCCGTGTGTTTATGGCAGAGTAAATGTGTGGTGGATGTGGGATCTTGTGTTTACACGAGCACAGCACAGCATCGCGAAGCATTCCATGCTGACTTACGCTCACGCTCTCACACGCTGATCGCCATGGCGCCCTCACGGGGGACGGTGGCTCGTAAAGGACATTCAGCACTGACTGCCTTCACTGCACGGTGGCTTTCGAAGGTGTCCTTTCCGGTGAGTGAGCCCAGCTCAGACCAATGGGAGGGCTTTGCTTTCAGATGGGCCGCTCCCATTGGGCGGAATCGTTGCAGTGCTACTGCTTGACCACGCCCCTTTTCGCTTACTGCCGCTGCCTGTTGCCATGGCTTCACCGAGTCTGCGATGGACTCAACGTTTCCAGCGGCGCCCAACTGCCGTTCCTTTCAGCTGGTGGTCTCCGCGTTTTACACCGTTTACCTGTCTTACCACGGTACACCTTACAATGACGTCTTGGGTCGTCGCTGCATCGAGGAGCAGCTTAACCGCCTCTTAGCGATGCTTCAGCCGCTTAGCAATGACAGGCGCCTGGGGCCAGTGCCGCGGAAGGCGTTTTTTTTTGACGGTTATGGGATGTGTTACCTATTGTGTCCAACAGGGGGAGCTGGAGAAGCAGCTGCTGCAGGCCAACCCCATCCTAGAGGCCTTCGGTAACGCCAAGACGGTGAAGAACGACAACTCCTCCCGATTCGTAAGCGTCTCTCCGGATTTACGCCGTTAATTCTAATCAATGATGCTGTCATTAGGGGGAGTGACCCCTCTAAGCTCTGGTGGGGGGGGAGGGAAGGAGGCATTGTGTAACCAGCATGTGTCATCACAGGGAAAATTCATCAGAATCAACTTTGACGTCAACGGCTACATCGTGGGCGCCAACATCGAGACATGTATCCTTTCATCTGCAGGCCAACACCATGAGGCCCATGTGTTACAAACATCTGCATTTTATCTCTTTATTTTTTAAAGGGAACAGACGGGGTCCTCATTTAGTATTTTTTTGTAATTGTACTCAGATGGGGAAAGCAGGGGATCACTGTACAGAAAGTGCGCTGGTGTGGGATCGAACCCCCAGCCGTACCGGGGGCTTCATGGCCGTCCCCCTTCAGCCTGTACCCCACACCGCACCTGCACCCCAAATATCTTCTGTTTCCCTCTTCATATTAAAATATAGACTGACAAACATATGGATATGGAAGTGAAAGGTTTTTTTTTAAATACTAAAAATGTGTGACAAAACCAGTGATGGATCACTTTCTGGAGTTAGATTTGATGTTAGCGTGTGTTTTTGAGGGATGAAGGATGTTGTTCATACGCTACAGATGTTTTTGATGACCTGCAGGCTTTGTAGAGATTCAATTAAAAATGTAATTAGTTTCTGAGAAGTAGTTTTATAGGAACGCCGTCACAGTTGTGCGGCGCTGCATTCCAGTCAGGTTTTCCCCCCTTGACCTCCACCCCCCTCCAGACCTGCTGGAGAAATCGCGAGCCATTCGCCAGGCCAGGGAGGAGAGGACCTTCCACTTGTTCTACTACATGCTAACGGGAGCCGGGGACAAGCTACGCTGTGAGCATGGCCGCCGTCGCCACGGTTACCCCACGCCAGTGAGGCTGTCGCTCTGCGGTTAGACTGTATAACCTTTTCTCTCTCCCTCTCCCTCCAGCGGAGCTGTGCCTGGAGGGTTATGGGAACTACCGCTTCCTGTCCAACGGTAACGTGACCATCCCCGGCCAGCAGGACAAAGACATGTTTGTGGAGACCATGGAGGCCATGAAGATCATGGGGATTCCTGAGGATGAGCAGATTGGTAGGATGTATAGCTCATGTTCCTGGTGTAGATGTGATGTGTATAGCTCATGTTCCTGGTGTAGATGTGATGCGTATAGCTCATGTTCCTGGTGTAGATGTGATGCGTATAGCTCATGTTCCTGGTGTAGATGTGATGCGTATAGCTCATGTTCCTGGTGTAGATGTGATGCGTATAGCTCATGTTCATAGTGTAGATGTGTGATGTGTATAGCTCATGTTCCTGGTGTAGATGTGATGTGTATAGCTCATGTTCCTGGTGTAGATGTGATGCGTATAGCTCATGTTCCTGGTGTAGATGTGATGTGTATAGCTCATGTTCCTGGTGTAGATGTGATGCGTATAGCTCATGTTCCTGGTGTAGATGTGATGCGTATAGCTCATGTTCCTGGTGTAGATGTGATGCGTATAGCTCATGTTCCTGGTGTAGATGTGATGCGTATAGCTCATGTTCCTGGTGTAGATGTGATGCGTATAGCTCATGTTCATAGTGTAGATGTGTGATGTGTATAGCTCATGTTCCTGGTGTAGATGTGATGCGTATAGCTCATGTTCATAGTGTAGATGTGATGCGTATAGTTCATGTTCATAGTGTAGATGTGTGATGTGTATAGCTCATGTTCCTGGTGTAGATGTGATGCGTATAGCTCATGTTCCTGGTGTAGATGTGATGCGTATAGCTCATGTTCCTGGTGTAGATGTGATGCGTATAGCTCATGTTCCTGGTGTAGATGTGATGCGTATAGCTCATGTTCCTGGTGTAGATGTGATGTGTATAGCTCATGTTCCTGGTGTAGATGTGATGTGTATAGCTCATGTTCATGGTGTAGATGTGATGCGTATAGCTCATGTTCCTGGTGTAGATGTGATGCGTATAGCTCATGTTCATGGTGTAGATGTGATGCGTATAGCTCATGTTCCTGGTCCTCTCTCCTCGCAGGTCTGTTGAAGGTGGTGTCTGCTGTGCTTCAGCTGGGGAACATGAGCTTTAAGAAAGAGCGCCACTCAGACCAGGCCTCCATGCCCGACGACACAGGTACCACTGACCCGCCATTACACACCACCCGCCATTACACACCAGACCACCCGCCATTACAGACCACCCGCCATTACAGACCACCCGCCATTACACACCACCCGCCATTACACACCACCCGCCATTACACACCACCCGCCATTACACACCACCCGCCATTACAGACCACACCACCCGCCATTACAGACCACACCACCCGCCATTACACACCACCCGCCATTACACACCACACCACCCGCCATTACAGACCACACCACCCGCCATTACACACCATGGTGAAGGCCAGGTTCATTTGAGGCCTTCATCATTGTTTGGCTAGATATACCATGGCATTTATAAGTCAGGTGTTGTGTTTGTAGATATACCATGGCATTTATAAGTCAGGTGTTGTGTTTGTAGATATACCATGGCATTTATAAGTCAGGTGTTGTGTTTGTAGATATACCATGGCATTTATAAGTCAGGTGTTGTGTTTGTAGATATACCATGGCATTTATAAGTCAGGTGTTGTGTTTGTGTTTGGTAGGTCCCATACGTCTTTGGTAATGGCTGCCTCGTAATCATTATGCGCCCCCCCAGTGGCGTGGAGTGACATAAAACGAATAACATGGGCTGTGTCCGAATCAGAGCCCTGTCTTCTGCGCCCTGTCTCCTGCGTACAGTGCACTGGCAGAAGTGTGCTGTTTAATGTGCACTGTCTAGCAGTCTGTGAAAAATATCTGCCATACTATTTTCCAACTGCACTGTGGAAGTGTAAGCAGGTCATAAGACGTCCCTCCAGTGTTGCCATATCCGCTGTTTTACAGCTAAATCGGGATACTTTCAAAGTGCAGTCACGGGTAAAAATGAAAAGTCGCAAAGCACACACTTATGTTAAAAAGTAAAAACATGATCATTTCTATTTCAAATACATTGGTTTCGGTTAAAAATATGTTTTAGGCTAGTTTTGAGTCGCCATTTGTCTGGAAAGTCTTGCAAGATCTGGCAACCCTGCGCCCCACTCTTGCGCTGCCATGTCAGGTGTTATTTTTGTTGTATTTGAAGGAAAACGTCAGCGAAGCTGCGCCTTCACGTCATATTTATGTGACCAAAATGTTCGCGTACTTCTTGAAAAGTGTGCTCCCGAATGTACTCAGCGAAACCCCGGAAGTAAGTGTGTCATCCGGGTGTTTGAAGTATGCTGTAATTGGAAAGATTTTCGCGTACTCTACGACTTTCTCGCCCTATCTACTCACCAAGACTACTCAACAGTGTGGAAGAGTGCTGATTCGGACATGGCCATGGAGTTGGTATTGAGTGTACTGACAGCAGTGTTCATGTTAGCCGGTGGTTCTTTCGTCGTTTGGGGTATACTGCCTCCTTAAACCCTCCCCCCCCCTCTCCTACACCCCCCCCCCCCCCATTCCAGCGGCCCAGAAGGTGTGTCACCTGATGGGGATGAACGTGACGGACTTCACGCGCGCCATCCTCTCCCCCAGGATTAAAGTGGGCCGGGACTACGTGCAGAAGGCCCAGACCCAGGAGCAGGCGGAGTTTGCGGTGGAGGCCTTGGCCAAGGCCACGTACGAGAGGATGTTCCGCTGGCTGGTGATGCGTATCAACAAGGCGCTGGACAAGACCAAGCGCCAGGGCGCCTCCTTCATCGGCATCCTCGACATCGCCGGGTTCGAGATCTTCGAGGTAACCCATCTGTCACCAACCACCGTAGACGGCAGCGTACAATGTCGCGCTGCGTTTCACGTCAAACATTTACAAAAGGGGATTAAAAAAAATTAAAAAAAGTATTCATCTGGAAAATAAACTGCCAATTGAGGTGAAATATATGGGTGAAAAAAAACTGTGACTGAGCTGTTGGTAGCTGAAAATGGTAGGATCTAGAAAATAATGGCCCAGGAAATGCAAAGACATTTTTGGAGAAAACAGGTCGGTGCTTTTTAAGGGCTGCAGGGCAGCTTGCTCTGTAAGGAGCACCGAGGGGCCTCGCCCTGTTCGGGGGAGTTTTTGTAGGCCATGTTGTGTCCTTGTCTGCCCAATAACTAACCCCCCTCCCCTGTTTTTTCCTCTCTACAGCTGAACTCGTTCGAGCAGCTCTGCATCAACTACACCAATGAGAAGCTGCAGCAGCTCTTCAACCACACCATGTTCATACTGGAGCAGGAGGAGTACCAGCGGGAGGGCATCGAGTGGAGCTTCATCGACTTCGGCCTGGACCTGCAGCCCTGCATCGAGCTCATCGAGAAGCCTGTGAGTGGCTCTCTTTCTCTCTCTCTCTCTCTCTCTCTCTCTCTCTCTCTCTCTCTCTCTCTCTGTTTCCTTCCTTTCTTCCTCTTGGCCTCCATCTCTTCCCTAGTCTCTCCCTCTATCGCTCTCCATCCTGCTCTCTCTCTCTCTCCTCTGTCACTCTCCATCCCTCTCTCTCTCCCTCTGTCACTCTCCATCCCCCTCTCTCTCTCTCCCTCTGTCACTCTCCATCCCCCTCTCTCTCTCTCTCTCCCCCTCTGTCACTCTCCATCCCTCTCTCTCTCTGTGTAGCAGGCTCAGTGGGGGGTATATGTGGGCGTGGCTTGGCCATGGGGAACGGCTCAGTGACTGGTTGTTTAATTAGGCGGAGCTTTAGCTCTTTAGCTCTTTAGCTGAAAGCTGATCTCTAGAGAGCCCTTTGCAGTAAAGTGCTGCTTTTGTGAAAGTAATGTTCTGTTTGTTTTGTTGTGCTTCTAATAAAATCTGACGCTGACAGAATGAATTGGCTTTTTAGTTTTGTTAACTGCTGCCTGCCAAAGAGCATTGTCCTGTGTTGTCAATTATGCCAATTATATATTAAGTTCTAAGCAAGTGAACAGCTAATTGATCAGGCAATTAAGTTAAAGTTGACTATGAATGAGTGTTCATTGCTTACAGTAATGTGAAGAATAACTAAAAATAGACCACATTTCTTCTTCTAAGGGATAAGTATTTTCACAGTTTATTTCAGACTCCTGAGCAGTAAAAGTGTAGGGTTGAGTATCAGACGGGGGTTATTGAGAGGGTTTATTGCCCTGTTACTCATATGGGGGTCCTCCAGGGCACAGTACTGCTGGTTTTCCACCCTCCCTTTACCTGGAGTCAGGTGTGAAGCCAGCCTGGCCAATCAGGAGCACTAACTGTTCAGTTAATTACCTGAGAGAAAAGAAAATCAGGGCCGGATTGGGATTTCAGGGCCAGATTTGAGTATCCCTGGTCTATTGGATGTAAATTCTGAGCTAAGTTGAACTGAGCAGGGGTTTGTGGGAGGGGCTATGTGGGGGGGTGTGGTTACTGTGCTGACCCCGCCCCTGGTTTGCCCCCTGTCCCATTCAAGGCTAGCCCCCCTGGGATCCTGGCCCTGCTGGACGAGGAGTGCTGGTTCCCCAAAGCCACGGACAGGTCGTTTGTGGACAAGGTGGTGCAGGAACAGGGGGCTCACCCCAAATTCCACAAGCCCAAGAAACTGAAGGACGAGGCCGACTTCTGCATCATGCACTACGCCGGGAAGGTACAGTCATTCCCCCGGGCCTTTATTTGGGCCGCACTGCTGTCTCGCCAGGAGGTGGTTCTGGGTCCAAGTCCTGGCCGGCTCGGATCCTCTCTGCGTGTAGTTTGCGTGTAGTTTGCGCGTAGTTTGCGTGTTCTCCCCGTGTTCGCGTGGGTTTCCTCCTGGGTACTCTGGTTTCCTCCCACAGTCCAAAGACATGGAGCTTAGGGACTACGCCGGTCATCATTGTAAATGTGAATTTGTTCTCTATTGACTCTCCTGGTTAAATTATTTTCATACAATTTAAAAGGCCGACACACCATCTATGATAAACAAACCTCATCTGCACAGCCCCAACACACCCCAACACGCGTCTGCACAGCCCCAACACGCCCCAACACGCGTCTGCACAGCCCCAACACGCCCCAACACGCGTCTGCACAGCCCCAACACGCCCCAACACGCATCTGCACAGCCCCAACACGCGTCTGCACAGCCCCAACACGCCCCAACACGCGTCTGCACAGCCCCAACACGCGTCTGCACAGCCCCAACACGCGTCTGCACAGCCCCAACACGCGTCTGCACAGCCCCAACACGCCCCAACACGCGTCTGCACAGCCCCAACACGCGTCTGCACAGCCCCAACACGCGTCTGCACAGCCCCAACACGCCCCAACACGCGTCTGCACAGCCCCAACACGCGTCTGCACAGCCCCAACACGCCCCAACACGCGTCTGCACAGCCCCAACACGCCCCAACACGCGTCTGCACAGCCCCAACACGCCCCAACACGCGTCTGCACAGCCCCAACACGCCCCAACACGCGTCTGCACAGCCCCAACACGCCCCAACACGCGTCTGCACAGCCCCAACACGCCCCAACGCGCGTCTGCACAGCCCCAACACGCATCTGCACAGCCCCAACACACCCCAACACGCGTCTGCACAGCCCCAACACGCCCCAACACGCGTCTGCACAGCCCCCAACACGCGTCTGCACAGCCCCAACACGCGTCTGCACAGCCCCCAACACGCGTCTGCACAGCCCCCAACACGGCACACGAGTTACTAAAACTCTGTAGATACAGCACAGCGCAGTTATGAAATGGGGCTCTTATACTGAGGCAGAATTGTCCCCTGGAGTTTAATACTGACCACAGCGCTAAGATGGGCCAACTCTGCTGCCACCATGTCTGTTAAACTCCCTGTGGAAAGTGAGTTTGAAGGCCGGCTGTATCTGTAAATCACGGGCTGAAGCCACTAGGAATCCACCAAAGCCCGTTCTCTACAGCCTCCTAGAGGCTCAGAAACTCAACATTCACATGATTCATAATATTACCTGCTTTCATTTTAAAATGGCTTTACGTTGAGGGCGGAGTGACTCGCTTTACGGGACATAAGGGTTGAGGGTGAATGCCCATTGTTGAAAGATGACCTTTGACCCTTGACCCTTTACCACACTCTGTAGGTGGACTACAAGGCTGACGAGTGGCTGATGAAGAACATGGATCCCCTGAACGACAACGTGGCCACGCTGCTCAACCAGTCCTCAGACAAGTTTGTGTCTGAGCTATGGAGGGATGGTGAGAGATGGGAGAGAGAGGGAGGGAGGGAGGGTGTTGTATGCATGGTGGACAACAACTTAAGTTATTTCCTTTTTGATCATTAAAAACAAATGTATAATGCAGGTGAGTTCTGAATGAATTCAGCAGTGTTTAGCAGCCAGGTAAGAATCATCTAATCAGTCTGTTGGAATATTCAGTGATACATTTAAAAGTTTTAAATGTGTCAAAACTGAGGGTGGACTTGTGAAGTGATTTCCTGGGTAAGAGGAGGAAATGATCTCAGCTGCTCTTTGGAAACTCCAAGCCCGTTTTCTGCTCTCGTACCTGTGCCATAACGGTACCTAACCCTAACCCTCCATCCCTCCATCTAGGTCTCATTTCATCTGTCATCCCTCTCTTTTCTTTGCTACTCTTCCTTGTCTGTCCCTTTATACTGTCCTCTGTCCTTTTCTCTCTCGCTCCCTCCATCCCTCTCTCCTCTCAGAGGTAGGGAGTGGTCAGAGAGCACTCTCTCTCCTGCCTCTAGTCTTCTAGCTCTGTTGGTGATGTCATATCCTGTCGTTCTCTCTGTCAAGTCCTGGTTCAGAAAGTAAAAGTCCTCCCCAGTATTTTGTTCCAATCACCTGGATTTGCTCATTAGCACAATTCTTCAGCCAGGAGGCAGAACTAATTGGTGAAATCAGCTGGCTGAGTTCATGGGTGGAAGAAACGCACGGCAGGACTATTACTTTCTGACCCCTGAACTTTAACCTCAATGTTCCCTTTATCTTTCTCTCCTTCTCTTATTCACTCCGTTTAGTTCTCATTCTCTCTCTTTGTCTATCTCTCTGTCTCACTGTCTCTCTCTCTCTGTGGTATGTTTCCCTTGTTTATCCTTGTTCTTGTTTTAGCCTTTCCTTCCCTCTCTCTACAGACGTTTAAATGTGCAAATGTTCAGTGTACTTATTTGAACTGTTTAATAAATGAGTTGTTCCTCCCCTCCAGCCCTCTGCACATTGGAGCCAGCTGTCCTCTCTCTCTCTCACTGAACCCCTCCTTCTCTCCCTCTGTATAATAGTGTGGTTTGGGGCCCCCTGCTGTTGGTCATTGGTACTGCAGAAAAGGGTATCTACTGCATGGGTGTGACTCCTATTATCCACTACATAAATACACCATAGATACACCCACCGCACAGACGCACTGACGCGATGGTGTGAGAATCCACTGTGGGTGCGGTGTGCATTCAGTGTGCTACATGTCTGCTCAGGGTGTCCCATTTTCACTGCATTTTACAACACCTTCTTGGGGGGAACAAATTGCATCCAACACGCCCATGATACACACACCTCCATTTACGTATTCGCAGTGTAGACTACAGGTGATGTTCCATCTGCTTATACACATGTACTGATGCATGCCTAATGGAATACATACATGTTCACGACTGGAATTGGACCCATACATACTTAGATTACACACAGATACAGACACACACACTCTCACACACACTCTCCCACACACACTCTCTCACACACACTCCCTGTCACTCTTTCACACTCCGCTCGTTTCACTGCATCAGGTTGGCTCGGTTTGCTGTGTGACTCCGCCCCCTCCACGCTTCACTCCCAATCATCTCCTTTCTCTCTTCCTTCCTCTCCCCTTTATCCCGCCTCCTCTCTCCCCCCATTCGTGCACCGAGTGTCTCCGTATGCCACCATGTGACCGAGCAGACTCCTCCCATTGAGAGACCCATTGTAAGCTAACGCTCGCCTGACCGGGAGCAAGTGGAGTTTGAAAGTTTGCCCGTTCAAGTATCTCTTCCTCCTCCTCTCCCTCCCTCCTCCTCCTCCTCCTCCTCTTCCTCTTCAGTTGACCGCATCGTGGGTCTGGACAAAGTGGCGGGAATGACGGAGTCGATGCCCGGGGCGTTTAAGACCCGGAAGGGCATGTTCCGCACCGTGGGGCAGCTCTACAAGGAGCAGCTCTCCAAGCTCATGGCCACGCTCAGGAACACCAACCCCAACTTCGTCCGCTGCATCATTCCCAACCACGAGAAGAAGGTGCGCAAACGCGGCTGCCAGTTCCAACCCCACAGTGTGGCACAGCCACTGTACCCTTGAGAAAAATGCTTTATCTGACCTGCATCAGTAGTTGTTCAGCAATGTACTTTTAATAATTATAGATAATAGCCGTCTGTTATTCCAAAGACAACTATGTACTACAGAGACCATTGCCCAGCATTATCACCACGGTTATGGTGGTAGTAGAAAAGTTATTATATAATATAAATAATTTTATTGTGGTAACTTGAGAGCACTTCTCTTATCTCAGAGATTAATAATGGTAATGAGGGATGTTATTGTTCCATCTTTAATAAAAAATAGTGGCTTACTGACATGATGTGCCATCACCTTTAATTCTGCACCCTTCTGGTGCTTTCATGCTATGGACTCCATATCCCATAATGCACCTGTCCTCCCTGTCTCAGGCGGGTAAGCTGGAACCACACCTGGTCCTGGATCAGCTGAGGTGTAACGGTGTTCTGGAAGGGATCCGTATCTGCAGACAGGGCTTCCCGAACCGTATCGTCTTCCAGGAGTTCAGACAGAGGTATGGCCCAGGACGGCTCCTCACCCCTCTGCTATCCCCTTCCCTCTTCCATTTTACCCCAGCGGAGACGGTCCTATTGGCCGGGCGCATCGAGTGTGTCCGTGTCACTGAGTGGAGACGGTCCTATTGGCCGGGCACATCAGGTGTGTCCGTGTCACTGAGTGGAGACGGTCCTATTGGCCGGGCGCATCGAGTGTGTCCGTGTCACTGAGTGGAGACGGTCCTATTGGCCGGGCGCATCGAGTGTGTCCGTGTCACTGAGTGGAGACGGTCCTATTGGCCGGGCACATCAGGTGTGTCCGTGTCACTGAGTGGAGACGGTCCTATTGGCCGGGCACATGGAGTGTGTTCGTGTCACTGAGTGGAGACGGTCCTATTGGCCGGGCACATCGAGTGTGTCCGTGTCACTGAGTGGAGACGGTCCTATTGGCCGGGCGCATGGAGTGTGTCCGTGTCACTGAGTGGAGACGGTCCTATTGGCCGGGCACATCGAGTGTGTCCGTGTCACTGAGTGGAGACGGTCCTATTGGCCGGGCGCATCGAGTGTGTCCGTGTCACTGAGTGGAGACGGTCCTATTGGCCGGGCGCATCGAGTGTGTCCGTGTCACTGAGTGGAGACGGTCCTATTGGCCGGGCACATCAGGTGTGTCCGTGTCACTGAGTGGAGACGGTCCTATTGGCCGGGCACATGGAGTGTGTTCGTGTCACTGAGTGGAGACGGTCCTATTGGCCGGGCACATCGAGTGTGTCCGTGTCACTGAGTGGAGACGGTCCTATTGGCCGGGCGCATGGAGTGTGTCCGTGTCACTGAGTGGAGACGGTCCTATTGGCCGGGCACATCAGGTGTGTCCGTGTCACTGAGTGGAGACGGTCCTATTGGCCGGGCACATCGGATGTAACACCATGTCAGTGTGTTTTAACGGCATTCCTGATGACTGAGCAGTGCTGACTGCTGAACCGCTATGACATTATGCACTTAACCGGAGTGCGTTAATAACAGTCATACACTCAGTGGCATTAAACCTGGAACGGCTGCATACTCTGGAATGAGGCAAAATATGCAATTATCTGACTTCCAATTATAGGAGCTGGCTATGACTTCAGCAGCTTCAAAGCTGGGGGGCATTAGATGTACGGCAGGAACATAAACATACGCAATATATCCGTCTAATGAATGTGTGAAATGTCTGCTTGGTTTTCGGCCCGTGTGCCTTTGGTCATGTGGTCTGTCGTGCCTCGTGTTCTAGTCTTGTTCACACGGAGCCTCTTTGACTTGAGAGCCGCCTTCTTTACCCAACCGCTCCATCGTGTGTTTATTGACGCGTTGCGTGTATTACACGAGCGACTCCGGTCTCCCCTGTGTGCGGAGGGCAGAGCTCATTCTCATCAGGCGACAGTCAGAGCGGGGCCGTCGAGGCGTGTTTCCTGCCGTCCTGCTGTCCAAGTGAACATGTAAAACGCTGGCCGATATCGCAGAACGATGTGGGCGGAGCCCTGGCACCTTGCCAGTAACTGGTTGGAATGGTAAAGTTGAGTAATAAAAACCTCAGTGCTAATTTGCATATGAAGCAGCTTTGCCGCTGGGTTCTGGCTCAACAGGCCCCTACAGTTCTCTCTCCTGCACAAAACTCAAAATCAGACTGCAAAGTAAAGCTTGCGTCCATATTTAGCTGCTGCTTGACCAAGGCCTTTAGCTTAGAGTCGGTTAGTAAAAACGTGCATTCTAGCAGATGTATGTTTTTAGCAACTAGCCTGTCACAAAGTGCTGAACAAAGTATATTTTCTACACTTGAACACTGAGACAATATTGTGGTAGTGAGAGCCGCCTCTTCTTTTGGTGATGTCACGGTTGTGGTTTTTCTTTCTCAGGTATGAAATCCTCACACCCAACTCCATTCCCAAGGGATTCATGGACGGGAAGCAGGCCTGTGTGCTCATGGTAAGGTTCAGTATCTCCGTTTCTCCAGCGACGGCCGTATAAACCCTGCACATCACTGTGAGAAGCAAACCCTGCACATCACTGTGAGAAGCATTGGGAGAGCCTAGACAGGCTGATTTTTAACCCATGCAAGCTACACACAACATGTACCAGTATGATCAGCATTTATGTTGATGTGCCACACGCTTTCATTTTAATTCTTTGAGTTAACTATTTAATTTGGAATGGGTTTGTTTTGATTGATTGATTGATTGATTGATTGATTGATTGATGCCTTTCTTGTGTTGTTTTGTGTATGTGTAATCTCAGCACCTTTGCGAATGTGGGTTCTCACCCTCAATGTGTCTTCCGAGAACTAAAGAAAGGAATTGATTGACTGATTGGTTGATAATTCTTGAGAACTCCAAAGGACGCCAGCGTATCTGTGCCCATGGCTATGAAACCTGACTCTCTGCCACTGATTAAAAATAAATCAAGCCGTCAATCCTTCCTCTGTCAGATCAAAGCCCTGGAGCTGGATCCAAACCTGTACCGGATCGGCCAGAGCAAGGTGTTCTTCCGGGCCGGAGTCCTGGCCCACCTGGAGGAAGAGCGGGACATGAAGATCACCGACGTCATCATCAGTTTCCAGGCCTGGTGCCGCGGCTTCGTCGCCCGAAAGTACGCTACGCCCCGTCACCCTACGCCCTCTTCCCCTACGCCCCGTCTCCTACGCCCCGTCCCCTACGCCCTCTTCCCCTACGCCCTCTTCCCCTACGCCCTCTTCCCCTACGCCCCTTCCCCTACGCCCCGTCCCCTACGCCCTCTTCCCCTACGCCCTCTTCCCCTACGCCCCGTCCCCTACGCCCGTCCCCTACGCCCTCTTCCCCTACGCCCCGTCCCCTACGCCCTCTTCCCCTACGCCCTCTTCCCCTACGCCCTCTTCCCCTACGCCCTCTTCCCCTACGCCCTCTTCCCCTACGCCCCTTCCCCTACGCCCTCTTCCCCTACGCCCTCTTCCCCTACGCCCCCTTCCCCTACGCCCTCTTCCCCTACGCCCCCTTCCCCTACGCCCTCTTCCCCTACGCCCTCTTCCCCTACGCCCTCTTCCCCTACGCCCTCTTCCCCTACGCCCTCTTCCCCTACGCCCTCTTCCCCTACGCCCCGTCACCCTACGCCCCGTCACCCTACGCACCATGCATATCCACATGAATGTGTGTGGTAATGGCAACTTGTGTGGTTCCAATTTGCAGCAAGAGACCCCAAAAATGCTCTTCTTCCTTTCAAGCTACCAGTTAGCATCCACAGCTAAAGTGTGTGTTTTTACACCCCCCCCCCCCCCCCCAACAGGGCATTCGCCAAGAGGCAGCAGCAGCTCACTGCCATGAAGGTGATCCAGAGAAACTGTGCCGCCTACCTGAAGCTCAGGAACTGGCAGTGGTGGAGACTCTTCACCAAGGTGTGAACACACCCCCACACCCCAAACACAACATGTCTGTACTCCCCCACACCCTAAACTCAGCTCTCTACAACATGCACTCCCCCACACCCTAAACTCAGCTCTCAACAACATGCACTCCCCCACACCCCAAACTCAGCTCAACAACATGCACTCCCCCACACCCCAAACTCAGCTCATGTCTGCTTCTTTTTGGGTAAAACCCTAAATGAAGTTACCCTCTCCCTACCTGAAGGTTCATTACATTGAGGATTGCAGCTCTGTGGGTCTGTACTGTTCTCATCATGCTGTTAATCTCATGTACCCCATGTTCAAAACATTGATGAATTTCTGCTGTGAAAACCAAAGCTTTTGTCAAGGGCCCATTGGATTGTGTGTGGATGCTGTCCGGTGTGTGTGGATGCTGTCCGGTGTGTGTGGATGCTGTCCGGTGTGTGTGGATGCTGTCCGGTGTGTGTGGATGCTGTCTGATCTGTGTGACTCACTCTGTGTGACTCACTCTGTGTGACTCACTCTTACCTCCCGTCGCAGGTGAAGCCGCTGCTCCAGGTGAGCCGCCAGGAGGAGGAGATGGCGGTCAGGGATAATGAGCTGAAGACGGTGAAGGAGAAGCACATGTACGCCGAGCAGCAGCTGGAGGAGATGGAGATTAAACAGCTACAGGTACAACACCTCCCCACTACACCCAGTATTACCCACAGCAACACACCTGGCTTTCACAGGTACAACACCTCCCCACTACACCCAGTATTACCCACAGCAACACACCTGGCTTTCACAGGTACAACACCTCCCCACTACGCCCAGTATTACCCACAGCAACACACCTGGCTTTCACAGGTACAACACCTCCCCACTACACCCAGTATTACCCACAGCAACACACCTGGCTTTCACAGGTACCACACCTCCCCACTACATCCAGTATTACCCACAGCAACACACCTGGCTTTCACAGGTACAACACCTCCCCACTACACCCAGTATTACCCACAGCAACACACCTGGCTTTCACAGGTACAACACCTCCCCACTACGCCCAGTATTACCCACAGCAACACACCTGGCTTTCACAGGTACCACACCTCCCCACTACACCCAGTATTACCCACAGCAACACACCTGGCTTTCACAGGTACAACACCTCCCCACTACACCCAGTATTACCCACAGCAACACACCTGGCTTTCACAGGTACCACACCTCCCCACTACGCCCAGTATTACCCACAGCAACACCTGGCTTTCACAGGTACAACACCTCCCCACTACACCCAGTATTACCCACAGCAACACACCTGGCTTTCACAGGTACGACACCACCCCACTACACCTAGTTGAGACCCCCCCCGCCCCCGGTTTGTAATTGGCTGGCCGTTGACTCCGCCCCTCCGCAGATGAACGCAGAGAAGATGGCGCTGCAGGAGCAGCTCCAGGCCGAGACGGAGCTGTGCGCTGAGACGGAGGAGTTGCGCTCGCGTCTCTCCGCCAAGAAGCAGGAGCTGGAGGAGATCCTGCACGACCTGGAGGCGCGTGTGGAGGAAGAGGAGGAGCGTGCCACAAACCTGCTGTGCGAAAAGAAGAAGATGCAGCAGAACATTTCGGTGAGCGGGGGAGACGTGGACGTCATTTAAAACCCCCCCCCCCACTAATAAATCCTTCTTGAATTGACGTTTGGAAGTTGACTTTTCCACTGATGGATACAGTGTGCTATACATGTTTAGCATTAATTGAAAAATTTTCCATTTGGACTGACTGACTCCATGAGGTTTTTTGGAATGTTCTAGAACTTGGTTACTTTCAATTACCAGTAGTGATTGTGACATCAGCGTTACATTACAGGTATTTAGCAGACACTCTTATCCAGAGTGACTTGCACAGCTTTTTGCATTTATACATAGTATCCATTTATACAGAAAGAATACCAAACCCGGACTACTTCGCTAGGACTAACCCGAGATAAGGAGGACTGGAGCACACAGAGCTCAGAGCAAAACAAAATAATTTAATGCGACTGACGTTTCGACGTCAACGACGTCGTCTTCTTTTCTTTTTTCTTTTTTTTTTTCCATTTGACTCTGAAGAAGACGTCGTTGACGTCGAAACGTCAGTCGCATTAAATTATTTTGTTTTGCTCTGAGCTCTGTGTGCTCCAGTCCTCCTTATCTCGGGTTAGTCCTAGCGAAGTAGTCCGGGTTTGGTATTCTTTCTATTCACTGGTCCTTCTGTTGAGCACCTATAGTTCCTTGTTTATATAGCCGGCTTGTAGCGCGTTTGGGATCACCCCCTTTTTACTTTGTATCCATTTATACAGTTAGATATATACTGAAGCAATGCAGGTTAAGTACCTTGCTCAAGGGTACAATGGCAGTGTCCTACCTGGGAATCCAACCTGCAACCCAACCTGCAACCTTTCAGTTACAAGCCCAGTTCCTTAACCATTATACTACACTGCCGCCGGTTAAGAACATTCTCAGTTAAGAACATTCTAATCCCGTATTTGTGATCTTATACCTTAAAGGGTTAATTTAATTTTCATTTAGTTTACTGAATTTACTTTCCAGACCCCAACTCAATGGGACAACCATTTTGCTCTCCCGACTTCCCTTGAGTGGTCATTACCTGATCTGTGACTCGGTTTTGGACAAATGAAGCCTCGTTTTTCTGTCACTAGTATACCGTTTGTGTAGGCCTCTGACCCAGGACCAGTTTACTCAGCTTTGGAAAAGGCTAACATTTTCTGTAAAAGATGGTTGCCTATGGAGACCCCCATAACCCCCTCCTCCTCCTCCCCTGCAGGACCTGGAGCAGCAGCTGGATGAGGAGGAGGCGGCCAGGCAGAAGCTGCAGTTGGAGAAGGTCACCACAGAGGCCAAGATGAAGAAGACTGAGGAGGATGTGATGGTGCTGGAGGACCAGAACAACAAGCTCAACAAGGTGGGTTTGGGTTTGGAGCCGGTCGCGCCTCATTGGTCCATCCTAAGGATGGCTTTGGGGGGAGGGGGGTGTGGCTTTGGACTGATGATTGACGCGTGTGGCTCTCGTTCACAGGAGAAGAAGCTGATGGAGGAGAGGATCTCCGAGTGCACCACCAACCTGGCGGAGGAGGAGGAGAAGTCCAAGAGTCTGCAGAAACTTAAGAACAAGCACGAGGCCATGATCACTGACCTGGAGGGTGAGAGGCCTGTCCCCTTAGCCCCGCCCCCACACACTACAGCACCCCCCCCCCCCCCCCACACGCTACAGCGTACCTACAGCACACGCTACAGCGTACCTACAGCACACGCTACAGCGTACCTACAGCACACGCTACAGCGTACCTACAGCACACGCTACAGCGTACCTACAGCACACGCTACAGCGTACCTACAGCACACGCTACAGCGTACCTACAGCACACGCTACAGCGTACCTACAGCACACGCTACAGCGTACCTACAGCACACGCTACAGCGTACCTACAGCACACGCTACAGCGTACCTACAGCACACGCTACAGCGTACCTACAGCACACGCTACAGCGTACCTACAGCACACGCTACAGCGTACCTACAGCACACGCACGCTACCTACGATATGTCCTGTTTCATCGTGCTAATTTTGGCTCTGGCTCTTTCCCTTCCCTCTCCTCCCTCTCTCCTCTTTCTCTCCTCCCTCTCTCGTCGTCTCTCCTCTCTCTCTTCAGACCGTCTGCGGCGGGAGGAGAAGGGGAGGCAGGAGTTGGAGAAGAACCGACGCAAGCTGGAGGGCGACTCCACCGAGCTGCACGACCAGATCGCCGAGCTGCAAGCCCAAATCGCCGAGCTCCGGGCCCAGCTCGCCAAGAAGGAGGAGGAGCTTCAGGCTGCTCTGGCCAGGTGAGCTTCCCCGACCTGCAACCCTGCCCGTATCGAGCGTCTCACCTCTACCCATCTCCAAAGGGCTCTTTGCTAGGAGTTTCATTCATAATTTGAGAACATCTAAAAAAAAAACCTCCCTAAGGCTGTTTTATGAGCTGTTTTTACTTTGTATTTCTGTATTTTGTTTTTGTTGAGCCGTGGAGAGATTTATATCATCCTCATTTAATCTGCCTATTTAACCCCACGCCTCACCCCCCGCCCCCCCCCCCCCCCCTCCAGGATGGAGGAGGAGGCGGCCCAGAAGAACCACGCCCAGAAGAAGATCCGTGAGCTGGAGGCGCAGCTGACAGAGCTGCAGGAGGACCTGGATCTGGAGCGGGCCGCGCGCACCAAGGCTGAGAAACACCGCCGGGACCTGGGGGAGGAGCTGGAGGCGCTGAAGACCGAGCTGGAGGACACGCTGGACTCCACCGCCGCCCAACAAGAGCTCAGGTATCACCTCCTGCTCCTCCCCCTCACCTCCCGCTAACCTCCTGCTAACCTCCCCTCACCTCCTGCTAACCTCCCCCTCACCTCCTGCTAACCTCCCCCTCACCTCCTGCTCCTCCACCTCACCTCCTGCTAACCTCCCCCTCACCTCCTGCTCCTCCCCCTCACCTCCTGCTAACCTCCCCCTCACCTCCTGCTCCTCCACCTCACCTCCTGCTAACCTCCCCCTCACCTCCTGCTCCTCCCCCTCACCTCCTGCTAACCTCCCCCTCACCTCCTGCTAACCTCTCCCTCACCTCCTGCTAACCTCCCCCTCACCTCCTGCTCCTCCCCCTCACCTCCTGCTAACCTCTCCCTCACCTCCTGCTAACCTCCCCCTCACCTCCTGCTAACCTCCCCCTCACCTCCTGCTAACCTCCCCCTCACCTCCTGCTAACCTCCCCCTCACCTCCTGCTCCTCCCCCTCACCTCCTGCTAACCTCCCCCTCACCTCCTGCTAACCTCCCCCTCACCTCCTGCTCCTCCCCCTCACCTCCTGCTAACCTCCCCCTCACCTCCTGCTAACCTCTCCCTCACCTCCTGCTAACCTCCCCCTCACCTCCTGCTCCTCCCCCTCACCTCCTGCTAACCTCCCCCTCACCTCCTGCTAACCTCTCCCTCACCTCCTGCTAACCTCCCCCTTACCTCCTGCTAACCTCTCCCTCACCTCCTGCTAACCTCCCCCTCACCTCCTGCTAACCTCTCCCTCACCTCCTGCTAACCTCCCCCTTACCTCCTGCTAACCTCCCACTCACCTCCTGCTCCTCCCCACAGGTCGAAGCGAGAGACTGAGGTGACCTGCCTGAAGAAGACTCTGGAGGACGAGGCTCGGGTGCACGAGCAGCAGGTGGTGGAGATGCGGCAGAAACACAGCCAGGCCTTCGACGAGATCAACGAGCAGCTGGAGCAGGCAAAGAGGGTAAGCACCTCCTCACTGCGCAGCTGGAGCAGGCAAAGAGGGTAAACGCCTCCTCACTGCGCAGCTGGAGCAGGCAAAGAGGGTAAACGCCTCCTCACTGCGCAGCTGGAGCAGGCAAAGAGGGTAAGCACCTCCTCACTGCGCAGCTGGAGCAGGCAAAGAGGGTAAGCACCTCCTCACTGCGCAGCTGGAGCAGGCAAAGAGGGTAAACGCCTCCTCACTGCGCAGCTGGAGCAGGCAAAGAGGGTAAGCACCTCCTCACTGCGCAGCTGGAGCAGGCAAAGAGGGTAAGCGCCTCCTCACTGCGCAGCTGGAGCAGGCAAAGAGGGTAAGCGCCTCCTCACTGCGCAGCTGGAGCAGGCAAAGAGGGTAAGCACCTCCTCACTGCACAGCTGGAGCAGGCAAAGAGGGTAAGCACCTCCTCACTGCGCAGCTGGAGCAGGCAAAGAGGGTAAGCGCCTCCTCACTGCGCGGCTGGAGCAGGCAAAGAGGCTTTTGGCTAATCTATTATAATTTTTTCTAATATCCTGAGAATTGTTTGTTGCTAATGTTTAACGCTAAGGATATTCTCATCAGATTCCTCATGGGAGTAGCTTGCAGAGAAGCATGCTGGGAATTGTAGTCCAGCACAAACCTCATTTATCTTTTATGCCAGTGGGTATGTGGGTAGCGGTCACTCAGGGTGGAGTGAGCCGATGTAATGACCCCCCCCCCCCCCGCAGAACAAGGTGTCGGTGGAGAAGGCCAAGCAGGCTTTGGAGAGCGAGCGGAACGAGCTGAGCATCGAGCTGCAGACACTCATGCAGGGGAAGGGCGAATCCGAGCACCGCAGGAAGAAGGCCGAGGCGCAGGTGCAGGAGCTGCTGTCAAGTTCAGCGAGAGCGAGAAGCAGCGCTGCGAGCAGGCCGACAAGCTCGGCAAAATGCAGGTACGTCCCGGGATGCGCATGCCACGGGGATCCATGTGAAGTCCTAGGTTACCTGGGTAATGGTGTCTCGTGTCCGTTCAGTCAACTGGCAGTTGGGCCTCGGACTCTAACCAGTAGATGAACAATAAATAAAGTTTAACCTCTGTAACAACTTTTGTAAAATTAACTTTAAATTGAAATTGAAATTGTTGCCTTTCATAAGTTGGTCACATAACAGTAAATTTGGGGACATGGTGAGGGGTTGGGGGGACCCTGAATGTGACTGGTTGAGACGGTGCATGGTGTACATACTGACCCCTCCCTTCCTCCTGTAGACGGAGCTGGACAGTGTGAACATGCTGCTCAGTGATGTGGAGGGCAAGTCCATCAAAGCCACTAAAGACTGCTCTGCTGTGGAGTCTGCACTGCAGGATGTACAGGTGGGCCGGCGTGACTTGTTTACACGCGCGTACACACACACACACACACACGCACACGCACACACTCGTACACATTACATTACATTACATTTATTTAGCAGACGCTTTTATCCAAAGCGACGTACAGTAAGTGCGTACAGAGACATCATCATCATTACAGAACAGACGAGGCAAAGCACATCCTTTGCATAATGTAGCAGCTATCCCTAGCAATGAACGTCGACTGTAGTTCACAGTAAGCTGTGGGCAAATCAGCAACACCACACTTCCATTCCAAATACTATTATAAACTATACTATTATAAACCATTCCAAATACTATTATAAACTATGCTATTATAAACCATTCCAAATACTATTCTAAACTATACTATGATAAAACATTCCAAATACTATTATAAACTATAATAAACAGACAGGAAAACACAGGGAACAGGGAACTGATATTCCTAGGTGAGGATATCAGTCAAGGTGGAGTCTGAAGAGGTGTGTCTTCAGGCCTCGACGGAATGCAGGCAGGGTTGGAGTAGAACGTAGGGGAATGGGAAGTTCATTCCACCACTGGAATGAACACACCCACACGTGCACACGCACACACGCGTGCGTACACACACACACACACACACACACACACACACACACACACACACGCATACACGCACACACGCACACACAGACACGCCCAAATGTAACCATACACATGTTAGTATTTTGGAATATATTAAAACATCATTCATATTTGCACGCACACACACCTGCAGTAATTGAGTTTCAAGCCTCTGAGTCTCATGTCCGTTGATGGGTGGTTTATAGGGGGGATCCCCCTATAAGGCCTCCCTTAAACCCCTCTCCCTCTCCCCCAACAGGAGCTCCTGCAGGAGGAGACGCGTCAGAAGCTCTCTGCCTCCACGCGCATGAGGCAGATGGAGGAGGAGCAGAACAACCTGAGGGAGCAGCTGGAGGAGGAGGAGGAGGCGAAGAGGGGTGTGGAGAAGCAGCTTTTCACCGTGCAAGCCCAGGTACGCTACGCTGACCCTCCCCTGAGTGACCTCACTGGCTGCATCACACACGCCCACTTAAACCCCTCCCCCAGTCCCCCCCTGCAAGGTCACGCTCTTTGAGCGCACTCAGATCATAGAAGGAGATCACTGGGTGCATCCCAATATTCTTTACTCCCGACCTCCCTTCCTCCACTCCCCCACTACCACTCCTCTCCTACCCGGAAGTATGCAAAACTGCCTGAACGTAGTATTTGCATGTACATTACAATGTACCTGACATTGCGATTTGCGTCGAGACATTAATTAATTTGTAACCATTAATACGTTATTAAGATGTAATCAGCAACATTAGATTAAAGCACAAAGATCCGTTTCCGGGGCACGGAGTAGAGGAGGTGGTAGTGGAGGAAGGGAGGGTGCATTTTTCGATTATTGCGACGCAGCCACTGAAATTGCGCCTAACTCTGGCCCTCCCCTCAGTTTGCTGACTTGAAGAAGAAGATGGAGCAGGAGATGGGTTGCCTGGAGACCGCTGAGGAGGGGAAGAAGAGGCTGCAGCGGGATCTGGAGAGCACCAACCAGCGGCTGGACGAGAAGAACACCGCCTTCGACAAGATGGAGAAGACCAAGACACGCCTGCAGCAGGAGCTGGACGACCTGATGGTGGACCAGGACCACTTGAGACAGATCGTCTCCAACCTGGAGAAGAAGCAGAAGAAGTTTGACCAGGTGAGCGTTTAAGTAACTCTTTGAAGAGTTTATTTTTTATTGTAATCAGTGTTCTAGAACTCCATTGCTTACAATTTCCAATAGTGATTATTACATCAGCATCGGAATGTTCAGTTAAGAACATTCTAATCACACATTTGCACTTTAAAGGGTTAAAAGCCACACCTGCTTTGTGTGTGAAGTCCAGCTCCCTATTATACACTTTATAGTGCACTATTTATCAGCCATTTTGTAGGGTGTGTCAATTCTCAGTGTTCTTAATTGAGAATTTGGAAACCATCAAAATGGCCAATCCCCCAAATAGTGCACTATAAAGTGTATCGAGCTCCATTCCGAATGCAGCCCAGGACTGCTAGGTGTGTGCAGTGCAGGTAAACTCACATTAGTGTAACTCTATAGGTGGGGATGATGGGAGAATGACGTTTCATGAACCCCTTCAGGAGCGGAGCTACGATATGTCCGTCATCTTGTTTCAGCCAATTTATTGGCTCTCTATGGCAAAACTTATTGGTTGAAATTGGCGAGGCAAAAGAGCAGAGATCACTGGTTGTGATCAGTTGGAATGTGCACCTCCCATAAGGAGTAACACCTCTCGTCCCACCTCCTGTGCAGCTGCTGGCGGAGGAGAAGTCCATCTCCAGCCGGTACGCAGAGGAGCGGGACCGGGCAGAGGCAGAAGCCCGCGAGAAGGAGACCCGCGCCCTGGCGCTGACCCGCGAGCTCGAGACCATCTCCGACATGAAGGACGAGTTGGACCGCGCCAACAAGCTGCTCCGCGCCGAGATGGAGGACCTGGTCTCCTCCAAGGACGACGTGGGCAAGAGCGTAAGGGCTTTAATTCTGTCTGTGTGTCTGTCTGTGTGGGCAAGAGCGTAAGGGCCTTAATTCTGTCTGTGTGTCTGTCTGTCTGCGTGGGCAAGAGCGTAAGGGCCTTAATTCTGTCTGTGTGTCTGTCTGTGTGGGCAAGAGCGTAAGGGCTTTAATTCTGTCTGTGTGTCTGTCTGTCTGCGTGGGCAAGAGCGTAAGGGCTTTAATTCTGTCTGTGTGTCTGTCTGCGTGGGCAAGAGCGTAAGGGCTTTAATTCTGTCTGTGTGTCTTCTGTCTGCGTGGGCAAGAGCGTAAGGGCTTTAATTCTGTCTGTGTGTCTGTCTGTCTGCGTGGGCAAGAGCGTAAGGGCTTTAATTCTGTCTGTGTGTCTGTCTGTCTGCGTGGGCAAGAGCGTAAGGGCTTTATTCTGTCTGTGTGTCTGTCCTGCGTGGGCAAGAGCGTAAGGGCTTTAATTCTGTCTGTGTGTCTGTCTGCGTGGGCAAGAGCGTAAGGGCTTTAATTTCTGTCTGTGTGTCTGTCTGTCTGCGTGGGCAAGAGCGTAAGGGCTGTCTGTCTGTTAGGCTGTCTTAGGCTATGTGGATAAACATGTTTTTGATGTGCTGCTTTGCACCCAATATTTTCAATGTTTTGTTTGCATTCTATTATAAATGATGTGGCTGATAGCAGTAGCCAGATCAATACAGTCCCGCCCTGAAATTACAAGCTCACATGGAATCAAAGCCGGAACCTCTAAGTTATGAGCCCAGTTCCCTAAATTATGATATTGTGCTGACCCTGTAGGACTGTGCCTCTCACGCCCCCTCCTCTCTCCCTCTCTCCTCTCTCACCCCTCCTCTCTCTCTCTCCCTCTCTCACCCCTCTCTCTCTCTCTCTCTCTCACCCCCTCCTCTCTCTCTCTCTCACCCCTCCTCTCTCTCTCTCTCTCTCTCTCACACCTTCACCCTCCTCTCTCTCTCTCTCTCCCTCCCTCCTCCCTCTCCCTCTCACCCCTCCTCTCTCTCTCTCTCCCCTCTCTCACCCCTCTCTCTCTCTCTCTCACCCCTCCTCTCTCTCTCTCTCTCACCTTCACCCTCCTCTCTCTCTCTCTCCCTCCCTCCTCTCTCTCTCTCACCCCTCCTCTCTCTCTCTCACCCTCACCCCTCCTCTCTCTCTCTCTCTCTCTCTCTCTCTCTCCCTCCCTCTCTCTCTCTCTCACCCCTCCTCTCCCTCCCTCCCTCCCTCTCTCTCTCTCCCTCCCTCCCTCCCTCTCTCTCTCTCTCTCTCTCCCTCCCTCCCTCCCTCTCTCTCTCTCTCCAGGTGCACGAGCTGGAGAAGGCGAAGCGAGGGATGGAGCAGCAGTTGGAGGAGATACGCACGCAGCTGGAGGAGCTGGAGGACGAGCTGCAGGCCACGGAGGACGCGAAGCTGCGGCTGGAGGTCAACATGCAGGCCATGAAGGCCCAGTACGAGAGAGACCTGCAGGGCCGTGACGAGATGGGAGAGGAGAAGAAGAAACAGCTGGTCAAACAGGTAAAGCACCCCAAGAGAGCGCCACCAGGGGACCAAGAGAACTGCCTTTTTTCTTTCTTTTTTTAATCCTTTGAAGAGGTTTTCTTGGAATGTTTTCAAAATTCTAAGTCAGTGTTCTAGAACTCCATGGTTCTCAGTTACCAGGAGTGATTGTTACATCACTTCAAATTACTTGGACTGAGTTTCTCACTCTCTCTCTCACTCTGTGTTGCTGCCTCCCTCCCTCCCTCTCTCCCTCCCTCCCTCCCTCGCTGACTCCAGGTGCGGGAGATGGAGATGGAATTGGAGGATGAGCGAAAGCAGAGGAGTCTGGCTGTTGCCGCCCGTAAGAAGCTGGAGCTGGACCTGAAAGAGCTGGAATCCGCCATCGACATGGCCAACAAGAGCCGGGACGAAGCCCTCAAACAGCTGAAGAAACTACAGGTAACGTGCACCCTGCCCCCCCCCACCTGTGCACCTCGCACAACGGACCTGCCATCTTGCACCCACTACTCGTATAAGTGCCATTTTTAAACGGATGCATCCTGTGCTTTAAATACATTTAGTCACTCCAGTAAAGTACAGTTTGAGTTTGAAATGGGTTTGGGACTTTTGAAAGCTGGGTGTGGAACATTATCGGTTCAGAATTGAATTTTGAACATCCGACAAAGCTCTGTAAGCTGGTGTGCCATTTGCATTTGAGAGCTCTGAAGGTGATGTTCCATTTGCATTTGAGAGCTCTGAAGGTGATGTGTTTGTAAAAGCTGCGTGTGTTCCCCAGGCCCAGATGAAGGAGCTGATTCGGGAGCTGGAGGACACGCGGATGTCCCGGGAGGAGATCCTGGCTCAGGCAAAGAAAACGAGAAGAAACTGAAGGGCATGGAGGCCGAGATGATCCAGATGCAGGAGGTCTGTCTGTCTCTCTCTCTGTCTCTGTCTCTGTGTCTCTCTCTCTGTCTCTCTCTCTCGCTCTCTCTCTGGGCCTGTATTTATCTCTCGCTCACTCACTCTGGGCCTGTATAGTGTAGTATATATATAGGCGGCAGTGTAGTATAATGGTTAAGGAACTGGCCTTGTAACCGAAAAGGTTGCAGGTTCAATTACATTACAATTAT
This sequence comes from Synaphobranchus kaupii, assembly GCA_029718625.1. NCBI lineage: Eukaryota > Metazoa > Chordata > Actinopteri > Anguilliformes > Synaphobranchidae > Synaphobranchus > Synaphobranchus kaupii. Next base: position 18,348,258 of record CM056387.1, on the reverse strand, counting down.
TTGGCAACGCTTTTATCCAAAGCGACGTACGATAAGTGCATTTTGAAGGTCATTGACGCGACTACAGAGCAAATCCGACAAAGATAGGAGCAAATCCGACAATTCCCAGGTAGGACACTGCTGTTGTACCCTTGAGCAAGGTACTTGACCTGAATTGCTTCAGATTATATCCAGCTGTAAAACAATATGTAATATGTAAACAAAAGGTTGTGTAAGTCGCTCTGGATAAGAGCGTCTGCTAAATGCCTGTAATGTAATGTAATATGTATTTATCTCTCTCTAAATCACTTTGTTTCTTGTCTTATTTCTGAAATGTTGGGAAATAATTGTTTGTCTCCTTAGTGTTAATAATAAAGGGGAATCACCGCTAATCTCTGTTCCTCAGGAGCTGGCCGCTGCAGAGAGAGTAAAGCGACAGGCTCAGCAGGAACGGGACGAGCTACAGGATGAGATCAACAACCAGGCCGGCAAGAAGTATGAGTTTTCCCCACACAATATTCCAAATGAGCACAGAGTATTCCCACACAATATTCCAAATGAGAATATGGTATTCCCACACAATATTCCAAATGAGTACAGGGTATTCCCACACAATATCCCAGTTGAGTACAGGGTATTCCCACACAATATTCCAAATGAGTACAGGGTATTCCCACACAATATCCCAGTTGAGTACAGGGTATTCCCACACATATTCTAAATGAGAATATGGTATTCCCACACAATATCCCAGTTGAGTATAGGGTATTCCCACACAGTATTCCAAATGAGAATATGGTATTCCCACACAATATTCCAAATGAGTACAGGGTATTCCACACAATATCCCAGTTGAGTATAGGGTATTCCCACACAATATTCCAAATGAGAATATGGTATTCCCACACAATATTCCAAATGAGTACAGGGTATTCCCACACAATATCCCAGTTGAGTACAGGGTATTCCCACACAAATATCCCAGTTGAGTACAGGGTATTCCCACACAATATCCCAGTTGAGTATAGGGTATTCCCACATAGTATTCCAAATGAGAATATGGTATTCCCACACAATATTCCAAATGAGTACAGGGTATTCCCACACAATATCCCAGTTGAGTACAGGGTATTCCCACACAATATCCCAGTTGAGTATAGGGTATTCCCACACAGTATTCCAAATGAGAATATGGTATTCCCACACAATATTCCAAATGAGTACAGGGTATTCCCACACAATATTCCCAAATGAGTAATAGGGTATTCCCACACAATATTCTAAATGAGAATTGGGTATTCCCACACAGTATTCCAAATGAGAATATGGTATTCCCACACAATATTCCAAATGAGTACAGGGTATTCCCACACAATATCCCAGTTGAGTACAGGGTATTCCCATACAATATTCCAAATGAGTATAGGGTATTCCCACACAATATTCTAAATGAGAATTGGGTATTCCCACACAGTATTCTAAATGAGAATATGGTATTCCCACACAATGTTTGTGTCCACACTGATGTTTCACCGTCAGTCCCTAATGGAAGCTGTTAAAAATGGAAGCTAAAGTTTTCCCCTCCTCCGCCCCCCCCCCCCCCCCTCCCCCAGCGCTCTGGCCGCAGAGGAGAAACGCAGGCTGGAGGCGCGGATCGCTCAGCTGGAAGAGGAGCTGGAGGAGGAGCAGTGCAACACGGAGCTGGTCAATGACCGCCTGAAGAGAGCCCAACTGCAGGTACCACAGCGTCGTCTCTGTGTACCACAGCGTCACCTCCTCTCTGTACCACAGTGTCTCCTTCTCTCTGCGTCTCCTCCTCTGTGTACCACAGCATCTCCTCCTCTCTGTACCACAGCGGTCACCTCCTCTCTGTACCACAGCGTCTCCTCCCCTCTGCGTCTCCTCCTCTCTGTACCACAGCGTCACCCTCCTCTCTGTACCACAGCGTCTCCTCCTCTCTGTACCACAGCGTCTCCTCCTCTCTGCGTCTCCTCCTCTCTGTACCACAGCGTCACCTCCTCTCTGTACCACAGCGTCACCTCCTCTCTGTACCACAGCATCTCCTCCTCTCTGTACCACAGCGTCTCCTCCTCTCTGTACCACAGCGTCACCTCCTCTCTGTACCACAGCATCTCCTCCTCTCTGTACCACAGCATCTCCTCCTCTCTGTACCACAGCATCTCCTCCTCTCTGTACCACAGCGTCTCCTCCTCTCTGTACCACAGCGTCACCTCCTCTCTGTACCACAGCATCTCCTCCTCTCTGTACCACAGCGTCTCCTCCTCTCTGTACCACAGCATCTCCTCCTCTCTGTACCACAGCATCTCCTCCTCTCTGTACCACAGCATCTCCTCCTCTCTGTACCACAGCATCTCCTCCTCTCTGTACCACAGCATCTCCTTCTCTCTGTACCACAGCATCTCCTCCTCTCTGTACCACAGCGTCTCCTTCTCTCTGCGTCTCCTCCGCTCTGTACCACAGCGTCTCCTCCTCTCTGTACCACAGCGTCTCCTCCTCTCTGTACCACAGCATCTCCTCCTCTCTGTACCACAGCATCTCCTTCTCTCTGTACCACAGCGTCTCCTCCTCTCTGTACCACAGCGTCTCCTCCTCTCTGTACCACAGCATCTCCTCCTCTCTGTACCACAGCGTCTCCTCCTCTCTGTACCACAGCGTCTCCTCCTCTCTGTACCACAGCATCTCCTTCTCTCTGTACCACAGTGTCTCCTCCTCTCTGTACCACAGCATCTCCTTCTCTCTGTACCACAGCGTCTCCTCCTCTCTGTACCACAGCATCTCCTCCTCTCTGTACCACAGCATCTCCTCCTCTCTGTACCACAGTGTCTCCTCCTCTCTGTACCACAGCATCTCCTCCTCTCTGTACCACAGTGTCTCCTCCTCTCTGTACCACAGCATCTCCTCCTCTCTGTACCACAGCGTCTCCTCCTCTCTGTACCACAGCATCTCCTCCTCTCTGTACCACAGCGTCTCCTCCTCTCTGTACCACAGCATCTCCTCCTCTCTGTACCACAGCATCTCCTCCTCTCTGTACCACAGCATCTCCTCCTCTCTGTACCACAGCATCTCCTCCTCTCTGTACCACAGCGTCTCCTCCTCTCTGTACCACAGCATCTCCTCCTCTCTGTACCACAGCGTCTCCTCCTCTCTGTACCACAGCATCTCCTCCTCTCTGTACCACAGCGTCTCCTCCTCTCTGTACCACAGCGTCACCTCCTCTCTGTACCACAGCATCTCCTCCTCTGTACCACAGCGTCTCCTCCTCTCTGTACCACAGCATCTCCTCCTCTCTGTACCACAGCGTCTCCTCCTCTCTGTACCACAGCATCTCCTTCTCTCTGTACCACAGCGTCTCCTCCTCTCTGTACCACAGCATCTCCTCATCTCTGTACCACAGCGTCTCCTCCTCTCTGTACCACAGCATCTCCTCCTCTCTGTACCACAGCGTCTCCTCCTCTCTGCGTCTCCTCCTCTCTGTACCACAGCGTCACCTCCTCTCTGTACCACAGCGTCACCTCCTCTCTGTACCACAGCATCTCCTCCTCTCTGTACCACAGCGTCTCCTCTCTGTACCACAGCATCTCCTCCTCTCTGTACCACAGTCTCCTCCTCTCTGTACCACAGTGTCTCCTCCTCTCTGTACCACAGTGTCTCCTCCTCTCTGTACCACAGCATCTCCTCCTCTCTGTACCACAGCGTCTCTCCTCCTCTCTGTACCACAGCATCTCCTCCTCTCTGTACCACAGCGTCTCCTCCTCTCTGTACCACAGCATCTCCTCCTCTCTGTACCACAGTGTCTCCTCCTCTCTGTACCACAGCATCTCCTCCTCTCTGTACCACAGCGTCCTCCTCCTCTCTGTACCACAGCATCTCCTCCTCTCTGTACCACAGCGTCTCCTCCTCTCTGTACCACAGTGTCTCCTCCTCTCTGTACCACAGCATCTCCTCCTCTCTGTACCACAGCGTCTCCTCCTCTCTGTACCACAGCATCACCTCCTCTCTGTACCACATCATCTCCTCCTCTCTGTACCACAGCATCTCCTCCTCTCTGTACCACAGCGTCTCCTCCTCTCTGTACCACAGCGTCACCTCCTCTCTGTACCACAGCATCTCCTCCTCTCTGTACCACAGCATCTCCTCCTCTCTGTACCACAGTGTCTCCTCCTCTCTGTACCACAGTGTCTCCTCCTCTCTGTACCACAGCATCTCCTCCTCTCTGTACCACAGTGTCTCCTCCTCTCTGTACCACAGCATCTCTCCTCTCTGTACCACAGTGTCTCCTCCTCTCTGTACCACAGCGTCACCTCCTCTCTGTACCACAGCGTCTCCTCCTCTCTGTACCACAGCATCTCCTTCTCTCTGTACCACAGTGTCTCCTCCTCTCTGTACCACAGCATCTCCTCCTCTCTGTACCACAGCATCTCCTCCTCTCTGTACCACAGCGTCTCCTCCTCTCTGTACCACAGTGTCTCCTCCTCTCTGTACCACAGCATCTCCTTCTCTCTGTACCACAGCATCTCCTCCTCTCTGTACCACAGCATCTCCTCCTCTCTGTACCACAGTGTCTCCTCCTCTCTGTACCACAGCATCTCCTTCTCTCTGTACCACAGTGTCTCCTCCTCTCTGTACCACACCATCTCCTCCTCTCTGTACCACAGCGTCTCCTTCTCTCTGTACCACAGCGTCTCCTCCTCTCTGTACCACAGCATCTCCTCCTCTCTGTACCACAGCATCTCCTCCTCTCTGTACCACAGCATCTCCTCCTCTCTGTACCACAGCGTCTCCTTCTCTCTGCGTCTCCTCCGCTCTGTACCACAGCGTCTCCTCTCTGTACCCACAGCGTCTCCTCCTCTCTGTACCACAGTGTCTCCTCCTCTCTGTACCACAGCATCTCCTCCTCTCTGTACCACAGCGTCTCCTCCCTCTCTGTACCACAGTGTCTCCTCCTCTCTGTACCACAGCGTCTCCTCCTCTCTGTACCACAGTGTCTCCTCCTCTCTGTACCACAGCGTCTCCTTCTCTCTGTACCACAGCGTCTCCTCCTCTCTGCGTCTCCTCCTCTCTGTACCACAGCATCTCCTTCTCTCTGTACCACAGCGTCTCCTCCTCTCTGCGTCTCCTCCTCTCTGTACCACAGCATCTCCTTCTCTCTGTACCACAGTGTCTCCTCCTCTCTGTACCACAGCGTCACCTCCTCTCTGTACCACAGCATCTCCTCCTCTCTGTACCACAGCATCTCCTTCTCTCTGTACCACAGTGTCTCCTCCTCTCTGTACCACAGCGTCACCTCCTCTCTGTACCACAGCGTCTCCTTCTCTCTGTACCACAGCGTCTCCTCCTCTCTGTACCACAGCATCTCCTCCTCTCTGTACCACAGCATCTCCTTCTCTCTGTACCACAGCGTCACCTCCTCTCTGTACCACAGCATCTCCTTCTCTCTGTACCACAGCGTCACCTCCTCTCTGTACCACAGCATCTCCTCCTCTCTGTACCACAGTGTCTCCTCCTCTCTGTACCACAGCGTCACCTCCTCTCTGTACCACAGCATCTCCTCCTCTCTGTACCACAGCGTCTCCTCCTCTCTGTACCACAGCATCTCCTCCTCTCTGTACCACAGTGTCTCCTCCTCTCTGTACCACAGTGTCTCCTCCTCTCTGTACCACAGCATCTCCTCCTCTCTGTACCACAGCATCTCCTCCTCTCTGTACCACAGCATCTCCTCCTCTCTGTACCACAGCATCTCCTCCTCTCTGTACCACAGCATCTCCTTCTCTCTGTACCACAGCGTCACCTCCTCTCTGTACCACAGCATCTCCTCCTCTTTGTACCACAGCGTCTCCTCCTCTCTGTACCACAGCATCTCCTTCTCTCTGTACCACAGTGTCTCCTCCTCTCTGTACCACAGCATCTCCTCCTCTCTGTACCACAGTGTCTCCTCCTCTCTGTACCACAGCATCTCCTCCTCTCTGTACCACAGCATCTCCTTCTCTCTGTACCACAGCATCTCCTCCTCTCTGTACCACAGCATCTCCTCCTCTCTGTACCACAGTGTCTCCTCCTCTCTGTACCACAGCATCTCCTTCTCTCTGTACCACAGTGTCTCCTCCTCTCTGTACCACAGCATCTCCTCCTCTCTGTACCACAGCGTCTCCTTCTCTCTGTACCACAGCGTCTCCTCCTCTCTGTACCACAGCATCTCCTCCTCTCTGTACCACAGCATCTCCTCCTCTCTGTACCACAGCATCTCCTCCTCTCTGTACCACAGCGTCTCCTTCTCTCTGCGTCTCCTCCGCTCTGTACCACAGCGTCTCCTCCTCTCTGTACCACAGCGTCTCCTCCTCTCTGTACCACAGTGTCTCCTCCTCTCTGTACCACAGCATCTCCTCCTCTCTGTACCACAGCGTCTCCTCCTCTCTGTACCACAGTGTCTCCTCCTCTCTGTACCACAGCGTCTCCTCCTCTCTGTACCACAGTGTCTCCTCCTCTCTGTACCACAGCGTCTCCTTCTCTCTGTACCACAGCGTCTCCTCCTCTCTGCGTCTCCTCCTCTCTGTACCACAGCATCTCCTTCTCTCTGTACCACAGCGTCTCCTCCTCTCTGCGTCTCCTCCTCTCTGTACCACAGCATCTCCTCCTCTCTGTACCACAGCATCTCCTCCTCTTTGTACCACAGCGTCTCCTCCTCTCTGTACCACAGCATCTCCTTCTCTCTGTACCACAGTGTCTCCTCCTCTCTGTACCACAGCATCTCCTCCTCTCTGTACCACAGTGTCTCCTCCTCTCTGTACCACAGCATCTCCACAGCATCTCCTCCTCTCTGTACCACAGCATCTCCTCCTCTCTGTACCACAGCGTCACCCTCCTCTCTGTACCACAGCATCTCCTCCTCTCTGTACCACAGTGTCTCCTCCTCTCTGTACCACAGCGTCACCTCCTCTCTGTACCACAGCGTCTCCTCCTCTCTGTACCACAGCGTCGTCTCCTCTCTGTACCACAGCATCTCCTCCTCTCTGTACCACAGCGTCTCCTTCTTTCTGCGTCTCCTCCGCTCTGTACCACAGCGTCTCCTCCTCTCTGTACCACAGCGTCTCCTCCTCTCTGTACCACAGTGTCTCCTCCTCTCTGTACCACAGCGTCTCCTCCTCTCTGTACCACAGCGTCTCCTTCTCTCTCTCCTCCCTTGTGCTTAGTGATGTCAGAGTTTCCAGAGATTCACAAACATGGCGGATGCCAAGCACAACTTTATTGTCGAGAACGTGGAGCGATTTAGGGATTGGTGAACGGCTAGGTGGTCAAAAGGCTTAACTAAATGTTCCAACAAGAATTTGAATGATTGAACAAAGCTTATACAGTAAGGGGATGATGTTCAACTGAAACTGTTGCTTCATTAGTGAGAATAGGAGAAATGTAAACATTGTGCCAAGTACACAACTTATATTTGAAATGTTGGCACAGAATGCAGACGGTGGAGTTTTATGCAAATCAGAAAATCTATTTGAATTAGACTCACTGATTGGAACCAGATGTATTTTTGCTGTGGAGAGCAAAGCCTTTGATTGGTTCAGAGAAGTCTGCTATTGACAGTTGGGCGTAGCCCCAGTTTAGAATGCTGTTTGAGCAGACGGCGTTAACCCTCCCGCCTCCCTCTTTAGACGGACCAGATCAACGTGGAGCTGACGGCAGAGCGCAGTACCTCCCAGCGCCTGGAGGGGGCGCGCTCACAGCTGGACAGGCAGAACAAGGAGCTCAAGCTCAAGCTGCAGGAGCTGGAAGGCACGGTGAAGAGCAAGTACAAGGCCAGCATCGCCGCCCTGGAGGCCAAGATCGCCCAGGTGGAGGAGCAGCTGGACATTGAGACCCGGTGAGACGCCCCACCCACGTACACCTGAGCCACACCCCCTTACACCTGTGTGAGAAATGATTTGGCTAAACACGGAGGTGCGTGAACAAACCACGCCCATGCAGACGTGTAGACGTGCATACATGGACACCTACACACACGTGCAGATGGGTACAATGAAATGTACACAGAACAAATGAGTTGTTTTCAACATCTTAAACACTCATTGGGTTAATAAAACCAGTAGAAACATAGGCATGAACATGTACACAGACGACCCCTCTCTGACCCCTCTCTGACCCCGCTCTGTGCCCAGCGAGCGGCAGCAGGCCTCCAAGCTGGTACGGCGCACAGAGAAGAAGCTGAAGGAGGTTGTTCTGCAGGTGGATGATGAGAGAAGGAACACGGAGCAATACAAAGACCAGGTAAAGCCTTCCTGTGCTATTAATCTATACACCTGTACCCCTCTAACCACTGCCAGGCTGTGTCTGAATCAGAGCCCTGTTCCCTGTCCACTGTCCCCTGTCCACTCAGACCCCTGTCTACTATGTGCCCTGTCCCCTCACATTGCAAGCAGTGTGCGAAAGAAATCCCGCAAAACTCTTTCCAAACTAGTGAGGAAGTAGTTCGTAATATCTTTTTTAATTTTTTAATTTTTATTCAGAATATCAATGAGTTAACATATGACAATTGTTACAAAGTGTAGACTATGGATGAAGATAGAATTAACAAAAATAAAAAAAAGAGTATTTCGTAAGGTGACCCACTCTTGTACCATAGATATGCATATACGCTCTACTTCTTTTACGTTTTTACTTCCGGGTTACTTACTGAAATTGTCAGATGAGTGCACAGTTCTGCAGATGAGTGTTCTCCTGAATTCCCTCAACAAAACCCTGGAAATAAGAGGTTCATCCTGGTATTTTAAGTGCCCCCCAAAGGGTGTAGGGCCCCCCAAAGGGTGTAGGGCCCCAGTATTCATAAAGCCTTCCTGCGCTCTTAATATGGAGGAGTATTAACCCCTGGAGCGCTGTGGCCCCCTGTAGGCGGACAAGCTGAACTCCAGGATGAAGCAGCTGAAGAGGCAGCTGGAAGAGGCTGAGGAGGAGGCACAACGTGCTAATGCTAACCGCCGCAAACTGCAGCGCGAGCTGGAGGACGCCACCGAGTCCGCCGACGCCATGAACCGCGAGGTCAGCACCCTGAAGAGCAAGCTCAGGTACGCCCGCCACGCCCTAACACGCCCGCCACGCCCTAACACGCCCGCCACCCCCTGCCACGCCCGCCACCCCCCGCTACGCCCTAACACGCCCGCCACCCCCCGCCACGCCCTAACACGCCCGCCACCCCTAACACCGCCCGCCACCCCCACCACGCCCCGCCACGCCCTAACACGCCCGCCACCCCCGCCACGCCCTAACACGCCCGCCACCCCCACCACGCCCTAACACGCCCGCCACCCCTAACACGCCCGCCACCCCCCACCACGCCCGCCACGCCCCTAACACGCCCGCCACCCCCGCCATTTTAACACGGCCCGCCGTGATGCTCTCACAGCCTCCCAATACAATTACTCTCATTTTTATGGAAATGCAAACTCCACTTTCTTTCACACAAGCCTTGAGTAGAATTAATAATTTGGCCCTCAGATTTGTGAATGATGTAGCTTTGTTGTTTTGTGTGTGAGTGTGTCTGTGAGTGTGTGAGAGTGTGAGAGTGTGTGAGTGTGTGAGAGTGTGGAAGCTCTGATCACATGATGTGGGTTTGTGCGGAAGCTCTGATCACATGATCTGTTTGTTCCAGGCGTGGGACCTGCCCTTCGCTATGAGACGCATCGTCAGCCGTGCGGGAATCGAGAGCGACGAGGAGAGCGAGCCCAAAAGCGAGTCTTCTGAACCCAAACCCGAGTGAATGATCTGCCACTAACCTCCACAGCGCCAACATGGGGCTGGAGGAGTGAACTGCAACTCTTTCTCTCTCTCTCTCACACACACACACACACACACACACACAGGCGCACATGCACACACACACAACCTGACCCAACATACATAAACACGCATAAACAAATACATGGTAACAAATAAAACACTGTTGACAGATTCAAAACTAACGCCAAGGCTCATTGCTGTAACCAACCCATAATCACATTAAATATTGTACATCGCTAGTATTGTTTGTTGATGCACAATGGACAATCTTTGTGGTGTATTTAGTGCGATGGACAGACAATCCTCACACATTCAGACAATCAGCAGACATGCGTGAACAGAACAGGGGCCAAATTACTCTGCTCTTCCTTCTCTGGAATTTCAAAATTATCATATTTTTTGTAAGGAAACATTCCAATTATGTTGTCCAGTTTGTGGGTCTATTTTTCTAACTGAATGAAGAAATGTAAGGAACATGTGGGATGGGTGGGGCAGACATTAGGGGACCAAAGTAATATTGCAATCTAGAGATTTGTATTTTATCTGAAGTTTTATAATGGTTAAACTATGGAAGTACTACAGGTTAATGTACACTCTTTTCTCTCTCTCTCTCTCTCTCTCTCCCTCTCTCTCTCTCTCTCTCTCTCTCTTTCTGCACTTCTGTTTATGAAGCAGGTTTATGCTGTTAAATTTAGCTGCAGTTTGTACCGCGCGTCAAACTTAAGTACTTAGGGCTTGTGAGATGCTAGTCCAGCATTTAACACGCACGCATTTCGAGTTCACGCACAGAGGCACGTAGATGTTCACGGCAACGCCAAGATTTCGGAGACCTTGCGGGTCAATGCACGTGTAGTCCTCTTGAGTGGGGGAGGATTTAGGCATTCTGGCTCCCGTTTGGAGACTCGGGTGTACCCTCACTCAGGAGGAGCACATGCCCCTGATATACAGGGGACTGAAGGACCAGATGAAGATAAGAATATTAAAAGCATGCAGAAGTATGACACAAGCTCTTAAGTGTATATATAGACACGCTAACACGCATCATAGCCTTATAACCACAGTTAAATTCTACTGGTGAAGTTATTTTGGGGTTTGTTTTTTGGGGAGGGGGGGGGGGGGGGGTTCATGTCTTTAAGATTTTATACCTGTGTGTTTATTACTGTCAGTGTTTTATATATATATATGCAAAAGCAGGGCTATTGGGATGACAGGATGTCTGTCTCTCCGCACACACTGTATTCTCTGGGCACAGCTTTGCGAATGATTGACAGAGCCCCCCCCCCCCCCCCCCCCCCCCAAATATGTACCTGCATGTTGGTGAAAATTTCAGCATTACTGTTTCTTCATCATTCCTCATCGCTGCTCTTTTCTTCAAACTACAGCCCCATTTCTCTTCCCTTTTCAACTTCCCCTGCCCCAAAACATGGGGTGGGGGTGGGTGAGTCGTCCGGCTTGTGGGGGTTTGAGGAGGGTTTGAGGAGGGTTTGAGGAGGGTTTGGGGAGGGTTTGAGGAGGGTTTGGGGATCCCGCAAGCTGTGTTCAGTTTAGCTTTTTTTTTTTCTTTCGTTTTTCGCTCACACTGCTGGGTAGTGAGAGAAATTGTCATTATCAACGATGGATGAATTTAATAATGAATCTCTCCTCGCGGTTAACTCTCCTAATCCTAATTTTGTACTGTTCATTTGCTCTGCTGCTCTGAAGAAAAGAAAAAAAAAGATCTATTAAAAAAAAAAATTTAAAAAAAAAAGATCAATCTTGAATTGTTGGTATTATTGCAATAAAGATGGCTTTCTCAACTGCTACCCGACTACCGTTTTGCTTCTTATAACACCATGATCTTGGCACCAAGTTATCAAACCTCACGGGACATGTTGACGATGGCCTTTATGCAATTATTCTGCCTAAGATTCAAACCTACATCCCTTCATAAATGCCTAACGATTATCAACTGCCACTGAAGAGCGCACAGTTACAATGTTTTGCCACCTGAGGGCGCCTATAGCCCAATTCTTTCACTTCGCCACTGCTCTCATGCAGAAGCAAACCGAAACCGGTTTATAACAGCTGCAAGTGGTTGGTGGTCCTGTTCCCCACGCATAAAAGACAAAACAAAACGATTATTCAGCAGCCTACACCATATAGAGAACGGGGGAACCGATGCTAGGGCCGCACTGCTCATTTATAAACTTAAAGTAGCATATTTAACGTTAATCGAAACCGATGCATGCGATAATTTATCGGTCTACCAAACTACGTCACACACTCGCTACTTTGGCCGTACAAGTCCCGCCTTAATACAGAATTGACTAATAAAAACATAGATTGCTGTAATCTAGCCATCAAAATACGAGATTTACGGGGTTCTTTTTGTCTTTAACAGGTCTGAACAAATGATGATCCTTTCTTTTATAACTATTTTACGTCATCGTAGGACAGGTAGAACTTTTCCGGAAGAGACTGGAAGGCTGCGTTTTGCACTCAATAGCTTGCTAATTACGAAATATTGTCGATGTATTTAAGTCTGTAGTTTCTCATTTTTTAATTTAACGTCATATCTTTGTAGGACTCTTAGGTCGCTTTCTTACTTAATTTCGTTTAGCAGTAGGCTACACTCATGCAAAGGTTAGCGTAGCTATCTAGCGATCTAGGCAGCGCATTACATTAGCAATCTAACCAGGACCGAGAAGCCTTTAGTTGACTTGTAAGGTGACCCCCAGTTGTTGAACTGATTGTTAGAAAGTCTCGTCGCCTGGACTCGCTAGCTGTCAAGATGACCGCTTGGGCAGTTGGCATTGGCCCGTAGCTAAACGGAAGATAAACGCCCAGGTAAGTGCTATCGACTCACACACAGATAACGACACAAGTTAGCTAGCTAAGTTACCTCGGTCAATAGCTAGCTGGTCAGCTAAATAGTGATAGAATAGAAACGGTTGTGCAGTAATAGCTAGCTATAGCGATGTTTAAAAAAATTATTGCTAAGTATGCATTGCACGGTTTGAGATGGATGTAGCTCCCATAGACAGTTGCGTTTAACGTCACTTGTTGTCATTCCCCTTAATCCCCGATCTTCATCTTCAAGGGTTCACTTCCGAGACGTTCTCCTGTTAGGCTATGTTACACAACAATCGTGTTACCGGTGGTTAAGACGGCACTTCAATAAAACGCTGTTATCAATTTAGCGAACTTTACGGGATCCTGAGGGTTGTTCAGTTATTGGCTCAATATTAATAACTCCGATAATGTAGCTAGTTATGTCACAGTCTTAATGGTCAATCTGAACCAACGGCTTACTTCTGGCCAGGTAAATATGACATTGAACCTATATTGACCGCAGTTACATTTCATCAGTATTACGTTGTGAGAATTAAGCTACCGAACATTATCTGATATATAAACAGTGCAGTGTCTTTACTTTAGATGCTATATAACGTAAGCCTTCTGTATGTAGCCTACTATACACTGCTGTGGTTACACAGATGGATATGAACAGGCTTTATGTGTAACGTTAAATAACTACATACAGGAGTCGGCACAACATTTGTTCGTAGGATTAGAAATGACTAGTTTGACTGTGTTAATTCTACAGGCTTGTACCAGCGTGCCTCTTGTAATGCACTAGACCGTGATTTGTGATGAGTTAATATGTAACTGTGTGGCGTTAGCTCTATAATGTGTAACATTGCGTGAGTCAGGTGATTTGAGCTGCACTATATACTACACAGTTGTGCGTGATCCGGTGATCCTTTCCTCGTGCACGGAGCTCTACTGTTGCGTGGCAATTTTTCCCCACACTTTTTATCATCATATTTTCTACAGAACCAACGGGGTGTTTTAAGACCATCGTGTGTGTGGTTTGATTTTGGAAGGCGATTTTTTTTTCCTCCCACCCTTCTTGTCCCGTGCACAGATAGTGCAGGAGAACGGCGGCCGAAGAAGGAGGTGAAATATTAGAGGTGAAAGGTCCCATGATACAGCAGAGTTTCTAGTGCATCCGTCAGCACCCAGATGGAGCTGGCAATAGTGAGTATATCGTCCGTGTGTGTGAGCTTTGGAAGTGTGTGTTATGGCCCGTCGTGTTGGGTGAGCATTAGTTTAAGTACAGCCACTTACCCCCCCCCGTGTTTCTATAAGTGTCTTTATGTTTGGTGTTGAAGTGTGTTTTTATCGCTATGCTTCTCCCATTAGATCTGGGCCCATATGCGCGCGCGCGTGTGTGCCTGAGTGTATTTACACTACATTAAAGCTCATAGAATTGCGTGAAGAGAGAAGGACACGCGAGTACTGTATGAGGAACGGAGCGTGCCTGTTCCCACTTTGCTCTGGGACGTCTTATGTCCAGTGGAGGATTTGAAGTTGTTGCCCGCTACTTACAGGCTTAGTTGCATCACACTTAACAGAAAGGGACTATGTGGAGGTGCGTCTCTCCAAGCGGTCCGGTTGGGCGGCAAAAGCTTGGCCTTGTTTTTTTTATTCAATGCTTCCACCTGCAGTTTTAAAAATGCATTTAAACAATTTTGCACCTTACATCAACAATCCAAAGTGAATATAACATGAAAAGAAGAGAGAAGAGGGGCACATTTAGGCAAATAGTCAAAGTTAAAATGTGAATCTTTTATTAGTTTTGTTGTCCCCAGGCCTATGTTCTACCTGCTCTGCTGTGAAAGTCCAGCTCTGGGTTCTGTTCTAAATTCGCTGTGAAACACTCATCCAGAATAAGACGCTCTCGCTCGGCAGTTGGGGAATGCCTGGTTTAAAAAAAATAAAAAAGCCCAGTGGAGTTAATAGGGCAGTTGGCAGGTTAACACAGTGATCAGATTTGGATGAGGGGTAAATCATACAAACGTTATCAGGAAAAGCAAACAAACAACCAAAACCTTGGCACTGAGTTTCATTTGGGTGTGTGGAGATCTGCTGGAGTTTATACAAGGTCTGGACTCGCACACTGAAAGAAACCCAAACCTCATTCTAAAGCTTTTTATATTATTTAATTTCTAGTGTGTGCATTGGGAGAAAAAAAATCACAAGCATTTTAATGGCGTTGTATCAGACTCACGATGGTGAGAATGTGGCTAAAACAGTGTCAGTTTATTGTTATTGCTCTATTAAAGAGGTGCACTTTTTGTTGCACAACTTTTTGTGAAAATAAATATTACTAAAAAATAAACGTTTTCTAGGTTTGAGTTTGAGTGTGTGCGTCCAGTGCTTTAATGAACTGTGCCCGTATTCTCTATATTAGACTTACACACCAGCCAGTCTGCCAGTGTGCATCAGACATGTTTCAGAATCAGTGGCGGGCAGGAGTGTCCTGAATTTACAAACAGCAGATAACTTTCTGTTCACAAATGATCAAGGGGGTATACTACGAAGCAGGATTACTGAGTTAGCTGGATAACTACACTGTGTAAAACCCGGAACCTTCCCAAATCTGGAACATGGCCTGAAGTAAAAACAGCTGTTTTGGGTTTTACTCAGTGCAGTTATCCAGCTAATTGAGTAATCCTGCTTCGTAGTATACCCCCCCAACTAACTCAGTAATCCTGCTTCGTAGTATACCCCCCAACTAACTGAGTAATCCTGCTTCGTAGTATACCCCCCGGGTAAAATTTTGGAGAATGGTGACATTATACATGTGTAATAAGTTGCCAGTAGAATAAATTATTGATGTCAACATTAATGAAAAATACAGAATTGAGTATGAAGGAGATTAGGATGGCCAGATTGAAAAGGCCGTAAGAAGTTTATAATATACACTGTTGAGATATGACATAACCACAGTGAATATTGTAACTGTGTTTGGGAATTTTCACTACGGAAACTCTGCTCATATTAATTGGGGTGTCTCGGGGAAACTCTGCTCATATTAATTGGGGTGTAAGAGCACCGTCCACAAGCTCATTGTGAGCTGCGGCGTCGGCGGTTCGAGTCCGGCCGCGCAACCTTTATTGCATATCTCTTCCTCTTCCTCTTCCTCTCTCTCTCTCAGTCCCATTATTACTGTCTCTCTCCATTGTGCTGTCCAATGAAGCTGAAAACCCCTAAAAAAAACAAACAAAACATTTTTTATTAAATGAATGAATCATATTAGTTTATGTTTGTTAATGTTGACTAATCTTCATAATCTGTACTAATGTTACCAATGTATAAATCAGTTAATAATGCTGTATTTATGTGCTTTATGTGTGATGAAGGGTATTTTAGGTACTTACAGAAGTTTCTCATGACCTGCCAGCTCCACATAAGCAGAGTCAAGGAAGGGCGGGGTTAGGCGCCAAGCCCCCGTGCTTCCTGCGTCCCTATTGGTCAACACAAACCTGAGTGACATAATTATTGCTATGACACCTAGAGGAACAGAGGGCAGAGGCGGGGTTGTAGGTGCCAATCACAGAGCAGCAAGGCGGAGCTACACTGTCCCACAGTGTGCAGTATAAGAGATGCTTCTACAGATATTACACAGGCAATAATGCACACACAGGAACACACGCGGCTGGAATAATGACTCATGGCATTTTTAAACGATAAGAGTTGGCTCGTGTGTGAGTGAGTGTGTGAGTGAGAAGTGCAGTTGTGCATTCTGTATTTATATGTATTATACATATCTACAGGGAGAGGGTTGAGAGCAGTGTATCAGGGTGCTGTGTGTATGTATTATACATATCTACAGGGAGAGGGTTGAGAGCAGTGTATCAGGGTGCTGTGTGTATGTATTATACATATCTACAGGGAGAGGGTTGAGAGCAGTGTATCAGGGTGCTGTTTGTATGTATTATACATATCTACAGGGAGAGGGTTGAGAGCAGACAGTGTATCAGGGTGCTGTGTGTATGTATTATACATATCTACAGGGAGAGGGTTGTGGGGGAAGTGGGTGGAGCATTACTGTGTGTGAGCTGTGATGGTAACATGGACAGTTTCTATACGGAGTAAAGCATTCATACTGTGCTGGTTGTACTGTTGGTCTGTACACGGCTGTGTGTCCGTGTTTTTGGTGTTCATACTGTGTGTAGGTTGTACTGTTGGTCTGTACGTGGCTGTGTTTTTGGTGTGTTGCTGATCTTTATTTTGTCTGTTGAGCATTTAGAATGAAAATGCAGTTGTATGTTTTGCCTATATGTAATGTGTGTGTATGTGTATATGTGTGCGTGTGTGTATATATATATGTATGTGTGTGTGTGTGTGTGTGTGTGTGTATATATATGTATGTGTGTGTGTGTATATATATGTATGTGTGTGTGTGTATATATATGTATGTATGTGTGTGTGTGTGTGTGTGTGTGTGTGTGTGTATATATATGTATGTGTGTGTGTGTATATATATGTATGTGTGTGTGTGTATATATATGTATGTATGTGTGTGTGTGTGTGTGTGTGTATATATATATGTATGTGTGTGTGTGTATATGTCTGTGTGTATATATATATATGTGTGTGTGTGTGTGTGTGTATATATATATGTGTGTGTGTGTGTGTGTGTGTGTCTGTGTGTGTATATATATGTACACTACTCACAAAAAGTTAGGGATATTTGGCTTTCGGGTGAAATTTATGGAAAATGTAAGTTCACGCTACAGTGATATTATACGTATCATGAAAGTAGGGCATTTAAGTAGAAGCATGCAATGGTGATTTCCTCATCTCAAACAATTTATTGAAACAAAAGCCAACAACAGTGGTGGGTATACCACAACAAAAATGTCAATGTCTCAATAACTTGTCATGTGCCCTTGAGCATCAATTACAGCTTGACAACGACGTCTCATGCTGTTCACAAGTCGACTTATTGTCTGCTGAGGCATGGCATCCCACTCTTCTTGAAGGGCGGCCCTCAGGTCATTGAGGTTCTGGGGTACAGAGTTACGAGCCTCTACACGGTGAGTCAGCTGATCCCATAGGTTTTCTATGGGATTCAGGTCTGGAGAAAGTGCAGGCCACTCCATTTGAGGTACCCCAGTCTCCAGTAGCCTTTCCCTAATGATGCGACCTCGATGAGCTGGAGCATTGTCGTCCATGAAGATGAAATTAGGCCTGTGTTGTTCATGCAGGGGCACAATGACTGGATTAATGATGTTATTCAGGTAGTATGGGCTTGTCACTGTACCATTCACAAAGTGTAGGGCAGTTCTGTATTGACTAGACACACCTGCCCACACTGTAACACCGCCACCACCAAAGGGTCGTCTGGTGACAACAGTGGCTGATGCATAGCGCTCTCCTTGACGTCTCCAACATCGTTGGCGGCCATCATTTCTGCTCAACGTGAATCGACTTTCATCAGAGAACAGCACTGAGGCCCACTGGTCCCTCGTCCAGCGTAAATGCTCCCTGGCCCATGCAAGACGATGACGCCTGTGCCTGGTGGTGTGGTCAGGTACCCTTGCAGGTCGTCTAGCACGCAGACCACGCTGATGTAAACGGTTTCGAATGGTCTGACGTGACACTTGGGTGCCTCTCACCTCCCTTAAATGTCTGGAGTTGAGTGGCATTCATCATCTGGTTCCGCAGGGCACTGTTCACAATGAAGCGGTCATCAGTGTGGGATGTGGCCAAAGGACGTCCACTTCTATGCCTTTCTGTGACTCTTCCAGTCTCTCTGTATCTCTGTTGCAACCTGCTGATGACACTCTGTGACACTCTAAGCTCAGTGGCCACTTCCCTCTGAGAACATCCTGTTTGAAGCCTCGCAATGGCGAGGTACTGTTGATCAATTGTTAGGTGTCGTCTTGGTCTCATGATGTCAAAATGTGAACAGCATGATGAAGAGGACTGTTTAAATACCAATTCTAATTGAACCAGGAAATTTATTGGTCGATTCATGGATCAAACACCTGTTGTGAATTTTGCCGTTCAGCTCCTTGTTAGAGAACAGCAAGTTGTGCAAAAAGTACTGAAACATTGAATAGTTGGACATGTGCATTCAAAAGTTTAGAGAAGGTCAAATTAATATCACCTGTAAAGGTTATAGTGCATTTTAGGTTCATCCTGAAATTTCACCCGAAAGCCGAATATCCCTAACTTTTTGTGAGTAGTGTATATATATATATACACTACTCACAAAAAGTTAGGGATATTCGGCTTTCGGGTGAAATTTCAGGATGAACCTAAAATGCACTATAACCTTTACAGGTGAAATTAATTTGACCTTCTCTAAACTTTTGAATGCACATGTCCAACTATTCAATGTTTCAGTACTTTTTGCACAACTTGCTGTTCTCTAACAAGGAGCTGAACGGCAAAATTCACAACAGGTGTTTGATCCATGAATCGACCAATAAATTTCCTGGTTCAATTAGAATTGGTATTTAAACAGTCCTCTTCATCATGCTGTTCACATTTTGACATCATGAGACCAAGACGACACCTAACAATTGATCAACAGTACCTCGCCATTGCGAGGCTTCAAACAGGATGTTCTCAGAGGGAAGTGGCCGCTGAGCTTAGAGTGTCACAGAGTGTCATCAGCAGGTTGCAACAGAGATACAGAGAGACTGGAAGAGTCACAGAAAGGCATAGAAGTGGACGTCCTTTGGCCACATCCCACACTGATGACCGCTTCATTGTGAACAGTGCCCTGCGGAACCGGATGATGAATGCCACTCAACTCCAGGCACATTTAAGGGAGGTGAGAGGCACCCAAGTGTCACGTCAGACCATTCGAAACCGTTTACATCAGCGTGGTCTGCGTGCTAGACGACCTGCAAGGGTACCTGACCACACCACCAGGCACAGGCGTCATCGTCTTGCATGGGCCAGGGAGCATTTACGCTGGACGAGGGACCAGTGGGCCTCAGTGCTGTTCTCTGATGAAAGTCGATTCACGTTGAGCAGAAATGATGGCCGCCAACGATGTTGGAGACGTCAAGGAGAGCGCTATGCATCAGCCACTGTTGTCACCAGACGACCCTTTGGTGGTGGCGGTGTTACAGTGTGGGCAGGTGTGTCTAGTCAATACAGAACTGCCCTACACTTTGTGAATGGTACAGTGACAAGCCCATACTACCTGAATAACATCATTAATCCAGTCATTGTGCCCCTGCATGAACAACACAGGCCTAATTTCATCTTCATGGACGACAATGCTCCAGCTCATCGAGGTCGCATCATTAGGGAAAGGCTGCTGGAGACTGGGGTACCTCAAATGGAGTGGCCTGCACTTTCTCCAGACCTGAATCCCATAGAAAACCTATGGGATCAGCTGACTCACGTGTAGAGGCTCGTAACTCTGTACCCCAGAACCTCAATGACCTGAGGGCCGCCCTTCAAGAAGAGTGGGATGCCATGCCTCAGCAGACAATAAGTCGACTTGTGAACAGCATGAGACGTCGTTTGTCAAGCTGTAATTGATGCTCAAGGGCACATGACAAGTTATTGAGACATGACATTTTTGTTGTGGTATACCCACCACTGTTGTTGGCTTTTGTTTCAATAAATTGTTTGAGATGAGGAAATCACCATTGCCTGCTTCTACTTAAATGCCCTACTTTCATGATACGTATAATATCACTGTAGCGTGAACTTACATTTTCCATAAATTTCACCCGAAAGCCAAATATCCCTAACTTTTTGTGAGTAGTGTA
>CM056387.1:18235137-18327419 GCA_029718625.1 Synaphobranchus kaupii | reverse complement strand
CCTCCTACCCCCTCTCTCCTACCCCCTCTCTCCTACCCCCTCTCTCCTACCCCCTCTCTCCTACCCCCTCTTCTCCTACCCCCTCTCTCCTACCCCCTCTCTCCTACCCCCTCTCTCCTACCCCCTCTCTCCTACCCCCTCTCTCCTACCCCCTCTCTCCTACCCCCTCTCTCCTACCCCCTCTCTCCTACCCCTCTCTCCTACCCCCTCTCTCACCCCCTCTCTCCCTACCCCCCCTCTCTCCTACCCCCTCTCTCCCTACCCCCTCTCTCCCTACCCCCTCTCTCCTACCCCCTCTCTCCTACCCCCTCTCATCCTACCCCCTCTCTCTCCTACCCCCCTCTCTCCTACCCCCCTCTCTCCTACCCCCTCACCCTCTCTCCTACCCCCTCTCTCCTACCCCCTCTCTCCTACCCCCTCTCTCCTACCCCCTCTCTCCTACCCCCTCTCTCCTACCCCTCTCTCCTACCCCCCTCTCTCCTACCCCCTCTCTCCTACCCCTCTCTCTCCCTTTCTCTACCCTTCCTACCCCCTCTCTCCTCTCTCCTTTCTCTACCTCCTACCCTCCTCTCTCCTACCCCCCTCTCTCCTACCCCCTCTCCTACCTCCTCTCTCCTACCCCCTCTCTCCTTTCTCTACCTCCTACCTCCTCTCCTTCATCCCTCTCTCCCTCTGTTCCTGTCTGCTGCTCCCTCACACTCCCCAAATCACCTGCTGTTTCCATCTGAGTGTTATTAACTGGGCCTGTGTGTGTGTGTGTGTGTGTGTGTGTGTGTGTGTGTGTGTGTGTGTGTGTGTGTGTGTGTACGTGTGTGTACACACGCGCGTGTTGAGTGCCTGTGTTAACATCTCCCCCCCCCCCCCCCCCCTCTCCCTCTCCCCCCCCCCCTCTCTCTCTCTCTCTCTCTCCTCTCTCTCTCAGTCCCTTTGTGCGCTGTATACCAGGTGTGGGGCTGTACTTCAGCACATTCTACTCTCTGAAGCAGCACTTCTTCCTGGAGCGAGCTCCACATGCCTGGGAGGCTGTGCTGCTGGGGGCGGGGGCCAGAACTGTGGCGGGGGGTCTGCATGCTGCCCGTCACCGTCATCAAAACCCGCTTCGAGGTGAGCCACCATCCAATCAGGGAGGAGCAGGTATAAACTGAGCCACCATCCAATCAGGGAGGAGCAGGTATAACTATGGCTGTGTTGTTTTACAGAGAGGCAGGTATAACTATGGCTGTGTTGTGTTACAGAGCGGCAGGTATAACTATGGCTGTGTTGTGTTACAGAGCGGCAGGTATAACTATGGCTGTGTTGTGTTACAGAGCGGCAGGTATAACTATGGCTGTGTTGTGTTACAGAGAGGCAGGTATAACTATGGCTGTGTTGTGTTACAGAGCGGCAGGTATAACTATGGCTGTGTTGTGTTACAAGAGGCAGGTATAACTATGGCTGTGTTGTGTTACAGAGCGGCAGGTATAACTATGGCTGTGTTGTGTTATAGAGCAGCAGGTATAACTATGGCTGTGTTGCATTACAGAGCGGCAGGTATAACTGGCTGTGTTGTGTTACAAGAGGCAGGTATAACTATGGCTGTGTTGTGTTACAGAGCGGCAGGTATAACTATGCCTGTGTTGTGTTACAAGAGGCAGGTATAACTATGGCTGTGTTGCGTTACAGAGCGGCTGGTATAACTATGGCTGTGTTGTGTTACAAGAGGCAGGTATAACTATGGCTGTGTTGTGTTACAAGCGGCAGGTATAACTATGGCTGTGTTGTGTTACAGAGAGGCAGGTATAACTATGGCTGTGTTGCATTACAGAGCGGCAGGTATAAACTATGCCTGTGTTGCATTACAGAGCGGCAGGTATAACTATGGCTGTGTTGTGTTACAAGAGGCAGGTATAACTATGGCTGTGTTGTGTTACAGAGCGGCAGGTATAACTATGGCTGTGTTGTGTTACAGAGAGGCAGGTATAACTATGGCTGTGTTGCATTACAGAGCGGCAGGTATAACTATGCCTGTGTTGTGTTACAAGAGGCAGGTATAACTATGGCTGTGTTGCGTTACAGAGCGGCTGGTATAACTACAGCAGTGTGCTGGGAGCTCTGTGCAAGTGTGTGTAACTGTGTTGTACTGTGTTACAGAGCGGCAGGTATAACTACAGCAGTGTGCTGGGAGCTCTGCGCAGTGTGTGTAACACAGAGGGGACCCAGAGCTCTGTTCTCAGGCTTGACGGCCACTCTGCTCCGAGACGCCCCCTTCTCTGGCATATACGTCATGTTCTACACCCAGAGCAAGAAGACACTGCCACCAGGTAGGTACTGTGTGTGCATGTGCGTGCGTGCGTGCGTGCGTGCGAGTGAGAGAGTAAGTGTGTGTTGTCTATATTTGTTTGTCCTGTTGTTTTCTACAAGCAGGCATTGATGCATGGTCCATGTTTGAATACAATTAACCCTTTAAGGTGTAAAGATCACAAATAATTGTTAAATGAACATTCTAATGCTGATGATGTAACAATCACTGCTGGTAATTGAAAGCAGTGGAGTTCTAGAACACTGAGAGATTCCAAAAAACATTCCAAAAAATCTGCTCTTCAAAGGGTTAAAGTTGCAGTTGCCATGTGTGTAACTAGACTTTCCCTTCTCTCTCACTCTCACACTCACTCTCTCTCTCCTCTCTCTCTCAGAGATCAGCTCATCTCTCTACGCTCCTCTGGGGAATTTTAGCTGTGGGGTGCTGGCAGGGGTTCTGGCCTCCCTGGTAACTCAGCCTGCTGACGTGGTGAAGACGCACATTCAAGTGAGCCCGCATCAGCACACACGCACACGGGACGCGGTGCGCTTCATATACACGGTGAGGCGCGTTCCTCCCCCGTGTCTGCGTGGGGTTCCTCCCGCAGTCCTCAGTCAACCAACCAAACGACCCTGATGCCATTCATTACAGTGTGCTTTATGTACCCTTTACTGTACATGATGATTATAGATCCACCCCTACTAATGGTGTTTCCTACAAACTCAGTCTGGCTCCCTCTCTCTCCCTCTCTCTCTCTCTCTCCCTCTCTCTACCTCTCTCCCTCTGTCTCCCTCTCTCTCCCTCTCTCTCCCTCTCTCTCCCCTCTCTCTCCCTCTCTCTACCTCTCTCTCTCTCTCTCCCTCTCTCTCCCTCTCTCTCTCTCCCCTCTCTCTCTCCCTCTCTCTCTCTCTCCCTCTCTCTCTACCTCTCTCTACCTCTCTCTCCCTCTCTCTCTCTCTCAAATTCAAATTCAAATGTGCTTTATTTGCATGACAAGTAAACTTGTGTTGCACAAGCATTGATACATAAATGACAAAAAAACAAAACAAAAACATGAACAACAACAACCCCCCCCCCCCCCCCCCCTCTCTCTCTCTCTCTCTCTCTCTCTCTCTCTCTCTCTCAGGAGTATGGCGTGAGCGGGTTCTTCCGGGGGGCAGTGCCTCGGTCACTCAGGAGGACTCTGATGGCAGCGATGGCCTGGACTGTTTATGAGCAACTAATGCACAAAATGGGGCTGAAATCATGAGGGAGAGAGAGGAGGAGGAGGAGGAAGAGAGAGTGCATGTATTAGTGAGGAGAAGGTGTGTATGTGTCTGTGTGCTGAAGTTCACTGAGAGATTATATAAAACAGGTTACATTGACCTGCAGTGGTCAGGTTGACCTACAGTGGTCAGGTTGACCTACAGTAAACTTATCAAACCATATAGTGGCCCCTCTGTCTATCCCACCCATAGCCTGTCTGAATGACATGAAACCCCACCATAGCCTGTCTGAATGACATGGTGAAACCCCACCATAGCTTGTCTGAATGACATAGTAAAACATGACCTGAGAGATGATCCACACTGACTGCCACATAACTCCGATGCCCATAAGAGTACAGGCCTTATATTGCGTGTTAAACTTTTATTCTGCCTTGCCCATATTTATTTATTTTTTAGACCATGCTAATATATATATTATTTGGGACAGGGTATGTCTTAGACTTTGATGCACACTTGAAGTAAGCACAGGTGCTGAGAAAAGTACTCTTAATCTAGTCCGGGGATAGCTGTGTATTGGAATTTCTGCCTCGTGCTCTGCTTTGATTTAACACACCTGGTTTATATGGACATTACTCAAAATGCCAGAGCGAGCTGTGGTGAGAGGTACTGCAGTTACAGTGGTGGTGAGAGGTACTGCAGTTACAGTGGCAGTAGTTTCACACAGTGAAGCATTCTCAGATGACACGTCATATGATTTCCCTGGATGAAGTGACAACATAAGGCCGAATGCAGAATGCAGAATGCGTCGCTTGAATGCAACGGCTCCTCGTTTGTGAATGCACTTTATGATGTTGAAGAGAAGAGTCAGTATTCAGCTCTTAATGCAAGGCCACGTCTGCTGAACAATCCCAGAATGCCTGGCGTTTATTACCTGGACTGCTTCCCTTGCACCCTGGCCTCTATTGTACAGAGATGCAGTGGACTTGGGGTCCGAGTGTACTGCTTTTTACCACATTGCTATGCTTTTTTAAAAATAAAAAAAACATTTTCTTTGTTATTAGAACACTGTTAATGGTATTTATAATTTTTATTTTATTTCTATTGCGGATATTTTGTTTGTGTGGTGTGCCTGTATCACATTTTAGCTTTTTTTTTTATTAAAGGAAAAGATTTTGGTTTGCAACACTAGTTTTGTTTTTATGTCATTGAGTGACTCTTTATGGTAGGTAATGTCTGTAGAGATACTGACGTTGCTACACAGTTGGCTGTTCCGTGGACAGTGGGAAAGAGGTTTTGATATGTAGGATGACCCTGCCAAAAATAGACCACACTGACATAGGGGTTACACATGGTCATTTTGGGAATTACCCAAATTATCTTGGCTACTTGTAGTCTGCAAATCCATTCACACTATTTGGAATGAAACCCACTGAAATAATCAAAACTTATAGAAATTAAAACTCTTCACCCACCCAGTAAATATATGTTAACTTCAAGGTGCAATAATGTGCTTTTTCCATCTGTTTAAGATAGGTGTTTCATCCTTGGTATGTTCATACATACACGCGTGCACACACACACGTGCACACACACGCACACACACATACACGCACACACTTTCTTTTGGTGCCTGCCGCCCTTAGCCCTGCTTTACACAATGTTACACGTGATAGCGCTATAGCGCTGTGCCTATCCTTCGAAAAGAGCTGTCTGGAAAAGATAAGAGTGAGAACTTGGGAGAGGACGGGATAAATTATGAGGGACAGAGATATTAAGGCATTTAAGTGAAAAAGAGAAGTTGATTAACAAGCTGTGAAAAGCTCTGACTTGGTTTCCATGGGTAACTGTTTAGCATGGACATTGACCCCTTTTCCGTTAGTTGAATCAGCCATTTAAATATTTTAAACATGGAGTGCATCTGAAAACATGCATCTTAAGGTGACCAAAAAAAAGTCTTAGCACAGTAGTGAATTTATGCTACTGTCTTGTGGCTTGGCTTAGGCTGCTTGCAAACAAGTTAAATTTCAAAGTTTTCACAGCTGAAATAGACTTGGGCCACTTGTATATACCATTTTAGGTAAAACAATTTACCCGGCCGCACACATCTTTAAAAGGTTTACCGTTAGGCTACTTTGCTCAGGGAAAGTTTTCAGAGCATTTTCTGTAGACACTTCGCAATATATTCAACTGTCTCTGAACAATCAGCTTTAAAGAACAATTTACTAAATAGGTTTAAATAAACACTGCCCCCATACATTAAAAATGCAATGCAGATATCCTGTCAAAGATCAAAATAACCCGTGTATCAGAACCTTCCACTATTTGTCCCCTAAATTATCCTAAAGTTAATCCCAGTCGCCAATTATTTTATACCCCAGTTCACTGCCCCCTCGATCCCCATTTATCCCTCTGCATGCATCATGTCGAACAATTTGCACAATCGTAGGGTACACTTTGTAATCCATCGGAACACCATATCTCTCAGCAAATAGTTACAACACAGGTCACGCTTTTACCGAGAATTCGCCGTCTCAACATATGTCTTAATATGGTCTCGCTATTCCGCTGTCTTAATATGGTCCACCGGCTTCGCCTCGTTTCTGCAGTGCCGTTGTGATGTTATACTGACATCTAGTGAATAGAGAGGTACAGATGCACAGAGTCTAGTCTACGTTATAACAATTATGCATAATCATTCTAATGTATGATTACAGTAGGTATTTGTGTAGTATTATTGTAATTGTTTTCCATTAAGAGGCTTATTAATGCACATTTTTTATTGGGTTCAGAACCATTTTCTTGCTTACCGGGGCTGACAGTTTTGACACTGTCTTAAAAAATGTTTTTTTCATTTGTGGTAAATTATCAGTGCGTATTTCATTAATACAGTAAAATCTTGTCTTCAGAACTATTTGCCGACTACAATTACCATTACCACCATGACGGAAATGCTACGGTCACGTGTATGCCACAGGAAGGGTTGAGTATAAAAATGACATCACTTCCTCCCATCGGCCTTTTT
The DNA here is from genome assembly GCA_029718625.1 of Synaphobranchus kaupii. Classification (NCBI taxonomy): domain Eukaryota; kingdom Metazoa; phylum Chordata; class Actinopteri; order Anguilliformes; family Synaphobranchidae; genus Synaphobranchus; species Synaphobranchus kaupii. Next base: position 18,320,911 of record CM056387.1, on the reverse strand, counting down.
AAACTTTACCGTGTGGTGAAGGTCTCTTTACGCATTGTGTCGTGGTGAGTAATTTATAGCATGAACGTGATCCAAACTTGATTCGGGCAGGTTGTTGATGCATTAGTAGATAATCTGGAATGCTTGGTTGGAGATATACCAGTCCTAACTGCATAAAGTTTATGTGAGTTTGTAAGGGACATGGCCGCAGCAACTAACAAGCATGCTCGCGGATCGTACGAGATTCCCTAGCGAGCAGAGGGGTGGGTAGTTATCATATTTAGATCTTAACCTCGAGTTCTGAATATCGGAGAGTAATCGTTCGCACATTTTGGCTTGTGGAGGGTCATGCACACTATTAAAACCTGGTGCCGAGGTCGGTGCGCAGGTGTCGGAAGTGTGCTAAAGCGACCAGGCCAGGTTTTCGCTAACACCATGAGGGCTGCAGCCCCATGACTGGCGTTTGATAGTGACCTGTGCCACACTATCCCGAACGTACTGCTACTGTGGCCATAGAGAACCTAATGTCTTATCTTTTCTAAGGAATACCGGGCAGGTAATTAACATGCGTCATAATCGTGAATATCTCTTCGTTTAGAATCCTGGAGAATCGCTGGAAAAGCATCCTACGCCCTGTTCAGTGTGCCGTCAAACTGTATGGGTTATTACAGCTCCATCAATGCAAAAAAAATGGTAAATAATTTAAATGATTGGGTAATATATTTAATGTGTGTTTAAAAGAATATAAATTTGTATGACTAATTTCTCGACACACGTTTTATTCATTAACATGAAAGCATTTTGAGCACCAAGTATGTAATGCTCTTATTTAATAATTCATTAAAATAACGTAGTATATTTAAAACTTGAGGGTTTACGTGCATTGTGTACAGTGGCATGCACACTATTAAAACCTGGCACCGAGGTCGGTGCGCAGGTGTCGGAAGTGTGCTAGAGCGACCCGGCCGGGTTTTCGCTAACACCATGAGGGCACTGGCCCCATGACTGGCGTTTGATAGTGACCTGAGCCACAACAACCACGCTGACGGTATCCTGTGATCTGGCCCTGCTTTGACTTTACATTTGTGTGAAGGTCTGGAAAAAGTATGTTGAATTTGTATCATTTGCAAAATGTTCTTCCTCTTGTGCCAAATTTATTTTGGTCCAAGCAATACCATACTTTTAACACCTCCCAGCACCACCTCTAATGGTATGACCCAATCCATTTCTGAGGGCTTTACACCCCCTCCTTCCAGTCCTACAGTGGTATAACCCGTTATAACTTTGATGTCACCATAGAGGGCGGTACTGATGTTTGCTTCAGCCACTCGTGGCGCCACCTTCTGGTCGGTTCACTCCTGGTACCAATCGGATCCAGGCTGCCTTGAGGAAGCACTGCCTCCTGACCATCACTGACCCCCCCCCCCCCTCGGGTGGACCACTAGCGACTGACTGAGGCTGCAACAGACGCCCCACTGAGATGTGGTCATCGCTAACCCCTGCAACAAGGTGAGCTAGGTGCACTCTGCGTTTGGTCACATTCAACCAATTAAAGCAACTTCAGTTAGCAATGTAACAATGTCTGATTGGTCGAGCTCCCCACTGTGTTCTGCAGATAGTGATGTCACCACTATTATCCCTGCAGAATAGTTGCTGCCAGAACATTGTGTGCATGTTGACCCTTCAGCGTGCGTGCGTGCGTGTGTGTGTGTGCGAACGAGCGATTGCACACTGTTAGAGCCCGGTACTGTTTGTGTCAGTGCAGTGCTGGGTGTAGGCTGTGTGCTACAGTAACGCATGGTCTCTCTCCACTCCCTCTCTCAGTAGAGGAGGTGGCTGTAGATCTTGCAATATCGTCCACGGCGTAGGCGTGCGTGTTTGTGTAGATGGGTCTAACTTGTAACTGTGTGGTCCTTTGTGGCCCTATGGGCGGCAGTGTAGTATAATGGTTAAAGGTTGTATCAGCGATTTTGTGTGGAAACATAAATGATCACATTCATCTGATTTTTCCTCACGATCCCCTACCTGCCCGCCCCATAAGCAGGCCGTCAAAAAACCGCGTCTCTGTAGGCAGCCTATGCTCCGAGATCGTACACAAAAACAATGGTACTACCAACTACTCAAAACCAAAATAAACAGTATTCCAACCAATCACAATGATCTGCACAAACGTGACGTCACTTCTGAAGCGAAATCCCAAACAAACATACTTATGAATAATTATGTTATGTTTTAAAAAGTAGTGTTCAAGCATCCAGAATTATAACCACGTTAATAACGTTTGTAAGAAACCAAACCGTTTGTAAATCCGTCAAGATTTCAGCGAGATAAGAGTATTAGCGTTTGTGCAGATCATTGTGATTGGTTGGAATACTGTTTATTTTGGTTTTGAGTGGTTGGTAGTACCATTTGTTTTTGTGTACGATCTCGGAGCATAGGCTGCCTACAGAGACGCGGTTTTTTGACGGCCTGCTTATGGGGCGGGCAGCTAGCGGATCGTGAGGAAAAATCAGATGAATGTGATCATTTATGTTTCCACCCAAAATCGCTGATACAACCTTTAAGGAACAGGCCTTGTAACCGAAAGGTTGCAGGTTCGATTCCCAGGTAGGACACTGCCGTTGTACCCTTGAGCAAGGTACTTAACCTGATTTGCTTCAGTATATCCAGTGTATAAATGGATAATATGTAAAAATAAATAAATAAATTTGAACAAATGATAAAATGCCTGTAATGCTGTGTAAGTCGCTCTGGATAAGAGCATCTGCTAAATGCCTGTAATGTAATGTTTGATGGTTGTAACTGTGGTCCTTTGTGGCTGTATGGTAACTGTGGTCCTTTGTGGCCCTATGGTTTGATGGTTGTAACTGTGTGGTCCTTTGTGGCCCTATGGTTTGATGGTTGTAACTGTGTGGTCCTTTGTGGCCCTATGGTTTGAAGGTTGTAACAATGGTAACTAGTTGCGAGGGGGTCGCTCTGCAATCCTGCTTATTCTGGGTTCAACAAACCCTTAACCTTGCACTTGTTGAAAAAGGTTTATTCAATGACTAGTTTTACTATTGTTTCTAATGCATAACACTGGTGTCCTTCTCTGTCTAACCTTTATGAACTTTTCCAAGTCATTCTGTGTATCTGCTGAACGTTAGAATGCAAGTGGGTAGCTGGTTGGGGAATGAAACGTGTGATGACTGGTCCAGTGTAATTTGGTGTTAATTGTTAGTGTGGTGCCAACAGTGACACCTGTGGTCAGTGGCTGTAACTGCAGGCTTGTTACAGGGGCTTCCCTCTGTGGGGTAGATGTGGTGGTGGACGCGGGCCAGACGATGAGGGAGACCATCTCCAGGGAGCACCCATGGGAGGTCATGCCTGATCTCCTCTTCTACAGAGACCCAGAGGAGGTAAATGCCACAAATGTGTTACTCAGACTTGGTCAGGTTTGTGTTGGGTTTGTGTTGGGTTCCCTGTGAATCCTTTAAAATCCTTAAATATTTGCATCTTGTTAAAGTCGAGGAAAATGGTGAAAATGACCAGTTATTGAAATGTAAGGGAAAACTGGCTGAAGTTGTGGAATTTGAGGACTTTGAGAGTAATACCCTCTCTTCTCCCCTGCCACAAATTGAGGAGGAGCAGCAGCGTGCTGCCGGGGAGGCTGGGTAAGGACGCAGAGTTCCGAGGTGGCCGATTGATCAGAGGGAGTCCAGGTGCCTTCAACTCCAACTGCGCAGCCGTCCGACTGGGGCGGAGCTTCAACAGTCCGACTGGGGCGGAGCTTCAACAGAGTGATCCGCCAGTGTATACAGGGGAAAATCATACAATAAAATGGTTGTTAAAAAAAGGGACTTGTGTTTTAAACCAATCATTACCCAAATGTTTTAACTGGGTCCAAGAGTTGACCTGGTGGAAAACCTTTTAATATCAACGGTAAGCGAAGATTAAGATTCTCGGATTACCAAACTGCAACGTGACAATTCGGGACTGCTATTAAATTGATTTTAAAATTTTGATTTAAAAAAAATAAAATTAGAAATTATTATTACCAATTTATGTTGGGTGACTTTTCCTTGGTTCTCTGATTAGATGAGTAAGCACTTCAAGTACTGTACAACAATTGTGTTACAAGAACGAATCGTGTGCATTTTGTTTTTGGTGACTTGAGCTGCATTTTGCTGTTGGTGGAAAAACCTGAGATTAAATTCTTTGAAATTGGTATTTATTTTGCTGCATTGTCAATGTTCATGACGGTGTGGCTATAGTTACTCCGTGTGCCAGCTTCTCTAATACCAGGGTGGTCAACTCCAGTCCTGGAGGCCTGGTGTGTGCAGTTTTCTGCCACTAATTACCTTGGCTCAGTCCTCTATTTAGTCATGTACGCCAACACCTTTTCACTTGCAGATTAGACCACAATACAACATAAATACAAGCATAAGAACTTTCATCAACTGATGTTCATATCATGGAATGTAGCTAAAATGTTAGATAATGTAAGTGATAATTGAATAAGAGTTGAAGCTGGCCTAATATGTGCTGTACTAGTCCACAAATGACCCCGTTACTCAGATGCTGAACTGCTGGGGTGTGTCCCAATAGTTGAAAAATGCACCCTCCCTTCCTCCACTACCACCTCCTTTCCTCCACGACCAGCTCCTCTACTCCCTTCCTCCACTACCACCACCTCTCCTCCTTGCCCCGGAAACGGATCTTTGTGTTTTAATCTAATATTGTTGATTACATCTTTAATTACGCATAAATGGTTACGTATTAATGTCTCGACACAAACCGCAATGTCAGGTACATTGTATATTGTACATGCAAATACTTGTACTCAAAACGTTCAGGCAGTTTTGCATATTTCCGGGTAGCAGAGGAGTGGGAAGGGAAGAATATTGGGAAGCACCCCTGGTTTTCTACCCTCCCTTTACCTGGAGTCAGGTGTGAAGACAGTCTGGCCAATCAGTAGCACTTATTCAGTTACCTGGGCGAAAAGAAAACACGGGGTGAATTTGGATTTGAATATCCAAAAAACTAGTGGACTGAAGTTCACTGACCTAAAGGAACCATTGGGGCACAATGTTGAATATTACCCCACCTCTCTCATTGCTAAAGCTAAGATTTTTTTTCATGCCTGCGCTTTTCTTTCACCTATGAGGTTTCAGCCAAAAAAACTTTGTGAACCACAGTCAGGTCCTGTCCAATTACCTCAGATTCAGCTTGTCGAAGATGCAAGTTTCATCTTGGTTTGCTGGCAATCACTGCAACCCTGGCTAGAAAGAGCTCTAAATCAAGAACTTTGTATTGCGATGAAAAGACAAACCAGTAAAGCCAAGGTGCAAGGTAAGTGTGAAATGAATTGCAACTCCATCTGGATTTATACAAATCTTTAGCTTTTTTAAATTATTTTTTTAAAGAGCTTTCTGCAGGAAAAAATGCAAGGCTAAAAGTCAAACAGATTTTATGATACCCAAAATGTCAGGTTATTATAAATTAGTGTAAATTTATGTTAGCCTAAGTAATTTAGCTGATCCATTGCATTGCTTATCAGACACATGGTATAGGTACCAAGTTAGACCAATGCACATTAAATCTGATGTGCTGGTCAGAGAAAGACCTTTTTTTATTCTAGTATGGGCTGTAGAAGTGCCTCCATTATAGGTATTGTAGGCTATTTTTAAATTGAGATGTTTTGGTGATTCCTTTGTGACCTTGATTATAAATGTTCTCGGAAAGTAGCCTACACCTGTTGTTCAATTGATTATGCGGGTTACTTTCCTTTGCAAATTTATGAAATGAGCACTCCAAACTGGTATTAAAAATAAAAACCGAGACTAAGGAGTAGGCTATACGGTCTCAATTTTCAGAATGCAATTCTGAATTGTAGGTAATGTTATTAAGTTAAAGTACGTTTGTAATTTGGTCGCAAATGTGTTTATCTACAGAGTAGTAAATTAAGTAAAAACGTTAACCACCCCAGATGGGACTCGAACCCACAATCCCTGGCTTAGGAGGCCAGTGCCTTATCCATTAGGCCACTGGGGCGCGGCATTCAAATACAGTCACAAGATTGTATATAACCACGTCAGGTCACACTATATGTATACGTTACATATTGTTGTTTATTATTTTGTCAGTTTGTGCACTTCACGCGTTTTGGACATGATGTAATTAAAAATATGTAATAATTGGCAGTGTGTGTGTGTGTGTGTGTGTGTGTGTGTGTGTGTGTGTGTGTGTGTGTGTGTGTGTGTGTGTGTGTGTGTGTGTGTGTGTGTGTGTGTGTGTGTGTGTGTGTGTGTGTGTGTGTGTGTGTGTGTGTGTGTGTGTGTGTGGTTGCACACTGTTAGAGCCCGGTACTGTTTGTGTCAGCGCAGTGCTGGGTGTAGACTGTGTGCTACAGTAACGCAGAGGAAATGGCTACAGCCTATTTATTTAGTTAGCTACTTTTATTTGCCAGAATGCCGTCTGATGTGGGGAGTTGCCAATTCGCTATCCTTTGCGTTTCGTAAGTAGGCTACCACTAAATCGCTGCAGCGTCTTTGGGTTTTTACTGTTATTTCGAATAAGCAACTGTTTAAATTAAAGTTACGTTACAGATGTTAATATAGTTAACGTTTATTAGAAGTGCACATCGTTCGTAGGTAGTTTCAAAGTAGCCTAGCTGTAGAATTACGGATGTATTGGTAAATTAAGGTTTTCAGATTCCACGTTAGCTAATGGGGGCAGATCTGTAGCCTTTCTAGGTCGTAGCCGTTTTTGGTACTGTAAGCGTAGCCTACTTGTAACTTACCTGAACTATAGCTGTATTTCTTATAGGTGAACGATAAGGAGCTATATTCCATAAACCTGCTTTGTGTTACACACATCAGTTGAGTAGACCACTTCACAGTTATTAAGTAAATATAATTTCCCATACATTGTAATCAAAAAATGGCATTTAAATTTTGTTGACCATTTTGGCCCTTTTTTGGACATAAGACTATAGTCTTATGTTTTTTTCACTTTCCCCAAAACAATCTTTCATCATAAATGTCTTAAGTGAAAAATAATGAGTTTTATTTCACTGCAGTTATTAAATAAATATAATTTCCTTTACATCCGAATCAAAAAATGTCATTTTAATTTTGTTGACCATTTTGGCCCTTTTTGGACATAAGACTATAGTCTTATGTTTTTTTCACTTTCCCCAAAACAATCTTTCATCATAAATGTCTTAAGTGAAAAATAATGAGTTTTATTTCACCGCAGTTATTAAATAATTATAATTTCCTATACATCGGAATCAAAAAATGGCTTTTTAATTTTGTTGACCATTTTGGCCCTTTTTGGACATAAGACTATAGTCTTATGTTTTTTTCACTTTCCCCAAAACAATCTTTCATCATAAATGTCTTAAGTGAAAAATAATGAGTTTTATTTCACCGCAGTTATTAAATAATTATAATTTCCTATACATCGGAATCAAAAAATGGCTTTTTAATTTTGTTGACCATTTTGGCCCTTTTTGGACATAAGACTATAGTCTTATGTTTTTTTCATTTTCTCCAAACCACATTTATCATCATAATTGTCTTAAAACTCATTATTTTTCACTTATTTCACTACAGTTATTAAATAAATATAATTTCCTGTACATCGGAATCAGAAAATGGCATTTTAATTTTTTTGACCATTTTGGCCCTTTTTGGACATAAGACTATAGTCTTATGTTTTTTTCACTTTCCCCAAAACAATCTTTCATCATAAATGTCTTAAGTGAAAAATAATGTGTTTTATTTCACCGCAGAGTTCGTAAGGGCTAGGGTTCATAAGGGTTAGGGTTCCTAAGTGCTAGGGTTCGTAAGGGCTAGGGTTCATAAGGGTTAGTGTTCGTAGGGCTAGGGGTCGTAAGGGCTAGGATTTGTAAGGGCTAGGGTTCATAAGGGCTAGGGTTCGTACGGGCAAGGGCTCATAAGGGATAGGTTTCGTAAGGGCTAGGGTTCGTAAGGGCTTTTTTGTTTGTCCTTTTTGGTCATGACTTTAGTCTTATGTTTTTTTTATTTTCCCCAAAACACATTTTCCATCATAAATGTCTTAAAACTTATTATTTTTCACTTATTTCACCGCAGGGTTCGTAAGGGCTAGGGTTCATAAGGGTTAGCGTTCCTAAGTGCTAGGGTTCATAAGGGCTAGGGTTCATTAGGGCTAGGGTTCATAAGGGGTAGGGTTCGTAGGGCTAGGGTTCATAAGGGTTAGGGTTGGTAGGGCTAGAGTTCATAAGGGCAAGGGCTCATAAGGGTTAGGGTTCGTAAGGGCTAGGGTTCGTAAGGGCTTTTTTGTTTATCCTTTTTGGTCATGACTTTAGTCTTATGTTTTAAAATTTTCCCCAAAACACATTTTATATCATAAAAGTCTTAAAACTCAATATTTTTCACTTATTTCACTGCAGTTATTAGGTAAATATAATTTCCCATACATTGTAATCAAAAAATGGCATTTCAATTTTGTTGACCATTTTGGCCCTTTTTTGAACATAAGACTATAGTCTTATGTTTTTTTTATTTTCCCCAAAACACATTTTCCATCATAAATGTCTTAAAACTCATTGTTTTTCACTTATTTCACCGCAGGTATTAAATGAATATAATTTCCTATACATCGGAATCAAAAAATGGCTTTTTAATTTTGTTGACCATTTTGGCCCTTTTTGGACATAAGACTATAGTCTTATGTTTTTTTCATTTTCTCCAAACCACATTTATCATCATAATTGTCTTAAAACTCATTATTTTTCACTTATTTAACTACAGTTATTAAATAAATATAATTTCCTGTACATCGGAATCAAAAAATGGCATTTTAATTTTTTTGACCATTTTGGCCCTTTTTGGACATAAGACTATAGTCTTATGTTTTTTTTATGTTCCCCAAAACACATTTTTTATCATAAAGGTCTAAAAAGTCATTATTTTTCACTTATTTCACCGCAACCATTAAATAAATATAATTTCCTATACATCGGAATCAAAAAATGGCATTTAAATTTTGTTGACCATTTTGGCCCTTTTTGGACATAAGACTATAGTCTTATGTTTTTTTCACTTTCCCCAAAACAATCATTCATCATAAATGTCTTAAGTGAAAAATAATGAGTTTTATTTCACTGCAGTTATTAAATAAATATAATTTCCTTTACATCCAAATCAAAAAATGGCATTTTCATTTTGTTGACCATTGTGGACCTTTTTGGACATAAGACTATAGTCTTGTGTTTTTTTCATTTTCTCCAAAACACATTTATCATCATAAATGTCTTAAAACTCATTATTTTTCACTTATTTCACCGCAGTTATTAAGTAAATATAATTTTCTTTACATCAGAATCAAAAAATTGCATTTTAATTTTGTCGACCATTTTGGCCCTTTTTGGACATAAGACTATAGTCTTATGTTTTTTTCACTTTCCCCAAAACAATCTTTCATCATAAATGTCTTAAGTGAAAAATAATGTGTTTTATTTCACCGCAGCGTTCGTAAGGGCTAGGGTTCATAAGGGTTAGGGTTCCTAAGTGCTAGGGTTCGTAAGGGCTAGTGTTCATAAGGGTTAGGGTTCGTAGGGCTAGGGTTTGTAAGGGCTAGGATTTGTAAGGGCTAGGGTTCATAAGGGCTAGGGTTCGTACGGGCAAGGGCTCATAAGGGATAGGGTTCGTAAGGGCTAGGGTTCGTAAGGGCTTTTTTGTTTGTCCTTTTTGGTCAAGACTTTAGTCTTATGTTTTTTTTATTTTCCCCAAAACACATTTTCCATCATAAATGTCATAAAACTTATTATTTTTCACTTATTTCACCGCAGGGTTCGTAAGGGCTAGGGTTCATATGGGTTAGGGTTCCTAAGTGCTAGGGTTCATAAGGGCTAGGGTTCATAAGGGGTAGGGTTCGTAGGGCTAGGGTTCATAAGGGTTAGGGTTCGTAGGGCTAGAGTTCATAAGGGCAAGGGCTCATAAGGGTTAGGGTTCGTAAGGGCTAGGGTTCGTAAGGGCTTTTTTGTTTATCCTTTTTGGTCATGACTTTAGTCTTAGGTTTTAAAATTTTCCCCAAAACACATTTTATATCATAAAAGTCTTAAAACTCAATATTTTTCACTTATTTCACCGCAGTTATTAGGTAAATATAATTTCCCATACATTGTCATCAAAAAATGGCATTTTAATTTTGTTGACCATTTTGGACCTTTTTGGACTTAAGACTATAGTCTTGTGTTTTTTTCATTTTCTCCAAAACACATTTATCATCATAAATGTCTTAAGTGTAAAATAATGAGTTTTATTTCACCGCAGTTATTAAATGAATATAATTTCCTTTACATCCGAATCAAAAAATGGCATTTTAATTTTGTTGACCATTTTGGACCTTTTTGGACTTAAGACTATAGTCTTGTGTTTTTTTCATTTTCTCTAAAACACATTTATCATCATAAATGTCTTAAAACTCATCATTTTTAACTTATTTCACCGCAGTTATTAAGTAAATATAATTTTCTTTACATCAGAATCAAAAAATTGCATTTTAATTTTGTCGACCATTTTGGCCCTTTTTGGACATAAGACTATAGTCTTGTGTTTTTTTCATTTTCCCCAAAACACATTTTCCATCATAAATGTCTTAAAACTCATTGTTTTTCACTTATTTCACCGCAGGTATTAAATTAATATAATTTCCTATACATCGGAATCAAAAAATGGCATTTTAATTTTGTTGACCATTTTGGATCTTTTTGGACATAAGACTATAGTCTTATGTGTTTTTTTCATTTTCTCCAAAACACATTTATCATCATAAATGTCTTAAGTGAAAAATAATGAGTTTTATTTCACCGCGGTTATTAAATAAATATAATTTCCTTTACATCTGAATCAAAAAATGGCATTTTAATTTTGTTGACCATTTTGGACCTTTTTGGACATAAGACCATAGTCTTGTGTTTTTTTCATTTTCTCCAAAACACATTTATCATCATAAATGTCTGAAAACTCATTATTTTTCACCGCAGTTATTAAGTAAATATAATTTTCTTTACATCAGAATCAAAAAATGGCATTTTAATTTTGTAGACCATTTTGGCCCTTTTTGGACATAAGACTATAGTCTTATGTTTTTTTTATGTTCTCCAAAACACATTTTTTATCATAAAGGTCTAAAAACTCATTATTTTTCACTTATTTCACCGCAACCATTAAATAAATATAATTTCCTATACATCGGAATCAAAAAATGGCATTTAAATTTTGTTGACCATTTTGGCCCTTTTTATAGTCTTATGTTTTTTTCACTTTCCCCAAAACAATCTTTCATCATAAATGTCTTAAGTGAAAAATAATGAGTTTTATTTTACGGCAGTTATTAAATAAATATAATTTCCTTTACATCTGAATAAAAAAATAGCATTTAAATTTTGTAAACAATTTTGGCCCTTTTTGGACATAAGACTATAGTCTTATGTTTTCTCATTTCCCCCAAAACACATTTTTCATAATAAATCTCTTAAAACTCAATATTTTTCACTTATTTCACCGCAACCATTAAATAAATATAATTTCCTATACATCGGAATCAAAAAATGGCATTTAAATTTTGTTGACCATTTTGGCCCTTTTTGGACATAAGACTATAGTCTTATGTTTTTTTCACTTTCCCCAAAACAATCATTCATCATAAATGTCTTAAGTGATAAATAATGAGTTTTATTTCACTGCAGTTATTAAATAAATATAATTTCCTTTACATCCAAATCAAAAAATGGCATTTTCATTTTGTTGACCATTTTGGACCTTTTTGGACATAAGACTATAGTCTTGTGTTTTTTTCATTTTCTCCAAAACACATTTATCATCATAAATGTCTTAAAACTCATTATTTTTCACTTATTTCACCGCAGTTATTAGGTAAATATAATTTCCCACACATTGTCATCAAAAAATGGCATTTCAATTTTGTTGACCATTTTGGCCCTTTTTTGGACATAAGACTATAGTCTTATGTTTTTTTTATTTTCCCCAAAACACATTTTCCATCATAAATGTCTTAAAACTCATTGTTTTTCACTTATTTCACCGCAGGTATTAAATGAATATAATTTCCTATACATCGGAATCAAAAAATGGCTTTTTAATTTTGTTGACCATTTTGGCCCTTTTTGGACATAAGACTATAGTCTTATGTTTTTTTCATTTTCTCCAAACCACATTTATCATCATAATTGTCTTAAAACTCATTATTTTTCACTTATTTCACTACAGTTATTAAATAAATATAATTTCCTGTACATCGGAATCAAAAAATGGCATTTTAATTTTTTTGACCATTTTGGCCCTTTTTGGACATAAGACTTATGTTTTTTTTATGTTCCCCAAAACACATTTTTTATCATAAAGGTCTAAAAAGTCATTATTTTTCACTTATTTCACCGCAACCATTAAATAAATATAATTTCCTATACATCGGAATCAAAAAATGGCATTTAAATTTTGTTGACCATTTTGGCCCTTTTTGGACATAAGACTAGTCTTATGTTTTTTTCACTTTCCCCAAAACAATCATTCATCATAAATATCTTAAGTGAAAAATAATGAGTTTTATTTCACTGCAGTTATTAAATAAATATAATTTCCTTTACATCCAAATCAAAAAATGGCATTTTCATTTTGTTGACCATTTTGGACCTTTTTGGACTTAAGACTATAGTCTTGTGTTTTTTTCATTTTCTCCAAAACACATTTATCATCATAAATGTCTTAAGTGAAAAATAATGAGTTTTATTGCACCGCAGTTATTAAATAAATATAATTTCCTTTACATCCGAATCAAAAAATGGCATTTTAATTTTGTTGACCATTTTGGACCTTTTTGGACTTAAGACTATAGTCTTGTGTTTTTTTCATTTTCTCCAAAACACATTTATCATCATAAATGTCTTAAAACTCATCATTTTTAACTTATTTCACCGCAGTTATTAAGTAAATATAATTTTCTGTACATCGGAATCAAAAAATGGCATTTTAATTTTTTTGACCATTTTGGACCTTTTTGGAAATAAGACTATAGTCTTATGTTTTTTTCACTTTCCCCAAAACAATCTTTCATCATAAATGTCTTAAGTGAAAAATAATGAGTTTTATTTCACCGCAGTTATTAAATAATTATAATTTCCTATACATCGGAATCAAAAAATGGCATTTTAATTTTGTAGACCATTTTGGCCCTTTTTGGACATAAGACTATAGTCTTATGTTTTTTTAATGTTCCCCAAAACACATTTATCATCATAAATGTCTTAAAACTCATTATTTTTCACTTATTTCACCGCAGTTATTAAGTAAATATAATTTTCTTTACATCAGAATCAAAAAATGGCATTTTAATTTTGTAGACCATTTTGGCCCTTTTTGGACATAAGACTATAGTCTTATGTTTTTTTTATGTTCCCCAAAATACATTTTTTTATCATAAAGGTCTTAAAACTCATTATTTTTCACTTATTTCACCGCAGTTATTAAGTAAATATAATTTTCTTTACATCAGAATCAAAAAATGGCATTTTAATTTTTTTGACTATTTTGGCCCTTTTTGGACATAAGACTATAGTCTTATGTTTTTTTTATGTTCCCCAAAACACATTTTTTATCATAAAGGTCTAAAAAGTCATTATTTTTCACTTATTTCACCGCAACCATTAAATAAATATAATTTCCTATACATCGGAATCAAAAAATGGCATTTAAATTTTGTTGACCATTTTGGCCCTTTTTGGACATAAGACTATAGTCTTATGTTTTTTTCACTTTCCCCAAAACAATCTTTCATCATAAATGTCTTGTGAAAAATAATGAGTTTTATTTCACCGCAGCGTTCGTAAGGGCTAGGGTTCATAAGGGTTAGGGTTCCTAAGTGCTAGGGTTCGTAAGGGCTAGTGTTCATAAGGGTTAGGGTTCGTAGGGCTAGGGTTTGTAAGGGCTAGGATTTGTAAGGGCTAGGGTTCATAAGGGCTAGGGTTCGTACGGGCAAGGGCTCATAAGGGATAGGGTTCGTAAGGGCTAGGGTTCGTAAGGGCTTTTTTGTTTGTCCTTTTTGGTCATGACTTTAGTCTTATGTTTTTTTTATTTTCCCCAAAACACATTTTCCATCATAAATGTCATAAAACTTATTATTTTTCACTTATTTCACCGCAGGGTTCGTAAGGGCTAGGGTTCATAAGGGTTAGGGTTCCTAAGTGCTAGGGTTCATAAGGGCTAGGGTTCATAAGGGGTAGGGTTCGTAGGGCTAGGGTTCATAAGGGTTAGGGTTCGTAGGGCTAGAGTTCATAAGGGCAAGGGCTCATAAGGGTTAGGGTTCGTAAGGGTTAGGGTTCGTAAGGGCTTTTTTGTTTATCCTTTTTGGTCATGACTTTAGTCTTAGGTTTTAAAATTTTCCCCAAAACACATTTTATATCATAAAAGTCTTAAAACTCAATATTTTTCACTTATTTCACCGCAGTTATTAGGTAAATATAATTTCCCATACATTGTCATCAAAAAATGGCATTTTAATTTTGTTGACCATTTTGGACCTTTTTGGACTTAAGACTATAGTCTTGTGTTTTTTTCATTTTCTCCAAAACACATTTATCATCATAAATGTCTTAAGTGAAAAATAATGAGTTTTATTTCACCGCAGTTATTGAATAAATATAATTTCCTTTATATCCGAATCAAAAAATGGCATTTTAATTTTGTTGACCATTTTGGACCTTTTTGGACTTAAGACTATAGTCTTGTGTTTTTTTCATTTTCTCCAAACCACATTTATCATCATAATTGTCTTAAAACTCATTATGTTTCACTTATTTCACTACAGTTATTAAATAAATATAATTTCCTGTACATCGGAATCAAAAAATGGCATTTTAATTTTTTTGACCATTTTGGACCTTTTTGGACATAAGACTATAGTCTTATGTTTTTTTCACTTTCCCCAAAACAATCTTTCATCATAAATGTCTTGTGAAAAATAATGAGTTTTATTTCACCGCAGCGTTCGTAAGGGCTAGGGTTCATAAGGGTTAGGGTTCCTAAGTGCTAGGGTTCGTAAGGGCTAGTGTTCATAAGGGTTAGGGTTCGTAGGGCTAGGGTTTGTAAGGGCTAGGATTTGTAAGGGCTAGGGTTCATAAGGGCTAGGGTTCGTACGGGCAAGGGCTCATAAGGGATAGGGTTCGTAAGGGCTAGGGTTCGTAAGGGCTTTTTTGTTTGTCCTTTTTGGTCATGACTTTAGTCTTATGTTTTTTTTATTTTCCCCAAAACACATTTTCCATCATAAATGTCATAAAACTTATTATTTTTCACTTATTTCACCGCAGGGTTCGTAAGGGCTAGGGTTCATAAGGGTTAGGGTTCCTAAGTGCTAGGGTTCATAAGGGCTAGGGTTCATAAGGGGTAGGGTTCGTAGGGCTAGGGTTCATAAGGGTTAGGGTTCGTAGGGCTAGAGTTCATAAGGGCAAGGGCTCATAAGGGTTAGGGTTCGTAAGGGCTAGGGTTCGTAAGGGCTTTTTTGTTTATCCTTTTTGGTCATGACTTTAGTCTTAGGTTTTAAAATTTTCCCCAAAACACATTTTATATCATAAAAGTCTTAAAACTCAATATTTTTCACTTATTTCACCGCAGTTATTAGGTAAATATAATTTCCCATACATTGTCATCAAAAAATGGCATTTTAATTTTGTTGACCATTTTGGACCTTTTTGGACTTAAGACTATAGTCTTGTGTTTTTTTCATTTTCTCCAAAACACATTTATCATCATAAATGTCTTAAAACTCATCATTTTTAACTTATTTCACCGCAGTTATTAAGTAAATATAATTTTCTTTACATCAGAATCAAAAAATTGCATTTTAATTTTGTCGACCATTTTGGCCCTTTTTGGACATAAGACTATAGTCTTGTGTTTTTTTCATTTTCCCCAAAACACATTTTTCATAATAAATCTCTTAAAACTCAATATTTTTCACTTATTTCACTACAGTTATTAAATAAATATAATTTCCTGTACATCGGAATCAAAAAATGGCATTTTAATTTTTTTGACCATTTTGGACCTTTTTGGAAATAAGACTATAGTCTTATGTTTTTTTCACTTTCCCCAAAACAATCTTTCATCATAAATGTCTTAAGTGAAAAATAATGAGTTTTATTTCACCGCAGTTATTAAATAATTATAATTTCCTATACATCGGAATCAAAAAATGGCATTTTAATTTTGTAGACCATTTTGGCCCTTTTTGGACATAAGACTATAGTCTTATGTTTTTTTAATGTTCCCCAAAACACATTTATCATCATAAATGTCTTAAAACTCATTATTTTTCACTTATTTCACCGCAGTTATTAAGTAAATATAATTTTCTTTACATCAGAATCAAAAAATGGCATTTTAATTTTGTAGACCATTTTGGCCCTTTTTGGACATAAGACTATAGTCTTATGTTTTTTTTATGTTCCCCAAAACACATTTTTTTATCATAAAGGTCTTAAAACTCATTATTTTTCACTTATTTCACCGCAGTTATTAAGTAAATATAATTTTCTTTACATCAGAATCAAAAAATGGCATTTAAATTTTGTTGACCATTTTGGCCCTTTTTGGACATAAGACTATAGTCTTATGTTTTTTTCACTTTCCCCAAAACAATCTTTCATCATAAATGTCTTAAGTGAAAAATAATGTGTTTTATTTCACCG
Organism: Synaphobranchus kaupii; assembly: GCA_029718625.1. Lineage (NCBI taxonomy): Eukaryota > Metazoa > Chordata > Actinopteri > Anguilliformes > Synaphobranchidae > Synaphobranchus > Synaphobranchus kaupii. Next base: position 18,304,197 of record CM056387.1, on the reverse strand, counting down.
CAGCGTTCGTAAGGGCTAGGGTTCATAAGGGTTAGGGTTCCTAAGTGCTAGGGTTCGTAAGGGCTAGTGTTCATAAGGGTTAGGGTTCGTAGGGCTAGGGTTGTAAGGGCTAGGATTTGTAAGGGCTAGGGTTCATAAGGGCTAGGGTTCGTACGGGCAAGGGCTCATAAGGGATAGGGTTCGTAAGGGCTAGGGTTCGTAAGGGCTTTTTTGTTTGTCCTTTTTGGTCATGACTTTAGTCTTATGTTTTTTTTATTTTCCCCAAAACACATTTTCCATCATAAATGTCATAAAACTTATTATTTTTCACTTATTTCACCGCAGGGTTCGTAAGGGCTAGGGTTCATAAGGGTTAGGGTTCCTAAGTGCTAGGGTTCGTAAGGGCTAGTGTTCATAAGGGTTAGGGTTCGTAGGGCTAGGGTTTGTAAGGGCTAGGATTTGTAAGGGCTAGGGTTCATAAGGGCTAGGGTTCGTACGGGCAAGGGCTCATAAGGGATAGGGTTCGTAAGGGCTAGGGTTCGTAAGGGCTTTTTTGTTTGTCCTTTTTGGTCATGACTTTAGTCTTATGTTTTTTTTATTTTCCCCAAAACACATTTTCCATCATAAATGTCATAAAACTTATTATTTTTCACTTATTTCACCGCAGGGTTCGTAAGGGCTAGGGTTCATAAGGGTTAGGGTTCCTAAGTGCTAGGGTTCATAAGGGCTAGGGTTCATAAGGGGTAGGGTTCGTAGGGCTAGGGTTCATAAGGGTTAGGGTTCGTAGGGCTAGAGTTCATAAGGGCAAGGGCTCATAAGGGTTAGGGTTCGTAAGGGCTAGGGTTCGTAAGGGCTTTTTTGTTTATCCTTTTTGGTCATGACTTTAGTCTTAGGTTTTAAAATTTTCCCCAAAACACATTTTATATCATAAAAGTCTTAAAACTCAATATTTTTCACTTATTTCACCGCAGTTATTAGGTAAATATAATTTCCCATACATTGTCATCAAAAAATGGCATTTTAATTTTGTTGACCATTTTGGACCTTTTTGGACTTAAGACTATAGTCTTGTGTTTTTTTCATTTTCTCCAAAACACATTTATCATCATAAATGTCTTAAAACTCATCATTTTTAACTTATTTCACCGCAGTTATTAAGTAAATATAATTTTCTTTACATCAGAATCAAAAAATTGCATTTTAATTTTGTCGACCATTTTGGCCCTTTTTGGACATAAGACTATAGTCTTGTGTTTTTTTCATTTTCCCCAAAACACATTTTTCATAATAAATCTCTTAAAACTCAATATTTTTCACTTATTTCACCGCAGGTATTAAATGAATATAATTTCCTATACATCGGAATCAAAAAATGGCATTTTAATTTTGTTGACCATTTTGGCCCTTTTTGGACATAAGACTATAGTCTTATGTTTTTTTCACTTTCCCCAAAACAATCTTTCATCATAAATGTCTTAAGTGAAAAATAATTAGTTTTATTTCACCGCAGTTATTAAATAATTATAATTTCCTATACATCGGAATCAAAAAATGGCATTTTAATTTTGTAGACCATTTTGGCCCTTTTTGGACATAAGACTATAGTCTTATGTTTTTTTAATGTTCCCCAAAACACATTTATCATCATAAATGTCTTAAAACTCATTATTTTTCACTTATTTCACCGCAGTTATTAAGTAAATATAATTTTCTTTACATCAGAATCAAAAAATGGCATTTTAATTTTGTAGATCATTTTGGCCCTTTTTGGACATAAGACTATAGTCTTATGTTTTTTTTATGTTCCCCAAAACACATTTTTTTATCATAAAGGTCTTAAAACTCATTATTTTTCACTTATTTCACCGCAGTTATTAAGTAAATATAATTTTCTTTACATCAGAATCAAAAAATGGCATTTAAATTTTGTTGACCATTTTGGCCCTTTTTGGACATAAGACTATAGTCTTATGTTTTTTTCACTTTCCCCAAAACAATCTTTCATCATAAATGTCTTAAGTGAAAAATAATGTGTTTTATTTCACCGCAGCGTTCGTAAGGGCTAGGGTTCATAAGGGTTAGGGTTCCTAAGTGCTAGGGTTCGTAAGGGCTAGTGTTCATAAGGGTTAGGGTTCGTAGGGCTAGGGTTGTAAGGGCTAGGATTTGTAAGGGCTAGGGTTCATAAGGGCTAGGGTTCGTACGGGCAAGGGCTCATAAGGGATAGGGTTCGTAAGGGCTAGGGTTCGTAAGGGCTTTTTTGTTTGTCCTTTTTGGTCATGACTTTAGTCTTATGTTTTTTTTATTTTCCCCAAAACACATTTTCCATCATAAATGTCATAAAACTTATTATTTTTCACTTATTTCACCGCAGGGTTCGTAAGGGCTAGGGTTCATAAGGGTTAGGGTTCCTAAGTGCTAGGGTTCATAAGGGCTAGGGTTCATAAGGGGTAGGGTTCGTAGGGCTAGGGTTCATAAGGGTTAGGGTTCGTAGGGCTAGAGTTCATAAGGGCAAGGGCTCATAAGGGTTAGGGTTCGTAAGGGCTAGGGTTCGTAAGGGCTTTTTTGTTTATCCTTTTTGGTCATGACTTTAGTCTTAGGTTTTAAAATTTTCCCCAAAACACATTTTATATCATAAAAGTCTTAAAACTCAATATTTTTCACTTATTTCACCGCAGTTATTAGGTAAATATAATTTCCCATACATTGTCATCAAAAAATGGCATTTTAATTTTGTTGACCATTTTGGACCTTTTTGGACTTAAGACTATAGTCTTGTGTTTTTTTCATTTTCTCCAAAACACATTTATCATCATAAATGTCTTAAGTGAAAAATAATGAGTTTTATTTCACCGCAGTTATTAAATAAATATAATTTCCTTTACATCCGAATCAAAAAATGGCATTTTAATTTTGTTGACCATTTTGGACCTTTTTGGACTTAAGACTATAGTCTTGTGTTTTTTTCATTTTCTCCAAAACACATTTATCATCATAAATGTCTTAAGTGAAAAATAATGAGTTTTATTTCACCGCAGTTATTAAATAAATATCATTTCCTATACATCGGAATCAAAAAATGGCTTTTTAATTTTGTTGACCATTTTGGCCCTTTTTGGACATAAGACTATAGTCTTATGTTTTTTTCATTTTCTCCAAACCACATTTATCATCATAATTGTCTTAAAACTCATTATTTTTCACTTATTTCACTACAGTTATTAAATAAATATAATTTCCTGTACATCGGAATCAAAAAATGGCATTTTAATTTTTTTGACCATTTTGGCCCTTTTTGGACATAAGACTTATGTTTTTTTTATGTTCCCCAAAACACATTTTTTATCATAAAGGTCTAAAAAGTCATTATTTTTCACTTATTTCACCGCAACCATTAAATAAATATAATTTCCTATACATCGGAATCAAAAAATGGCATTTAAATTTTGTTGACCATTTTGGCCCTTTTTGGACATAAGACTATAGTCTTATGTTTTTTTCACTTTCCCCAAAACAATCATTCATCATAAATGTCTTAAGTGAAAAATAATGAGTTTTATTTCACTGCAGTTATTAAATAAATATAATTTCCTTTACATCCAAATCAAAAAATGGCATTTTAATTTTGTTGACCATTTTGGACCTTTTTGGACTTAAGACTATAGTCTTGTGTTTTTTTCATTTTCTCCAAAACACATTTATCATCATAAATGTCTTAAAACTCATCATTTTTAACTTATTTCACCGCAGTTATTAAGTAAATATAATTTTCTGTACATCGGAATCAAAAAATGGCATTTTAATTTTTTTGACCATTTTGGACCTTTTTGGAAATAAGACTATAGTCTTATGTTTTTTTCACTTTCCCCAAAACAATCTTTCATCATAAATGTCTTAAGTGAAAAATAATGAGTTTTATTTCACCGCAGTTATTAAATAATTATAATTTCCTATACATCGGAATCAAAAAATGGCATTTTAATTTTGTAGACCATTTTGGCCCTTTTTGGACATAAGACTATAGTCTTATGTTTTTTTTATGTTCCCCAAAACACATTTATCATCATAAATGTCTTAAAACTCATTATTTTTCACTTATTTCACCGCAGTTATTAAGTAAATATAATTTTCTTTACATCAGAATCAAAAAATGGCATTTTAATTTTGTAGACCATTTTGGCCCTTTTTGGACATAAGACTATAGTCTTATGTTTTTTTTATGTTCCCCAAAACACATTTTTTTATCATAAAGGTCTTAAAACTCATTATTTTTCACTTATTTCACCGCAGTTATTAAGTAAATATAATTTTCTTTACATCAGAATCAAAAAATGGCATTTTAATTTTTTTGACTATTTTGGCCCTTTTTGGACATAAGACTATAGTCTTATGTTTTTTTTATGTTCCCCAAAACACATTTTTTATCATAAAGGTCTAAAAAGTCATTATTTTTCACTTATTTCACCGCAACCATTAAATAAATATAATTTCCTATACATCGGAATCAAAAAATGGCATTTAAATTTTGTTGACCATTTTGGCCCTTTTTGGACATAAGACTATAGTCTTATGTTTTTTTCACTTTCCCCAAAACAATCTTTCATCATAAATGTCTTGTGAAAAATAATGAGTTTTATTTCACCGCAGCGTTCGTAAGGGCTAGGGTTCATAAGGGTTAGGGTTCCTAAGTGCTAGGGTTCGTAAGGGCTAGTGTTCATAAGGGTTAGGGTTCGTAGGGCTAGGGTTTGTAAGGGCTAGGATTTGTAAGGGCTAGGGTTCATAAGGGCTAGGGTTCGTACGGGCAAGGGCTCATAAGGGATAGGGTTCGTAAGGGCTAGGGTTCGTAAGGGCTTTTTTGTTTGTCCTTTTTGGTCATGACTTTAGTCTTATGTTTTTTTTATTTTCCCCAAAACACATTTTCCATCATAAATGTCATAAAACTTATTATTTTTCACTTATTTCACCGCAGGGTTCGTAAGGGCTAGGGTTCATAAGGGTTAGGGTTCCTAAGTGCTAGGGTTCATAAGGGCTAGGGTTCATAAGGGGTAGGGTTCGTAGGGCTAGGGTTCATAAGGGTTAGGGTTCGTAGGGCTAGAGTTCATAAGGGCAAGGGCTCATAAGGGTTAGGGTTCGTAAGGGCTAGGGTTCGTAAGGGCTTTTTTGTTTATCCTTTTTGGTCATGACTTTAGTCTTAGGTTTTAAAATTTTCCCCAAAACACATTTTATATCATAAAAGTCTTAAAACTCAATATTTTTCACTTATTTCACCGCAGTTATTAGGTAAATATAATTTCCCATACATTGTCATCAAAAAATGGCATTTTAATTTTGTTGACCATTTTGGACCTTTTTGGACTTAAGACTATAGTCTTGTGTTTTTTTCATTTTCTCCAAAACACATTTATCATCATAAATGTCTTAAGTGAAAAATAATGAGTTTTATTTCACCGCAGTTATTAAATAAATATAATTTCCTTTACATCCGAATCAAAAAATGGCATTTTAATTTTGTTGACCATTTTGGACCTTTTTGGACTTAAGACTATAGTCTTGTGTTTTTTTCATTTTCTCCAAAACACATTTATCATCATAAATGTCTTAAAACTCATCATTTTTAACTTATTTCACCGCAGTTATTAAGTAAATATAATTTTCTTTACATCAGAATCAAAAAATTGCATTTTAATTTTGTCGACCATTTTGGCCCTTTTTGGACATAAGACTATAGTCTTATGTTTTTTTCACTTTCCCCAAAACAATCTTTCATCATAAATGTCTTGTGAAAAATAATGAGTTTTATTTCACCGCAGCGTTCGTAAGGGCTAGGGTTCATAAGGGTTAGGGTTCCTAAGTGCTAGGGTTCGTAAGGGCTAGTGTTCATAAGGGTTAGGGTTCGTAGGGCTAGGGTTTGTAAGGGCTAGGATTTGTAAGGGCTAGGGTTCATAAGGGCTAGGGTTCGTACGGGCAAGGGCTCATAAGGGATAGGGTTCGTAAGGGCTAGGGTTCGTAAGGGCTTTTTTGTTTGTCCTTTTTGGTCATGACTTTAGTCTTATGTTTTTTTTATTTTCCCCAAAACACATTTTCCATCATAAATGTCATAAAACTTATTATTTTTGACTTATTTCACCGCAGGGTTCGTAAGGGCTAGGGTTCATAAGGGTTAGGGTTCCTAAGTGCTAGGGTTCATAAGGGCTAGGGTTCATAAGGGGTAGGGTTCGTAGGGCTAGGGTTCATAAGGGTTAGGGTTCGTAGGGCTAGAGTTCATAAGGGCAAGGGCTCATAAGGGTTAGGGTTCGTAAGGGCTAGGGTTCGTAAGGGCTTTTTTGTTTATCCTTTTTGGTCATGACTTTAGTCTTAGGTTTTAAAATTTTCCCCAAAACACATTTTATATCATAAAAGTCTTAAAACTCAATATTTTTCACTTATTTCACCGCAGTTATTAGGTAAATATAATTTCCCATACATTGTCATCAAAAAATGGCATTTTAATTTTGTTGACCATTTTGGACCTTTTTGGACTTAAGACTATAGTCTTGTGTTTTTTTCATTTTCTCCAAAACACATTTATCATCATAAATGTCTTAAGTGAAAAATAATGAGTTTTATTGCACCGCAGTTATTAAATAAATATAATTTCCTTTACATCCGAATCAAAAAATGGCATTTTAATTTTGTTGACCATTTTGGACCTTTTTGGACTTAAGACTATAGTCTTGTGTTTTTTTCATTTTCTCCAAAACACATTTATCATCATAAATGTCTTAAAACTCATCATTTTTAACTTATTTCACCGCAGTTATTAAGTAAATATAATTTTCTTTACATCAGAATCAAAAAATTGCATTTTAATTTTGTCGACCATTTTGGCCCTTTTTGGACATAAGACTATAGTCTTGTGTTTTTTTCATTTTCCCCAAAACACATTTTTCATAATAAATCTCTTAAAACTCAATATTTTTCACTTATTTCACTACAGTTATTAAATAAATATAATTTCCTGTACATCGGAATCAAAAAATGGCATTTTAATTTTTTTGACCATTTTGGACCTTTTTGGAAATAAGACTATAGTCTTATGTTTTTTTCACTTTCCCCAAAACAATCTTTCATCATAAATGTCTTAAGTGAAAAATAATGAGTTTTATTTCACCGCAGTTATTAAATAATTATAATTTCCTATACATCGGAATCAAAAAATGGCATTTTAATTTTGTAGACCATTTTGGCCCTTTTTGGACATAAGACTATAGTCTTATGTTTTTTTAATGTTCCCCAAAACACATTTATCATCATAAATGTCTTAAAACTCATTATTTTTCACTTATTTCACCGCAGTTATTAAGTAAATATAATTTTCTTTACATCAGAATCAAAAAATGGCATTTAAATTTTTTTGACTATTTTGGCCCTTTTTGGACATAAGACTATAGTCTTATGTTTTTTTTATGTTCCCCAAAACACATTTTTTATCATAAAGGTCTAAAAAGTCATTATTTTTCACTTATTTCACCGCAACCATTAAATAAATATAATTTCCTATACATCGGAATCAAAAAATGGCATTTAAATTTTGTTGACCATTTTGGCCCTTTTTGGACATAAGACTATAGTCTTATGTTTTTTTCACTTTCCCCAAAACAATCTTTCATCATAAATGTCTTAAGTGAAAAATAATGTGTTTTATTTCACCGCAGCGTTCGTAAGGGCTAGGGTTCATAAGGGTTAGGGTTCCTAAGTGCTAGGGTTCGTAAGGGCTAGTGTTCATAAGGGTTAGGGTTCGTAGGGCTAGGGTTGTAAGGGCTAGGATTTGTAAGGGCTAGGGTTCATAAGGGCTAGGGTTCGTACGGGCAAGGGCTCATAAGGGATAGGGTTCGTAAGGGCTAGGGTTCGTAAGGGCTTTTTTGTTTGTCCTTTTTGGTCATGACTTTAGTCTTATGTTTTTTTTATTTTCCCCAAAACACATTTTCCATCATAAATGTCATAAAACTTATTATTTTTCACTTATTTCACCGCAGGGTTCGTAAGGGCTAGGGTTCATAAGGGTTAGGGTTCCTAAGTGCTAGGGTTCATAAGGGCTAGGGTTCATAAGGGGTAGGGTTCGTAGGGCTAGGGTTCATAAGGGTTAGGGTTCGTAGGGCTAGAGTTCATAAGGGCAAGGGCTCATAAGGGTTAGGGTTCGTAAGGGCTAGGGTTCGTAAGGGCTTTTTTGTTTATCCTTTTTGGTCATGACTTTAGTCTTAGGTTTTAAAATTTTCCCCAAAACACATTTTATATCATAAAAGTCTTAAAACTCAATATTTTTCACTTATTTCACCGCAGTTATTAGGTAAATATAATTTCCCATACATTGTCATCAAAAAATGGCATTTTAATTTTGTTGACCATTTTGGACCTTTTTGGACTTAAGACTATAGTCTTGTGTTTTTTTCATTTTCTCCAAAACACATTTATCATCATAAATGTCTTAAAACTCATCATTTTTAACTTATTTCACCGCAGTTATTAAGTAAATATAATTTTCTTTACATCAGAATCAAAAAATTGCATTTTAATTTTGTCGACCATTTTGGCCCTTTTTGGACATAAGACTATATAGTCTTATGTTTTTTTCATTTTCTCCAAACCACATTTATCATCATAATTGTCTTAAAACTCATTATGTTTCACTTATTTCACTACAGTTATTAAATAAATATAATTTCCTGTACATCGGAATCAAAAAATGGCATTTTAATTTTTTTGACCATTTTGGACCTTTTTGGACATAAGACACTTTCCCCAAAACAATCTTTCATCATAAATGTCTTAAGTGAAAAATAATGAGTTTTATTTCACCGCAGTTATTAAATAATTATAATTTCCTATACATCGGAATCAAAAAATGGCATTTTAATTTTGTAGACCATTTTGGCCCTTTTTGGACATAAGACTATAGTCTTATGTTTTTTTAATGTTCCCCAAAACACATTTATCATCATAAATGTCTTAAAACTCATTATTTTTCACTTATTTCACCGCAGTTATTAAGTAAATATAATTTTCTTTACATCAGAATCAAAAAATGGCATTTTAATTTTGTAGACCATTTTGGCCCTTTTTGGACATAAGACTATAGTCTTATGTTTTTTTTATGTTCCCCAAAACACATTTTTTATCATAAAGGTCTTAAAACTCATTATTTTTCACTTATTTCACCGCAGTTATTAAGTAAATATAATTTTCTTTACATCAGAATCAAAAAATGGCATTTTAATTTTTTTGACTATTTTGGCCCTTTTTGGACATAAGACTATAGTCTTATGTTTTTTTTATGTTCCCCAAAACACATTTTTTATCATAAAGGTCTAAAAAGTCATTATTTTTCACTTATTTCACCGCAACCATTAAATAAATATAATTTCCTATACATCGGAATCAAAAAATGGCATTTAAATTTTGTTGACCATTTTGGCCCTTTTTGGACATAAGACTATAGTCTTATGTTTTTTTCACTTTCCCCAAAACAATCTTTCATCATAAATGTCTTAAGTGAAAAATAATGTCTTTTATTTCACCGCAGAGTTCGTAAGGGCTAGGGTTCATAAGGGTTAGGGTTCCTAAGTGCTAGGGTTCGTAAGGGCTAGGGTTCATAAGGGTTAGGGTTCGTAGGGCTAGGGGTCGTAAGGGCTAGGATTTGTAAGGGCTAGGGTTCATAAGGGCTAGGGTTCGTACGGGCAAGGGCTCATAAGGGATAGGTTTCGTAAGGGCTAGGGTTCGTAAGGGCTTTTTTGTTTGTCCTGTTTGGTCATGACTTTAGTCTTATGTTTTTTTTATTTTCCCCAAAACACATTTTCCATCATAAATGTCTTAAAACTTATTATTTTTCACTTATTTCACCGCAGGGTTCGTAAGGGCTAGGGTTCATAAGGGTTAGGGTTCCTAAGTGCTAGGGTTCATAAGGGCTAGGGTTCATTAGGGCTAGGGTTCATAAGGGGTAGGGTTCGTAGGGCTAGGGTTCATAAGGGTTAGGGTTGGTAGGGCTAGAGTTCATAAGGGCAAGGGCTCATAAGGGTTAGGGTTCGTAAGGGCTAGGGTTCGTAAGGGCTTTTTTGTTTATCCTTTTTGGTCATGACTTTAGTCTTATGTTTTAAAATTTTCCCCAAAACACATTTTATATCATAAAAGTCTTAAAACTCAATATTTTTCACTTATTTCACTGCAGTTATTAGGTAAATATAATTTCCCATACATTGTAATCAAAAAATGGCATTTCAATTTTGTTGACCATTTTGGCCCTTTTTTGGACATAAGACTATAGTCTTATGTTTTTTTAATTTTCCCCAAAACACATTTTCCATCATAAATGTCTTAAGTGAAAAATAATGAATTTTATTTCACCGCGGTTATTAAATAAATATAATTTCCTTTACATCTGAATCAAAAAATGGCATTTTAATTTTGTTGACCATTTTGGACCTTTTTGGACATAAGACTATAGTCTTATGTTTTTTTAATGTTCCCCAAAACACATTTTTCATCATAAATGTCTGAAAACGTATTATTTTCCACTTATTTCACCGCAGGGTTCGTAAGGGCTAGGGTTCATAAGGGTTAGGGTTCCTAAGTGCTAGGGTTCGTAAGGGCTAGGGCTCATAAGGGTTAGGGTTCGTAGGGCTAGGGTTCGTAAGGGCTAGGATTTGTAAGGGCTAGGGTTCATAAGGGCTAGGGTTCGTACGGGCAAGGGCTCATAAGGGTTAGGGTTCGTAATGGCCAGGGTTCGTAAGGGCTTTTTTGTTTGTCGTTTTTGGTCATGACTTTAGTCTTATGTTTTTAAATTTTCCCCAAAACACATTTTATATCATAAAAGTCTTAAAACTCAATATTTTTCACTTATTTCACCGCAGTTATTAGGTAAATATAGCTTCCCATACATTGTAATCAAAAAATGGCATTTCAATTTTGTTGAACATTTTGGCCCTTTTTTGGACATAAGACTATAGTCTTATATTTTTTTTATTTTCCCCAAAACACATTTTCCATCATAAATGTCTGAACACTCATTGTTTTTCACTTATTTCACCGCAGGTATTAAATGAATATAATTATCTATACATCGGAATCAAAAAATGGCATTTTAATTTTGTTGACCATTTTGGACCTTTTTGGACATAAATCTATATACTCTTATGTTTTTTTCATTTTCTCCAAACCACGTTTATCATCATAATTGTCTTAAAACTCATTATTTTTCACTTATTTCACTACAGTTATTAAATAATTATAATTTCCTATACATCGGAATCAAACAATGGTATTTCAATTTTGTTGACCATTTTGGCCCTTTTTGGACATAAGACTATAGTCTTATGTTTTTTTTATGTTCCCCAAAACACATTTTTCATCATAAATGTCTGAAAACGTATTATTTTTCACTTATTTCACCGCAGGGTTCGTAAGGGCTAGGGTTCATAAGGGTTAGGGTTCCTAAGTGCTAGTGTTCGTAAGGGCTAGGGTTCATAAGGGTTAGGGTTCGTAGGGCTAGAGTTCATAAGGGCAAGGGTTCATAAGGGCTAGGGTTCGTAAGGGCTAGGGTTCATAAGGGTTAGGGTTCGTAGGGCTAGAGTTCATAAGGGCAAGGGCTCATAAGGGTTAGGGTTCGTAGGGCTAGAGTTCATAAGGGCAAGGGCTCATAAGGGATAGGTTTCGTAAGGGCTAGGGTTCGTAAGGGCTAGGGTTCATAAGGGTTAGGGTTCGTAGGGCTAGAGTTCATAAGGGCAAGGGCTCATAAGGGCTAGGGTTCGTAAGGTCAAGGGCTCATAAGGGTTAGGGTTCGTAAGGGCTTTTTTGTTGGCCTTTTTGGTCATGACTTTAGTCTTGTTTTTTAAATTTTCTCCAAAACACAGTTTTCATCATAAATGTCTTAAAACTAATAATTTTTCACTTATTTCACCACAGTTATTAAATAAATATAATTTCCTATACATCGGAATCAAAAAATGGCATTTTAATTTTGTTGACCATTTTGGACATAAGACTATAGTGTTTTTTTCATTTTCCCCAAAACATAAGCTATAGTTTTATATAGTTCTGCAATCCATAAACTACTCTACAAACCTCCTTGGTAATGTGGACCTCAGTTCAGTAGACCCACCAGTGAATGTGACACTGACTTGACAAGGAAATGGCAAATTATGTGGCATTAAGCTTTGGAGGGCCTGTCTTATCAATTTTTTGGTCATGAGAGTACATCTGAGATGGCTGACATTAGTCTGCATACTGCATACTGCATACTGTCTTGATAGGGTTCTCTTTTTTGCCATGTTCTATACAGAAGTGCAGTCAGGACAGTCTGTACTTTGCAAACTCCTACTGGGGATTTTTTTTTAACCAAACAGTGCTATACAATTAAGAAATGGTGTGCTTCTATGGGGAGTGTGTGGTCTGTCTGTAACAGTAAATGTTTATTTCACTGAATAAGCTGCGAACTCACAAGCAGGACTTGGGCCTCAAACTTCTATGCTCAGGTTGTAGGCTGTAGGTTTGGCGGTCGTCTCCTCAGGCCTGTAAGAGCAGACGTGTAGCCGGTCCCTCTGCTTTCTCATGCCACAGTAGTAACGGCGAGTGTCCGACAGGTGGCAAACTTTTTCAATAATCTTCAAACTCAATTCCATATACTGTATATTTTATAGCCTATATAGAAGTTGCACAAAAAAGCTTGACGCACAATATGGACACAAAATGAACAATTTGGCTGCTTCTGCCATTAAGCTAATGTTTTAATAATTTCTTTACAGGATCACTTTTTGAGAAAGAGGGGGGAAAAAGGCATGATCAATCCTGTCAAATACAAATGAAAAAGGGAAACACACCCTCCTCTTCCTCAGGGAGGGGAGTGGAGGGGGGGGGGGGGGGCACGTGTAAATTTTCGACTGCTATGCAAAGCAGACTGAGAGCCTAACTGCCAAATGAGCCAGAGAGCGGCAGACTCACAGAGAGATGAGCCAGAGAGCGGCAGACTCACAGAGAGATGAGCCAGAGAGCGGCAGACTCACAGAGAGCGGCAGACTCACAGAGAGATGAGCCAGAGAGCGGCAGACTCACAGAGAGCCGACAGGTAGAGTAGCAAACACTTTGGGGAAGATATTCAGGCCCATCTTGAGACAATGGCAACAAGCAAGTGACTGGGAAACGAGTGAAGGGGGTTGAAAGAAAATGGCGGTTTCCATATCCTGGGGAACCCCTGGACTTCATGCCCATGTATACATTCCTTGTTCCTAAATGCAGTTGTTTGGTTAATTTGCCGCTCTCTCACATAGCATTTTTGGGTCAGGGTGTACATCAGCTACAGGGGGAAAAGGTCCACTTAAACAGGTTGGTCTTTCCACATATTTACAAATGAAAAGAAATCGGATTCACTCAATTGTTTAATGGTCCAAAGTGATGTAATCTTACTGGGTGATGTAACCTGCAAACATGGATTAATTCTGGTAAAATAATCAGTTGCATACCAGGTTGTGTCACTCCAGTTAATGAAAGGGTTCATATGGAATAACTGCCACTGTACCTGACAACTGTACCCATCGCAGTTATATACATCCTTTATGCGGACTAGATTCAAGTTTTGTTTACTGAAAGGCAGAGGGCAAGCTACCTCAATATCCCAACCTGCCAGCTCCATTTTCTTATGCCCATATGCAGCCCCCCCCCCCCCCCCCCCCGGAGTTATCAACTTAAACTACATATCCCATGACCCCATGTACCATGTGCAGAGCCAAATGGAATATTGTAGTCAACAAACAGCCTTTTCTTCTCTTTATTTAATTTGGTCATACTTGGCTGAAATAATTTAAGGTCGATATGAAAAAATAATAAATAAAAATAACAGTGTAGTTTACCATCATAAAAGTGCTGTTCAAACAAAAAGCTAATTCCATTTCACAATGGCTAATGCGAGCTACAAGAGGTTAGGCATTAAGTCCTTTAGAAAAGCCAGTGACATTTTCTCAGCGGAGATTCAAGTAGGAGAAGAGATATCCTGGGAGCATGTCTGCCGGCTTTGTGTTGAAGGGTAATATTCTGCCCTGGGTGAGTCTTATGTAGTTGCGATGGCGTTTTATTTGGGCAGAGGGGTGGGGCGGAGAGAGTAAAGCAGCTTTAGGGGGTCACTTTTTGGGGGGGTTGTAAGGCTCGAGGAGTTGCTGGGAGAAGGTGTTGACCTTATCTGCCCCTCGCACTTCATGGGGCAACAGAGGTAACTTGACAATGTGGAAATCTTCATACAAGTCTTCCATCTGTGACAAAAAAAAAAGTTAATTGAGAAAACATACAAGTAAACAATGAATTATGTACAAGCCACAGGAAATAATAGATTTGCAAGAAAATTGATTGTCTTAAGACTAAACACACTCCTACAGTCCAACATGCAGCACTTGGGACCACAAAGTTTTTCTATATTGACTTTATTTCCCCTCCCTTTACAGTTACATACATTGAGACAACAGCAGTGTGATCTTATGATTTTATCACTCTCAGCTTAAGTGTTCTCATTAATGATTTCATTGTGCGCTTTTTGGCAGGTGTTTAAATTTTGGCAGGTGTTTAATGCCGTTAGCAGGGGCCCACCTGATCCAGGTACTTGGACTGGATCTTGTGGCGAGCCTCACACATCTTGCAGGGCCGGTCAGAGTCGGGGAAAACCAGCTGGTTGACGATGATGTTGTGCGTGTCGATGTGGCACTTGGCCAGCTCCTGGATAAGCCTCTCGGTCTCGTACAGCGAGAGGAACTCCGCGATGCACACGCAGATGAACGTGGTTTGCTCCTGCGGTTGGCGGTGGGAGTGGCAGACAGACGTACATGTTGTAACAGCAATGCAAATTTTTCCTTCAGAAAACCAGGGTTTTGCAAAGTATTTTTTTGTTCATTTCAGTTGGTTAAAGAAAGGAATTTGAAATTCAGATCATGAATCGCAAAATACTCAAAGGGGCGGGGGGGGGGGGGGGGATTGTATTTGATTTCAGTTTGTTTGACGGGCCTACTCACCGGGTCCTTGAACTGCTCACTGACCGAACGGATGACTGGCAGTGTCTCCTCCAGCTTGGATGCCAGCTGGTCTGCGTTCATATCTCCCAAACCCAGCATATTACACATCTATGGCCAGAGAGAGAGAGAGATTTACAGGTCAGAAATCTAATGTGGGAGATGCCACTGAGTGACTGTGTGACTGAGTGACTGTGTGACTGAGTGACTGAGTGACTGTGTGACTGAGTGACTGTGTGACTGAGTGACTGTGTGACTGAGTGACTGAGTGACTGAGTGACTGTGTGACTGAGTGACTGTGTGACTGAGTGACTGAGTGACTGTGTGACTGAGTGACTGAGTGACTGAGTGACTGAGTGACTGTGTGACTGAGTGACTGAGTGACTGTGTGACTGAGTGACTGTGTGACTGTGTGAATGTGTGACTGAGTGACTGTGTGACTGAGTGACTGAGTGACTGAGTGACTGTGTGACTGAGTGACTGTGTGAAAAAGATTCAAATTTATCAATTAATCAGGCACTACATTTATTTGTGTAGCCCCATTTACAAAAGAATGAGTCACACAGTCTGGAGGATTTAGTAGTTCTCAGGCTGTAATGTTAACCTAACTGTAGTTTTTTTTTTTTTCTTTGATCAATTACATTGGATTTAAGGGCAATGTATGTTCACTGAATCCAAGCCTCAGTGTTTGACAGGATTTAATTATGTTGATTGAACCCAGTATTTTTCAGGGGCACGCTTTTACCATTTTAGTGATTATTGAATGAGTTCTGTATGAGCTAGACCCGGGCTAGGCAACCCTGGTCCTGGAGTGCCGGTGACGTTTCTGGTTTTTGTTCCATCTGAGCTTGATGACAAGAGTTTGATGGATGATTAAAAGTCTGAGGCTGAATATTCTGAATGGTGCAATGCTGAGTGCTTCCAGCACATGGTCACCTGCATTCATTACACCTGATAAATTAAAATGAATCCATTTATGCAGCTATAGGTTTGGATGGAGCAAAAACCAGGACTGTCTTCACCACTCCAGGACCAGGGTTGCCCACGCCAGAGCTAGGCTGTGTCCGAATCAGCGCACTTGCCTACTATTGAGTATGCCAGTTGATTATACTTTATGAAGCTGTTAAGTATGCAACAATTCTGAAAATGGAGTGTTCTTAATATCCCCGGATAATATACTTATTTCCGGGTTTTCGCTGATAATCTTATGGAGGATATTTTTTCCATACTGCATGTCACTGTGAACATACATCTGCTGATGCCTCTGGACACATCATCAGTGATGTTCCTGAAATCATCGGGTGTTTCGGGTCTTTCAACATCATACAGCAGTATAAGCAGTATACAGTATGCTAGTACACAGTACACAGCACGGCTCTGATTCAGACACAGCGCTCGACTCACCTGTGAGATGAAGGGGCTAATCTGGTTCTTTATCTGCATCAGACGGCCCAGCCCCCGCTCCACAATGGTGGGGAAGTTGAGCAGTCGCAGTGTGTGGCCAGTAGGGGCAGTATCGAACACCACCACAGAGAAATTCATACCTTTTACCAGCCTGAGGGAGCAATGAGGGAATAGCGGGTTAGAACAGCAGAGACACACGCACGTGTTTCTCATACTCATACGCCTTCTGTCAAATGCAGAGGTGTAAAGTCCAGGGGTCAGAAAGTAAAAGTCCTGCCATGTGTTTCTTCCACCCATGAACTCAGCCAGCTGATTTCACCAATTAGTTCTGCCTCCAGTCTGAAGAACTGTGCGAATTAGCAAATCCAGGTGATTGGAACAAAATCCTGGGGAGGACTTTTACTTTCTGAACCTGGATTTTACACCTCTGGTCAAATGGGTCTCTTACACTGAAGGGTTTACTCGCTGTACAACAGCAATGATGTTGAGGACTACCCCACTTCTAAAGGCGTGTTGAACGATTTTATTTGATAATTTTTGTTTTATAACCCTCCTCACTAAATCATACATTATCATATAACTTTCAAGACCAAATCCTTTTTTTGTGCACAATATCTGTTTTGTTCTGCATTTTTCTATTTTCTGCACTTTCTATTTTTACCCAGGGTTGCCAACTCTCGCACTTTCGGTGTGAGACACACGGCATCACGCTCTCTCGCACTCACGCTCCCCCAAACCAATCCGTTTACCTCACGATTTTAATTTAACAAGTACATCTAAATAAAATGTGAAGATTTTCAGAAATAGTTTAAGTATTTCAAACTGAACCCCAGAGTGATGTTCCCAAGCACACATCACACCTGGGTGGCCTGACCTCATGACCTCGGCGTAGCTCATCGCCTCGTCGATGCCCGGGAACGCGCTCATGGCTTCCTGCATCATCTTCTTCCCCATGCTCAGCATGTTGTCTTCCTCAAAGAACTCGTCCGGGAGCTCGGCCACGCCCAGACTGGGGTCGATCTCCTGCACACGAAACAAACACAAATCAGGAAAATCACAACGGTGGCCTGAATCACAAAGCAGGATTACAGAGTTAGCTGGATAGCTGCACTGAGTAAAACCCGGAACCCTCCCAAATCTGGAACCTGGACTGAAGTAAAAAGAGCTGCTCTGGGTTTTACTCGCTGCAGTTATCCAGCTAACTCCGTAATCCTGCTACAGGCCCCAGGTGACCCAGAATGAAATCCCAGCCCCACGCCTTTTTGTGTCTAGTCAGCACAGGTACACGGGTCATCAGTTTTGCTGGACTGATTGACTAGCCTGACCTTATGCTCAGGAATCAATTCAGATTAGGCCTACAGAGCTACTTTAGTGAAAAAATAACCTGCAAGTACATATACAGTATGTAAGGGGTCACATACTCATGGTTCATCAATGATTTTGTAATACAACTAACTCCCGTCCTGTAGGAACTGCCCATCGATGATCACTGCTTTCTGTCACATGCCATTATATCACCCCCCCCATACTACGTAAGGCTTATCCCCCCTACCCTCACACCACGAGACCCCCATACTACGTAAGGCTTATCCCCCCTACCCTCACACCACGAGTCATTTCAGACCAGCATGAAAGGTGGGCTGATCAAAAAATACTCCACTAAAGTTGCTCTTTAAAAAGACAACTTGTGAAATGGCATGGCTATTATTAACACTGCTTATGATCAGCTGGAAACCACTTTTAAAATGACTGGCGTAAGAGACCTGTGTATGTATATGGGTATATGTATAGAATGAGTGGACCAGCTTGATAGGTCATGTAGAATACCCAGGGGAATGTGTGTACGTTTTGGGAGAGACGGGGAGACATGTCACCCCTAATATTTTCATTGCTAGAAAACCGAAACCTATGCCTGGGTGTATTAGTCCAGGCTTGACACAGTGCTGGTTGCTTACTAGTTTGTATTGGTAAATGATGAACCTATATAGGCTGAATGGTGTAGTCTCATTGTATATTCTTATCTAGTCTTATGTTACGTATAAGGATACAGGTAGATGCGTGCATACTGACACAACGATAAGGACAGGTGCAGGGTTCACTCACCATGGCAAAGAGGTTATCGTAGCCCATCACTTTGGTGGGCACCTTTGAGAACTTCTGGTCGAAGGCATCGGAAATGTTGTGGGCGGGGTCGGTGGAAATGATGAGCACGCTCTCGCGCACAGCCGCCAACTGTACAGCCAAACTGCAGCTAAATAAGGACAGAGACACAACGCGTTTTGCGCCAGCACGTGACAGAATCGTTTTTCCGATAGTCAACTCGCTAGAACTCGAAAGGGGACGCTGGAATCATCGTGGTTAAGCTAGCTAGCCGTATTTGTGTCCATATAATCTTTGCAAAGGAACGTTGGTTTCATTTTCTTGTTAGAAATATAAATTGTTACACATTTCTCCAGTTTAATAAAACTGCTAACGCAAAGCACCAGCATGAAATAACGTTTTTGTGGTAATATCCCATAACACAGCTTGTGATGGGGGATCAGTGATGCACGTCATAAGCCTGCGCAGAGGGAAACTATAAACAGCCAAATAGGATTCCAGAATAAAATCTCGTTATCACAAGAAAGCGATCGGACTTTTCTTTTTATGCCAATGTACCGATTTATGAAAAATCAATTTCGGTCTTATGGTCTGAATTAAAAGACGGTTGGCTGGATCCATTAGGTAATACAGGGCGTCTGGCGGTGATGACTAACGTTAGCTAGCCTACGTGGAAGTGTGATGACAGCTATTTTAATCGCTAACAAAACCCCACCTGCACGTCGTTTTGCCAACGCCGCCTTTGCCGCCCACGAAAATCCATTTAAGAGATTTCTGTTCTATGATATTTTTCAGCGTAGATTCCAGCGGCTCGACGTCAGGCGCATCTTCAAACTCTTCTTCTAACGACGCTGCCATCTTGAAACCGGGGTCATTAAATTGGAATATACCAAAATGAATTCCAGGGGGCGACAAAGAAACGGGAACGTAGGCTATATAGTGTAAATGGCAAACATTACAGGGGAGTTACCAAAATTAATTTTCGATTGGCTCAGAATAATTTAATGCTAAATTATTTAAATATTGTGTATTACGTTGCTTATTCTGCCTAAATGTTTTACAAAATGTTATTATTGCTAAAAATGCCTTGCTTATTGTATCGTAATGCATAGGCAAAAAAGTAAAATGTGTACAAGATAACTAGCGCAATAACTATATTGATTGCCACTGTATGCTCGTTATTTATTTATTTTATTATTTTTGTATTGCTGGAGGTCTTTTTTTTTTCTTTTAGTTTGTATGAGGTGTTAAGCAAAACGTAGAAAGAGGCCAGTAGGGCGCTCAACTTAAAAGTTTGACTAGGGACTGACGGGTCCGTCACTCTGCGGAGTGATTCAAACTGTGGAGGCTGTATGCTGCTCCCACCCATGGGCAAATATACCTCGAAGGAGGGACAAAAGTCCTGCAGCGGAGATGGCAGGCACCTGCAGCGGTGCTGGCAGGTATATTATCACCCAGAGAGAGAGGCTATACGGTGCGTAGCAGATGGCAGGTAGTAGGCTGTTTGTGGTAGGAGTGTTTGTTGGGGAGACACCAGTGTACAGAGAGACACCGGTGTACAGAGAGACATTAGTGTACAGACACACCAGTGTTTTTATCGTATTTCCTTTTATATTGTCTTGTAAATGTTCTATTGTCTTCTATGTCTATTTTTCTTCTATTGCTTTTGTTCTGTATTTTGTTTTTATTGTTGTGAAGCACCTTGGGTTGCATTTTATGTATGAACGGTGCTATACAAAAAAAGTTTATTATTATTATTATTATATTATTAAGCACATGCATAGTGTAACAAGTAGTTTCACATGTCAAGGTAGCCCATATACCAAACATAATTTGATTTGTTGTGGTTCATAGTTCAAAAACTAATATTTTTAAAGACCGTTTACTTTTTTATTTTTTACTAATTTTCACACAACATATTTACTTTTGAGTGGTATTGACCACATTGGACCAAGCTTGTTTTGTTTGTGGCATTTTGGGGCATCCTCCATGTTGACTACCCTTAAAAACAGAGATCTCAAAAATAAATCTGGAGGGCTGTTGTTTCAGTGGGTTTTTGGTACTGTTCAGCATTTGAGTGCTTCATTTAAGACATCAGTTGGCTAAAGGGTCTCCACACCTTGTTTGCAAGGCCTGAATTACCTGCTGATTGAAAATACACCACAAAAAGCCTGTAAATAAGGCAGCTGGCCAGGACTGAAGTTTTAGATGTATACGCCATGGCATTACCAGCATGGTGACCTCCAAGTAATTTCTGTTTGAATTGGGAGAAAGAGCTCTTGAATGTGTTACGACCATGGCTGACCACAACCGACCATATCCATATCACATATCACAAAGTACACAGTTTATATCAGCTTTAACTGGCCTTCCTATGAAAAACAATTTATTCATTGTGATCTACGTTGTGCTCATTTGACACTGATTCACTGAACTACAAATATAGCAGGCACAGTAAAAGGGATGAGACATGCAGGTTGTTAAAAAAGGGCTGCACAGAACATGATCCAAGTCGACAGTAGCAGTGTAGAGCTTAGAACCCACAGAACTATAGAGTTCAGTGGTAGAGCCAGAGACCCAAATCTCTGGTAGAGCCCTTTAAGGTGACGTACAGGCACTTCCGGTATCATCTTTCTGCTCGCGTAACCCTTTCCGTCGTAGCGAGGAACTTACTAAAATCAAAGATGGCTGCCTGTAAGAGAAAGAAAATAAACTTCTAGAAAAATAGATTAATACTGTCGGTTACTTTCCTTTGCTCGTGAGTAGATTCTATTAAACCGCGCCACGGATATTTATACAATTAAACGAGCAAATGTATAATTGTAGAGGAATACTTATGCGTTTCTAAGGCGGTGTTTCGAAGTGGGCTGATTGTACCAGTAGTTAGCTTTCTAGCGTTAGCTAGCTAGCTACGTTACCTAACTTGCGAGCCATTTCTATAGCTTGTAGCTACTTATTCATACGACTCGTCCGTAACGTTACAGGTGGAAGAGCTAACGTTAGCTACCACATAGTAAACTGCAAAGTTCTTATTGGCCCTTGCATAGGTAGATGGCTGTTTATTTGATATTTTGTTGGCGAATTGCTTGCAGAAGCTAGCTGGACACGGTATAAGAGTGATATTGAAACATTGAGCTGTTGCAGTGAGTACAGCGTGGGATTCGGGTGGGGTCGTTCGTTGTTTAACGTTAGCTAACTGGCTTGCAAGCTCGCTGGCGATTGTTGACAAAGCAAAAGAAATCGGTTCAAAACGAAAACATACCGGATCTTACAAATTCACCTGGATTTTTATACGCCGTGAAGAAAAGCAATAGAAAACATGGACACAAAACGACGAAGCGGGAAGACTGGTCAAAGCAGCAGTAGTAGCAGCAGCAGCAGCAGCAGCAGCGGCGAGTCAAGCGGTAACAGCCCCGGCTCGCCTGCCAGTCCATCGGAGGTCGGGAAAGCTCCTGGAGGAAACGCATTTGCGAACGACGGCAGCTTTATGGAGATGTTTAAGAAAAAAATGGAAGAAGAGAAACGGAAAAAGGAGATGGAAGAAGGGCAGAGCAATACGAACACTACGGAGGAGGAAAAGAAGACAGTTAGCGTGACCAGCTTTGTAAGGGGTTTGGCAGTAACGCAAACCATTATAAATCAGCCATTTGCGTCTGTGGCGCTATAATTATGTATCGGTGTGAGCGTGTAAAAAAATAAATAAATAAAATTGGCCCTTTTATAGCAAGTAAATTTGCACAGTGCATGTAGTCAATAATGCATTTTTTTTATTGTATCAACATGCCGATGGTTTGCAAAGTAAATTTGGAAACGGTGCAGCTAGCAAAGCGCAGTATAATATCCACCATAACTAGCTAATGAAACGTCACATTGAAAGCAACACATTGTTAAAGCCTCAGCCGATCTATTATAATGTAAACGGGTGTCGACTGGGCTGTTGCAGTCATACTTGTCATGGGCGGAAACTCTTGTGAGACGGGAGACATCTAACGTGTAAACTATCGACACGCATATTTAGTGTGCGCCTCTCAGGACGCGTGTAACGGTTGCAGTATTGTGTCCCCTAAACCAGGTGGGCAAGCGGAGAGGCGGGGCCAAGTTGGCCCTCAAGACCGGGATGGTGGCCAAGAAACAGAAAGTGGATCCGGAGGTATAAGCAACACGGCTCGTTTCGTCTATTTGATTGCAGTTTAACTGTACAAGTCAGACCCTTTTCCAACATGCACCTGTAATGTAGAATGATCGCCTTTATTCGTGGAAAGGTTTGGGACTAA
Source organism: Synaphobranchus kaupii (assembly GCA_029718625.1). NCBI lineage: Eukaryota > Metazoa > Chordata > Actinopteri > Anguilliformes > Synaphobranchidae > Synaphobranchus > Synaphobranchus kaupii. The sequence goes on along the minus strand of CM056387.1, from coordinate 18,281,426 downwards.
ATAATTAAAATATATACAAAGGGCGGATAGGCATCTACCAAATTCAAAGTGGAACCTTTTTTTTTTTGTGCTAATTTTCAATGATATACTTGACATAAGTCTTGTGCTCATAGTTGCGCTGCTTGTTCATTAAAACTAAACTTGTCCCCTCTCTCCTTCACCCCCTTGTTCCAGGTTGAGGCTGGTAAAGGAGATGCTTGGACTAAATACATGGCTGAGGTCAAAAAATACAAAGCCCACCAGTGTGGCGACGATGACAAAACCAGACCGCTGGTGAAATAGGCTCACGTCTCCTCCTTTCTGCCCTTTATCGAGGGATACCTCCATATTTGCCCCTCCCACTGCCCCAAACGGTGCTGCTGCCCAGGGCACAGGGGAGGGGAACACCAGTGACTATTCCTTTTGAAAATGTCTGGCTTTCACCTTTCAATTGCAAAGCAAAGGAATGGACGTGCAACGGAGTCTCATGTGCATCTCACCAAGTGTAGATCCTGGGTGTTTATTTTAATTTTACTTGGAGGTTGTTTTTGTATTTTTAAAACAATCGTTTGTGTATTTTAGCTTTTGATGTTGGTGCAGCCAGAGTTGAACGCGAGTTTAATAATATAAAAATACACCTTAAATTTTATTTTCTCTTTAGCCAGGTAGCTTTAATAGGTTATTTGCATAGTTGTAGAATCTGTGTTGTGCTTCTCAGTTGAACATTTTTTACTATTTTTGTCCAGATCTGATAAATGGTGTAACCTGAATTATTGTGAAGTAAAAAAACAAAAACAAAAAAAACAAAGTTTTCCAGGTGTGTATTGTGCCTTTGATGTGTGTTCACTTCCAGGCCTGGAAGCTGGTTTTCCTGATTTGTCGCCTGAATCGGCGGTTCCCAAACTCGGAGGACGCCTGTGTATGCTATTTTTGTTCCAACCACAATTGTAATAACCAGATTTTAAAAAGCTGTTAATATTTCTTAATTAGATACTTTTCATGTTTAGTGGGATTGTTTACCCTCTTAAGCCACATTGTCAGGAATAGCTATGCATGCCATGTAGAATAAAGGTCCCATGTTGATATTGCTTATTGTGCTATATTGCAAACAATTACAAAAAGAGGCAACATTTTTTTTTTTTACTGGTCAAATTCAAGGCAGAGGTGTTCGCACACGGGCTGAATACCGTTCTGTATACTGGCTGCGCACACGGGCTGAATCCCGTTCTGTAGACTGGCAGACTCGTGTGCGAGTGCTCAGGGCTGTCCCATTGTAAAAACGAGCTCTTGTGCGGACTTCACCCGCACTTTTTGCAAGTCCGCATCAATGCAGACTCACCTGCCCCCGGAAACACGCCATTAAAGTCCACGAGGGCTCAGTTTGGGATTCAGCCATGGGCACTAAAACGAACCATTGGATAGATGAGGAATTGAAAGACAAAGCTGCATTGTGTTAATAAATTTAAGGAATTAAATGATGAAAGGACTTAAGAGGGTAAATAATCCCACTCAATCAAACATGAAAAGCACCTAATTTAAGAAAAATTAACAACTTGTTCAAATTTAGGAATTGTGGTTGAAAGCAGTGGAGCCCCATAACCCAGTTTGGGAACCGGCGGTCTGAATCAAACTTGAGTTTTTACATACTAGTTAAACCTTATACTTTATGAAAAACTGAAATGTGTTTGGATTTGTGGTGTGGAAGTAAAAAATCACAAAATAAATGATGCGGTTAAATTGTAATCAAATTAAATGTCAAGTAAAATGCAATGAAATTAAATATTGAAGTGTTAAAAAGCTATCAAATTCAATTATCCCTCAGTGGTAAAAGTATTTACAAATAATTTTATTCATCGTTCATGAAATCTATGCAGCTTTCAAAACCACTTTTCAATTAATTTTCAGTGTCACCATGTGTCAATCAAATTGTCCCGCCCGCCCGCCAATGTAACCTCCGTCTGAGTAATGAGACCAGGGGCTTCATGTATAAAAGGTGCGTACGCACAAAAAAGATGCATAGGCCTGTTTCCTTGCCATTGAAGTCGCCAATTCCCAGTCTCAAAAATGTGTGTGCGCATGTTTTGATGTCAAGTTTGTTTTTATATATTTCAAATCAGTGGAGAAAGTGGCCTACGCAGCTTTTGTGTGCGTACGCACATTTTATACATGAGCCCCCAGGGCTATGTCCAAATCAGCACACTTGCCTACTATTGAGTATGCCAGTTGAGTACACTTTTTTAACGTGTCAAGTATGTGACATTTCTGAAAATTGAGTGTTTTTAATATCGGGGATGATGTACTTATTTCCAGGTTTTCACTGATAATAGTATGGAGGATATTTATTTATTTTTTTTAAATACTGCATGTCACTAAACGGTATGCAGTAAGCACTAAACCATATGCTAATACACAGTAAACAGGACGGAGTAGATGGGGCTCTGATTCGGACACAGCCCAGGTAAATTTGTATCCTTACCTTGGGACTGCTGAAGGTAATAAAACCGTCACAATAGAGCCGGTGACCTGCCAAATCCATCACTTATCGTACTGTTGATCTGCTAGCTGCCTGGAACACTCCTCTTTTTGCTAGCAGCCTAGCTAGCTAACTAGCTTCGTGCACATAGCCTAGCTAGCTAACTAGCTTCGTGCACACAGCCTAGCTAGCTAACTAGCTTCGTGCACACAGCCTAGCTAGCTAACTAGCTTCGTGCACACAGCCTAGCTAGCTAACTAGCTTCGTGCACACAGCCTAGCTAGCTAACTAGCTTCGTGCACACAGCCTAGCTAGCTACCTAGCTTCGTGCACACAGCCTAGCTAGCTACCTAGCTTCGTACACACAGCCTAGCTAGCTACCTAGCTTCGTGCACACAGCCTAGCTAGCTAACTAGCTTCGTGCACACAGCCTAGCTAGCTACCTAGCTGTTAGATGACTAGCCAGTATTTATGAGATCTCTGGTCGGCTCTAAAGCTGCATCCCAATATTCTTCACTCCACTCCCCCACTACCACTCGTCTCCTCCTTTCCTCCACTCCCCCACTACCACTCGTCTCCTACCCGGAAGTATGCAAAACTGCCTTTCGTTTCGAGTACAAGTATTTGCATGTACAGTACACAATGTACCTGCCATTGCGGTTTGCGTTGAGATATTAATTAATATGTAACCATTAATACGTAATTAACATTAGATTAAAACACAAAGTATTTTTCGATTATGGGGTGCGTCCCAATGCACCCTCCTTTCCTCCACTACCACCTCCTCTCCTCCTTTCCTCCACTACCACCACCTCTATTCCGTGCCCCGGAAACGGATCTTTGCGTTTTAATCTAATGTTGCTGATTACATCTTAATTACGTATAAATTGTTACATATGAATTAATGTCTCGACGCAAACCGCAATGCCAGGTACATTGTGTACTGTACATGCAAATACTTGTACTCAAAACGATCAGGCAATTTTGCATACTTCTGGGTAGGATAGGAGTGGAAGTGGAGGAAGGTGGGGAGTGAAGAATATTGGGACGCACCCCCAGTATCCCTCTGTTTACACAACTATGGGGGTGGATGTGCAGGTATTCTGGGAATTGTAGTCAGACATTGAATAAATCTTTTATATATATATAGTATATCGCCTACAAAAATGCAGGCATGAATACTAGAGAAAAAAAGCCAATTCAATGCCTTAAGTTTACGGGGGAGATTATTAAACCATAATAAAAAAATTTTTTAACTAAGATGTAAATGCAAAACATAAGTAGAACATCACTTTACGGAACACAATCACATTAATTGAAGAACAAAAATATATATATTAATTGTGAAATTAGAAAAGCGAACAGAAAGAGGGAAAAAAATACTGCTGTTACATTGTAAGATTTCAAAAATAAACTTTATAGGCTACATGTGTTTGAACACTTCGGGAGGGAGAAATTTCATTTATAATTTATAATTTTTTGAGTAGTTTATCAATACGCCGATATAGGTGGCGATATTGTGAAATGATCCGCGTGTGTCATGACGAAACACCTCTCTCTCCTCGCTCTCTAACCGAAGCTGTTGTTGGTTTGTTTGAAGGCGCGGCGATGTTGATGAAGGCGCCCGAGAGCTGCTGCACCGTTGCTAAGGCGCCTGGTAAGGCGCCTGCTTGACCTCCTGTTGTCATTTCCACCTTAGTTCACGCAGAAAATACCCCCAAAATCCCCACACACCCTCCAACACCCTTTTTCCTCACACACCCTCCAACACCCTTTTTCCTCATAGTGGAACTTGAGAACAATTTATCTTCTCATCACATCTTATTTCACTAGTTTCATACACCGATCTGCCACAACATTAAAACCACTGACAGGTGAAGTGAATAACATTGATTATCTCGTTGTTATTTTGGTTCTGTACTCTAGCACTTTGAGTTTGAAAGGATACAATGACAATGAGGTTGAAGTGCAGACCGTCAGCTTTAATTTGAGGGTATTTTCATCCATATCGGATGAACCTTTAGTACATAGTCCCCCCCATTTACGAGCATCAAAGAATATTGGACAGTTTAACATAATGTAGAATAAAGTAATCATTTTTAATATTTGGTTGCATATCCTTTGCATGCCATGACATCCTGATGTCTGTGACCCAACAATATCAAAAGACTTGACATCTTATTTCCTGGTACTCTTACAAGCAATACTATAACGTCTCTGCATTTGAATGGATCTCTATGGGAATTGGGGGTGGGACTAGATTTAGCTGTAAATTATGCTGGAACAGTATGGAATACATGGTTGGTAAAATGGCTGTAAGTCACGGGTCTGAGGTATCAAACAAGCCTCAAACCATCACTCTGCTGCCAGAAATACAGTAGATATGGATGGATAACTTGAAGGGTTTCTTCTCCTGACTTATTTTTCCATAGAGTTGAATAGGAAAATCTGTCAGGAGAAACAACCCTTAAAGTGATCCATCCATATCTACTGCATATCTGGCAGCAGAGTGATGGTTTGAGGCTCGTTTGATACCTCAGACCCTTGACTTACAGCCATTTCACCAACCATGTATTCCATACTGTTTCAGCATAATTTACAGCTAAATCTAGTCCCACCCCCCAATTCCCATAGAGATCCATTCAAATGCAGAGAAGTTATAGTATCGCTTGTAATCTTTTGATGCTGTTGGGTCACAGACATCAGGAAGTCATGGCATGCAAAGGACATTGTCCCCTAAAAAGGAGTCAACCAGGTACACAGTGGAATTGGCCTTCTTGCTACATCCATGAAATACATACTGTCAGAATCAGTGTAATTTCTTTTCAGGGTTGCCAGATGCTTAAATCTGGGTAGATTTGGAAGGCAAACCTGGCCTACCCAAAAAGAAAACCCAGGGACACCAGATCGTAAAATCCCCCATTTGAGGTGAAAAAACTCCCCAACATTCCCCCAAATGGGGGATTTTTAAAGTAAAAGTTTTCCTTTCTTTCTGGCAACCCTGAAAAAACCCTTCAAAATACCCATTGGTTGTATCCCATGTAAATGTGATATTTCAGTTTTATATATTGAAGATATCTAAATACTTTATTTAATTTGCACATTATAGAGAATTACATCTACAGAAGTAGAAAAAAATCCCATGTAAATGTTTTAATTTGACTTTGCAAAATGAGAAATAATCAATGGGGTATGAATACTTTCTGAAGCCACTGCATATAGGTATCGCTATACATGTACAGTGCATCTAAAAGAATCATTCTTTAGCACATATTAATAATGGTGTGTGTGTGTGCATGATTCCCCAGTCAATTACCCAGATCTTTGTAAATCTCCAAAGTGTATCAGCTGATAAACACTTGAAATAATGACATGAGCCACGAGGGGAAGATTACAGTCAAGAACATCCTTTTATTCCATCAGGTAAAGGTGGTGCTCTTTTCAAAACTGCTTTTCTTTAATATGGGAAAGAAACTGTAATTAACACATGCATTTCACCCTGGTGCCACTTGGGGGGGGCTGTCTTCTCTGAAGGCCCGGTAAGGGGGGGAGGGCTGGGGCTTAGCCTACACAACACTAAGCATGACCATGGTGGGGGCAAGGTGCTACACGTTTATTTTAAACGGAAACCCAAATAAAAAAATGAAAATTTAAATAAAATAAATGGCCTGAGATGACACAAAGTGAGGTCAGGGGTTATGTCACACAGTGCCTGAGTCACTAGTTCTTTAGCTGCAGTGGTCATTTGTTAAGGGTTTACACTACTGCTGGCTTTGCAGAGTAAAACAATGACTATACTTTTGCAAAATACAAGTAAGCCAGTTTCCAAAGGCCATTTCTATTTTTTATTTTATTTTTTTTGCTGGTGAAGTTTAAAAGTGCCCAAGGCGATGTTGGGGGAAGGTGACAGTTTGGCTTTGGTCTGAAACTGGTTATTTTTTGTAGTTACAGATTTGTTGGATTAATTGTTTATATATTTTTTTGTTTTGTTTCTTTCCCCCGGTGATTTACAACCTTTCCTCTTAGTCCTGTGCCAACAGCAGGCCATAATAAGGTGCTTACAGTTTGTCCTCTTATTTTCACGTTTAAATAGCTGGTCTCATACAACCACTAAAAATGTGCAATTTAATTCCTGTCTAAAATTTTGCTTAAAAAATACACAATGACAAAAATATGAAAACCAAATTCAGTGAAACAAAAACAAAAAATAAATAGAAAAATGACATTGCTATTTTGCCCCAGTCCCCCGACCAAAAAAAAAGTTCATTTGTCTACCTTATCCTGAACGCAAACAATGTCCTCAACCTCTCCAACAAACACACACACACACACACACACACACACACCAAATCTCGTTCCCCTACCGTGCCTAAAATACCCCCCCAGGGCACCGTGGCATAACTTGTTTTCTTACATTAGCTGTTGAATTGAGAAGCTGCAGATCTGAATGGAATACATTGTGAAGCGTACAGACAGGAATAACATATGAGCTAACTGCATTCTGCTCAGACAAAGGTGTTTTTGAACCCCTCCACTTAGGAGAAGGTGTGTTTTGGGGGTGGGGGGGGGGATGGGACGGATACGCGGCTATAGAGAGGAAACACAGACAGAAGAATAGAAAACGGATTTTTTTTTTTGTTTTTGTTTTTTTTGCCTTTTCTCTATTTTCTTAATCATTTAACAATCAAAAGAACTAAATCACACCAATTTTCCTTTAGTACTATATATACGGCTTTGAGAAGCTAGAAGAATAATAAGAAGATACGGGTGAAGCATGGAGGAGGGGGTTTTTCTCTCTCTCTTTTAATAGAAGGATGATCTGAACACAAGATGGAATCTGTGAACAAAAGGCACTTTTACAGGGACAACCTTTAAATGCTCTGAATCTACAATACATCACAAAACATTGAGAAATTTACATGGGGGGGAGCTGAGTTGTTTTTTGTTCTGTTGCTTCTACTCTACAGGTTTAAAATGATCTCATTTGTTTCACTGCTTGCTCGAGATAGGAGTCTAAACATCTACAAAAAAAAGAGAAAAAAGTACCACATCTACAAAAAAAAGAGAAAAAAGTACCACATCTACCAAAAATGAGCTCACGGCACATCTCCCTTTTCTCCGAGCTGCTGATGGCTTTTCTGATGCATCTCCCACAGAGGGGAGATCTTGTCTGTTTCATTATGAATGTGGTAACTAAGGGCCTGCTCACACTGCCCCGCCCAACACCACAATGGGTTGTCACCATCAACACTATTTTTACCCAAATTAATTCTGTGACGTTTTTCCGGCGTTGCAAAACGACTGATCTGCTCTTTCGGTTCTGAATTCTTGTGGTTTTCTGGATTTCTGCTGAAAATATTGACCCCCCTCCTCAAGAGAAAGGTTGAAGAAAAATGCCTTTTGTCACAACCTCGGATAAACTGAACCCCTCCCCCGTTAGCAAATACAAAGAGAGAAAGAGGAGTAATGCATTTTCCCTAAAATGTGCTGCATTGATAACACTTAATTTTGTTTATTATTATTTATGTATAATAGAGTTTGAGTGCACTTTATATCATAAAAAGCACCAGTTTCATTTCGCAATATATAATTTTTTTTTTGATGTTTGCAAAATTGTTCCTTCAGCCCTCCCACATTTTAAAAACAAATAATTACAAACAAAACATTTTTAAAAAATGAGAAAAAAGAAAAACAATATTTAAAAAACATCCCAAAAACTTACAAAGACTGGGATCTTTTTTTTTTTTTGTCTTTTAAACTTTGCTCTTGTATTTAGAGTCCCGGAGCTCAAGGACTTGAAAACAAACACAGCCCATCCTTCCTTCTTTAATCTTTCTCTTACCCTGAACAAAGACATTTACCTGCACATGGCGCTTAATCCATATACAATATTTTGCAATAATAACACTTTCCATCCAGAAAATAACAAAAGCTAAACAAAGCATGCTGTTTCTTTTTTTCCTCCGCTCTGTATTGCCAACCCCAATTGCCATGGAATCACCTTGGTAGTTTTTAGTTTCTTTGACTATATCAGTGGGGTGGATACTGGTGCACCTATATACGGCTGCTGCTTTAGTGACAAGGCCAGGCTTCATAAAATAACTAGACTGCCATTCAGCTTACTTTAGCAAATTAAACGTATATATTTATAAATATATATATATGTGTGTGTGTATATATGTAAGGTATATAATATATAAAGATGCCTGCAGTCTCTTTTTAGTGACCTGCCGGTGGCTGGATAAACGTTCCTAGCCATATAACATACTCTATATAGCTTATGTGTGAAAAACAACCTGAATTCATGTTTAACAAATTGCATAAAGGGAATACTTAGGCACTTCCATAGATTAAAAAAAAGAGAAAATCACCATGATCCGTGTTTTGTAGAGCGAGCTTTCCGATTGGCTGGAAAGGCCGCTCTCCCTGCAATGAAAACGTGCAGCCGGGCAGTCCAGTTATTTTATGAGGCCAGTGGCTGGAGCGGATTTCGTTTAGAGCATTACTTGTCTCGAGTGGCGTGTGTTTAAAAGGTGCCACCTTCTTTCTGTCTGTTTGATGTAGGCAGTCGAGGCTTCCCTTTATTGTGAATGGAGGTGTCAGTCGATGTCGTCTGGTGTGTGTGTATGTGTGTGTGTGTGTGTACATGTTTGTGTGTGGTGAGCTTTGATAGTATTTGTAGGGCTATGTGTTGTGCTGAAGCAGTGGGCTCTCTGCTGTATGCCAGCAAACTGGGCTAGGTGCTGTAGAGTGTGTGCGTGTGTGTGCGTGTATCTGCGTGTGTGTGTGTATATACGCATGGTGCACTGTAATGGCTAGTGTCAGAGCTGTGGTCTATCCAACCCAATACCATGTTGGGTTGGGTAGATGTGGAGCGATTGTGTTCTGTGGGGGCAGTTGGGTGGATGAGGTGATTGGGGGGGGTTGGGGGGGACAGGGGGCAGTTGGGTGGATGAGGTGTTCGGGGGGCAGATGGATCACTCTGGTTTAACTGCAGCGATGGGCACTGATTGGACGGTGTCTGCACAGGCTCGGCTCACAGGGTTAGAGGTCAGGGGCCAAACGTCTGGACCCGACCCACGCACCTCTCTCCTCCAAAATACTGCAGTAATACGCGAGACGTGCTTTTGTTCCGCAACGAGCTCATTTCCTGGAACAGGGCCCGTCTGGGAATGTAAACATTATAACTTGTGGGAGGAAGGGCGGGGTGGGCGTCAGAGGTGGCCTGTCTGCCTGTCTGCCTGTCTGTCTGCCTGCATCCCAGTGCACGCTGGTGACTGACATGGGGATGGAGGGTTGAAGTGTCTGCTGGTCTTTGGCGTGTCACAGAACTGATTTATTTACCCGACTTTGGCTTAAAGTGAGTTAAATAAACACAACCCTGCACACACTACAGGTCTTAATGAACTCCTCCCGTTTAGTGGCTCACTGGGTCACACCCCAGACCTGATCCCAGATCAGGCACAGATGCCTGGAACACACTCTCTGCGACACACTATTTGCGTGTCACACACTCTCTGCGCGTCTCAAGTGTTTCTGATGCATTTACAGAGGCTTACTGTGATCCCCCATCATGTCTGATCGCCCACAGAAAGCACTTCTCATTCTGTTTAAGGTGATATTGATCAAACTCAGCCAGTCAGGTCAGACACCTGTGGATCGCCATGGTGATCCAGGTGTACTGAATATAGGTCACATGATCTGTTATTATGTTTCATTTTCTCAGCAGGTGTGTTAGTTTGGGTGTGCTGCAGCCCCAGACAGCTGACTATTTACCTATAAATGTGTGTGTGTGTGTGGCACTTAAAGGCCCACTGACACTATAGTGTGTGTGTGTGTGTGTGTGTGTGTGTGTGGCACTTAAAGGCCCACTGACACATGGTGAGTTATTCGCTGATTGATTTGTGATTCAAAGCATTATTTTTCTTTAGTAAACCTTATCATCTTGCTGCTAAAAGTAATATTTAACTTTTTTCTTTCTTTGCACAAATAGCTTTCTCTGGGTGTCTCAGCCATTGCACAATGTGTTTTCTGGGTCTTGATGTTGATTTTGTAGTAATGATGATGATGATGATGATGATGATGAAGGAGATGATGCGTTCCTCTGCAGTTACTGGGGTTCACTGGGGGGTGATCGTTCCTCACTGTTGCCACGGTGATGTGTTTCCTGTTTCTTCATCCAGGTGTGACTGATGGAATGGAGGGCAGTTTTCCGTGAGTTAAAAAAAAAAAAAAATTATTTTATCCTTTTATTTTTATTTTTAATTCCCGATTTCTGTTCTGCTTTCCTGGTTCAGACAGGACTCGTCAGAGGAACCAAGACTGGAAAAAAACAAAACAAAAAAAAAATGTTTAATTGCAAAATGTAAACAAACCCTATTTTTTTATTTGTTTCTGATTTTTCCCCATTTTCTCCCAATTTAGTAGCCAATTGAACCCCTATTCTAATTCAATTTCCCCCCTGTGTAGCAACCGCTAGAGAACCACCGCTACACAACCCTGTCAGCCGGTAGTAGGAATGAGGTCGCCACGTCCTCTACAGGGCGCGACTCCTCGAGCTCCTGACCGTGAATCCAGCTCGCCCAGGGCCGCTATGCGTGCAGCGATTCTCTCCGAGCCCCTCCCCCCACCCGGAAGCAGCCGCCAATTGCTCCCCACAGGGCGCCGGCCATGCTCGGATCTGGCAGGACCGGGGCGCGAACCCCGATCCTCGGAGCACAACTGCACCGACTGAAAGTCGGCGCTCTTACCGTTGTACCACGCGACGCCCAACAAACCCTATTATTAACACTTGTAATTTTCCGTAACTAGTTTCATAGTGAGAATCATTAACAACAATTTAAAATATTAGATTGTATGTTTATTTAAAATTGTTTTATGTATGCAGAAATAAGAGGTGTCCTTTGTTGTTTGTGGCTCCTTAACCTGTGGCTATGTTCCTGCTGTTTTCTAAACTGCCTGCTTACCTCACACCTTAAGAAACCTAGCTTAGACCCCTCTGATGTCAGAAACTATCATCCTGTGTCGCTCCTGCCCTTTCTGTCCAAAGCTCTTGAACTAGCTGCCCTTAACCAACTGTCAGTTTTTCTCCACCAGAACAACCTGCTCGACTCTCATCAGTCCGGCTTCAGAACCGGGCATTCCACTGAAACTGCGCTCCTGGTTGTGACCGAGGCACTCGCCACTGCCAGAGCCTCCTCCCTCTCGTCTGTCCTGATTCTCCTTGACTTGTCTGCAGCGTTCAACATGGTCAACCACAAACGCCTGATCTCCACACTGGCTGAAATGGGCATCTCTGGGACTGCCCTCTCTTGGTTTACATCCTATCTCACAGATAGATCCTACCAAGTCTCCTGGAAGGGCTCTGTCTCTGCACCTCATCCACTTTTTACAGGAGTCCCGCAGGGATCTGTACTGGGTCCTCTGCTGTTCTCCATTTACACTTTGGTTATTAATTCACATGGCTTCTCTTACCGTAGCTATGCTGATGACACTCAACTCTTCCTCTCTTTCCCTCCCTCTACCCCACAGGTTAAGGAGAAGATAACTGTACTATATGTGGACCCCAGGAAGAGTGGATAACTGTACTATATCTATGTGGACCCCAGGAAGAGTGGGTAACTGTACTATATCTATGTGGACCCCAGGAAGAGTGGGTAACTGTACTATATCTATTTGGACCCCAGGAAGAGTGGGTAACTGTAATATATCTATGTGGACCCCAGGAAGAGTGGGCAACTGTACTATATCTATGTGGACTCCAGGAAGAGTGGGTAACTGTACTATATCTAGGAGCTACAGAGGAGCTACAGTCCTTACAGTATCTAATGGAGATCTACATAAACATCTATTCCAATGGAAGAGCACAACCACGACTTACAATGATGATGCTCCTGATATTAATGCTGATCTGCTGAAGCTCATAAGATGGGAATGAAGCTTCATAATCTTTCATTTATATTAAAAGCTTCTGCTGCCATATTCAGTCTTGCTTTCCAAATAGGGACTATTGAGGAGTAATTTTTATGCATATAGTAGATGTGATTTAAGCAAGAAGGGTTATCTAGTAAATACACTTGGCTTAAAGTTGGACATAAAGTTGTATAGTCTATAAATGTAAATAAATTAAAAAAATGAATACAGCATATTTATACTTTTCTTCCTTTATCTTTATCATAAAGTTGCACAAAGTTGCACAAAGTTGCACTCTGAATCAATCGGAATCTTCCCATCAAAAGGGTTTTCCCATTTTTTTTGTTTCAAGGGAAGGGTCTTAATTATTTTATGTTTTCACATTTGATTTTTAGTTTGCGTTATGAGCACACACATTGAGGTGCCACTTTATGTTGTTCTCTATAGCAGTTTCCAAATTTACTCTTTAGATGGCACTATTATTGAGAGTCCACCATTATAAATATCTAGGCATTTGGATGGATGACAAAATTCATAATTCATGTAAACATTCTTGCTAGGAAGTTGAGGTCAAAATTGGGCTTTCTATATAGAAATAAAATATTCTTTCGTGTTTTTTTGGCAGGAAGAGAGTGACTGAGGCAGTAGTTCTCTCAGTTTTAGACTATGGAGACGTCATTTACAGACATGCAGCCTTAACTACCCTTAAACCTCTAGATGCCATTTAGCACTCTGCTCTAAGATTCATCACAGGTGATAAGTTTGGCACACGTCACTGTCTTCTTAATGAAAAGGTTGGCTGGCCCTCTCTATCTGTGAGACGTGATCAGCACTGTTATGTTTTTATCTATAACGCCCTGCTGGGCAGGCTACCACTTTATTTATCCTCACTTTTGAAATAGAAAGCTGGTAATTATCCCACACGCTCATGAGACAGGCTTGTACTCTGGGTCCCGGCCGAAACAAAGTCTGACCTCTGTCTTCGGCCCCTCAAACTTGGAATAATTTGTTACAAAAAACTTTTAAATTGGACTCCTAACTGCCTTTGAGCCAATTTCGGAACCTAATGTTGAATCTTATAGTTTTTGTATTGTAATTGTTTTAATTAATATTTTAATTTTAGTTTTAACTAATGTCTTAATTATTTGTTTAGATTTTTGTCTTACCTAATGTTCTTCTCTTTCTCTTATTTTTGTTGTAAAAAGTATTGTAAATGAGGGGCTCAATGCTTCCCAGAGGTTTAAATAAAGTATTTGACTTGTATTTGTCATTCAGACTTAACATAACTGATCCAGAATGCAGCTGCCCGGCTTGTGTTCAACCTCCCGAAATTTTCCCATGTAACCCCCCTGCTGAGGTCACTCCACTGGCTGCCAGATGCAGCCAGGATCAGGTTCAAAGTTCTGACCCTGGCCTACACTGCAGCCAATAGGACAGGCCCCGCCTACCTGCAGGACTTAATCCAGAACTATGTTCCTGCTCGACCACTTCGCTCTTCTACAGCAGGGCGACTCGCACTTCCCCCCCACCGTGTCAACGGCTCTCGCTCGTCCCGACTGCGGAGTTTTTCCACCTTAGCTCCTCAGTGGTGGAATGAACTTCCCATTCCCCTACGTTCTACTCTAACCCTGCCTGCGTTCCATCGAGGCCTGAAGACACACCTCTTCAGACTCCACCTTGACTGATATCCTCACCTAGGAATATCAGTTCCCTGTGTTTACTAGTTCCCTGTGTTTTCCTGTTTGTTTGTTATAGTTTATAATAGTATTTAGAATAGAAGTGTAGTATAGCTGATTTACCCACAGCTTACTGTGAACTACAGTCAACGTTCATTACTAGGGATAGCTGCTACATTATGGGAAGGATGTGCTTTGTCTTGTCTGTTCTGTAGTGATCTTGCTGATGTCTCTGTATGCACTTATTGTACATCGCTTTGGATAAAAGCATCTGCTAAATGAATGTAATGTAATTCAGACAGTTGCTGACACTCAATTAAACTGCAGACATTTGATGTGATAATTTAGCCTAAGAGTGTGACTCAGGCATGCTGTTCCTCGGATGGCCACAAGGGGGCACATTTGCACTGACACAGGCCCGCTGAAGCTAAGCTTTACTGCCGGTCTCATTAACTTAAGTGTAACCCCCTTTTTTGTAGCTAAGGCCTTCATTTTTGTGCATATTAAAACCAGCATTTTTATAGAAATTGTATTCATTTGTCACTTTGAACTTGAGGCACCACAAGCAACCCAAACTTAAAAAACTTACTTTACAAATTGGCAGGGTGTCATATACACTTGACCCGGCGAGACGTGCACTGATGCCATAAGTCATAAAGACTCACTGCACGGCTCGCTGGCCTAACAGTAATCTGAATTAAATTTATTATTATTATTAGTTTTTTTTCCCCGTTATTTATGGAGTGAAGCCACAGTGTACGGGCCCTGTGGATGGAGGTTTTTAGTGGTGGGGGGGTTGGTAGAGTCACTGACACCCCCTTGTTTGTACTGGGTGGGTGGGCGAGGTTTTAAACTTGCAATTAATTGCAAAAAAAAATAAAAAGCAGCACTGGCACAACTCAGCACTCTGCAAAAGTCCAGTCTGGGAAACTCCCACAGCTCCAGGGTAACACTTTTTGTTTCATTTGAGTTTTGCTGGACACCAACACCCCCCCCCCCCCCAATCATCCCACCACATCCCAGCCGTCTCCAAGCTGTATAACTCCTCCTCTTCCTGACGACCTCTCTCTCTCTCTCTCTCTCTCTCTCTCTCTCTTCTCTCTCTCTCTCTCTCTCTCTCTCTCTCTCTCTCTCTCTCTCTCTCTCTCTCTCTCTCTCTCTCCTCTCTCTCTCTCTCTCTCTCTCTCTCTCTCTCTCTCTCTCTCTCTCTCCTCTCTCTCTCTCTCTCTCTCCTCTCTCTCTCTCTCTCTGGGTTTGATCCTTGGCAGTAGTGACTCTTCTCTATGCAACGCCCCCCAAGGGCTTCAAGTTCAAGTTCAAATGGCAATGACATCATGTCTGGTTGCCGTGGGCAACGAGACAGTCTGATCGTGACTCCTCTGAGTGTTTGTCTTATAGCCGCCACCCCCCTCCTTTCTGCAGTGTTTACACTCCACCACTAGGGGGCGCCCCAACACAACGTTCATCCTCGTTTTCTGTCCTGCTGTCTGGGGTAAATGAGCTGATGGTTTTTGGGAGTTTGCATGGCTCCACAGGACAGTGGGGCTTAATGGTTTTATATGGTGGCTCTATACAGCTTAGTTAACATGTGCTAACTGTAATTATCTACCAGCTTCCAGTCACTAAATGCATTTTGAATATTGAGTTACACTTGGTGTGTGTGTGTGTGCGTATGTGTGTGTCTGTGCGCTCAGGTGTGTGTGTGTGTGTGTGTGTGTGTGTGTGCATGCCTGCATGCAGGTGTGTGTGTGCGTGTGTGTGTGGCTCTGTGGACAGATGCAGGCTTAATAGACAAATAGCAGAGATGTAGATTTTATTTCACACATGTATATCAGGCCTGTGGAGCATTGCAAGGAGCATTGCAGGAGCATAGAGAGCCATGAGAGAGAGAGGGAGGAGAAAGAAGGAGAGGTGATAAGGGAATGGAGGGAGAGAGGGAATAGAGGAGGGAGAGAAAGGAGCAGAGGGAGAGAGGGAATAGAGGAGGGAGAGAAAGGAGCAGAGGAGAGAGGGAAGAGGAGAGAATGTAGCCTCAGCGCGGGACGCTTACCTGGGCCTGCTGGGGGAGGCTCAGAAAGTTGTCCCGTGATCCGATGCCGACAAACCTGTGGGCAGCTGCGGAGCCTGGCGAGGAGTATGCTACAGAGAGAGAGAGAGAGAGAGAGAGGGAGGGAGGAGGGGGGGGAGAGAGAGAGAGAGAGAGAGAGAGAGAGAGAGAGAGGGAGAGGGGAGCGAGAGAGAGAGAGAGAGGGAGGGGGAACGAGAGAGAGAGAGAGAGAGGGAGGGAGGGAGGGGGGGGGGGAGAGGGAGCGAGAGAGAGAGGGAGGGGGAGCGAGAGAGAGAGAGAGGGAGGGAGGGGGGGGAGGGAGAGGGGAGCGAGAGAGAGAGAGAGAGGGAGGGGGAGCGAGAGAGAGGGGAGGGGGAGCGAGAGAGCGAGCGAGAGAGAGAGAGAGAGGGAGGAAGAGAGAGTGTAGAGCTGTGTATAAATCACACAGAGGTCCTGTATCTATAGCGCTCGTATCACTTTCAACATTATAACTGGATCTATTCACATGAGCAACATCACTCACTATTACTACTCAGCCTATCTGTTTACATCACATTGGTCTTCATAAGCTAAAGATGTTATTACACCAGGCCAGGAATCTACACCCATTATTGTCTGGACCTGACATTGGAGCCCATTGGTCATCTGTTCAACCTAGGACCATCTCCGTTCCAAAAGAGAAGTCTGGACCGGGTCTGGACCAAGTCACTACTAACAACCACACTGCTTTACAGGCACCCTAGACCATTGCCTGAACAAACACCTATGGTTCAGTATTAACACTGAAACATTAATAACTATTATACGTCCGTTGTGGGCTGTTCATGTTTAGACCAGCATTATTAATATATTAGGATGCATTACTATCATATAAATGCATTAGAAATGTATATATTTCCAGGTGATGTTTTTCAGATTGATATGTTCTGCACAGTAAGGTCACAATATGCACGAGTCCCTATGTTAAATACTCCCACTTAACCCTGTCAATTCTCACCTATTTAGGGGTGTTCTCTTTAAGGATTTATAGCTCCAGGTGTGAGCATCAAAGAAACTTGGAAAATGGCTTAAATGAAGCAAGGACCGTTGTACCATTTACAATACTAACTTTATAATCAGTTTATTTTCATAATTTAGGTCAAAATAAAGTGCCAAAAATGCAAAGAAACTTGTAAAAATGCAGTTTGCAATGAAATACTGAGAGCTACGTCTGAAACGGGTAAAACTATAGATTTCCTGGATCTAAGAATTACTAAAGATCTATGATGCAAAATATAGCCAGTGGTAACCTTAGTGTCTCCGAATCTACCCAAAATGGCTAAATTGTGCACTGCTGTAAATCATAAAATACAAATCAACCGTTATGACTAATGAAACTCACTTTTGCATAATTTCCAAGTGGTAATTACTATCTTTTAATCAGTATAGGATATCTATGGGTCCCCAAAATGAATAAAATACTTTTTGTCCATTATAAAGCATATACATTTGCCCCTTATGATGGTTTAAGATGAAAACATTGATATCACACTGGTACACACACCTAAATATGTAGCCTAATCATTCACTCTTGTACCTTAATAAAACATTATTGCCATTCATAATGACTTCAAGGAAAAGTTTACATTAATCTAGTACATATCAGTGCACAGCAAATTGGAGTATTTTTCATGCCCTAAGTAGAAAAGTATAGCCCAGAGAGATACTAATATGCCATAGTCTATATTACATGCGATAAGATTACAATAAGCTAATATTCCACCATCACGAAAATGCTGGCAGATGTTCTAGCTTCACGGAAAATCGTTGCATCAAACGTAAAACATGACAGCTACCTATGAATGCTTACACTACAGTATGTGAAATGCACTCAAAATGCTAAAATAGCAATCAAACATGGTGGGACAAGACAGTGATGGAGTGGAAAAATTAATATACATAACTGAAATATTACAAGCAGTTAATACTTACATATCGAGGAGAAAAATCATGTTTGTAGGCATATTCTCTGATATAATCAATACTATGGTATCTTCTTCTGACCCACTGACAAAATCCATGTAAGGAAGGTGAGGACTTTCTCTAGCCATGCTGATGCGTTGGCCAAATTAGTAAAATCTTGTGAAAATAGCAGGAAAACAACAATTAGGCCTCGGCAAACGAGGTGTACATTCTTGCGTTTTCTGTAGTTGTTTGCATAAAACTAAACTAATAAAACTGTTAGTTTTGCTATTATGCCCGGCTGTAATTTATTGTTCAAGGCATCCAATAAGACATTGCAAACACAGCAGACAGGGTCTTACATATTGTTTCAGATAGTGTACTAGCATTAAAAGTAGTGTGTTTAATGGATTGTCCAAGACAATAAATGACCACAGAATTTTGAAAGGGACATCTCTGTGTGAAACCAATGGTTGGATTGTATGTTTATTTCATATTTAGTAGCAGATATTGATAGCAGAATGACATGGTATAATTACACTAGAATTTCACGTTCATTTTGCATGAGTGAGCAGGGCTTTTCACGGCTGTTTTGGCAAATGTTTGGGCTATTGTTGGCTTTATCTTGTTGCTATGATAGAATAAAAATATTTGGTGGTGAATTTTTTTTTAATGAACTCACAGATAGACGCTATAGTCAACTGTGTCACGCATGGGTAAGACTGGGGTGAGGTGTTGCTTGTTAAATGGACTAGCTATGTGACAATTTGGCAGAGTTGAGTAAATCGTGTACTAATAAAGCCAGAATGTAGCGTTTGTCATTTCCACTCATAGTTTGGTTGCAGGAGCGATGAATGTCTGAGTTGAGTAATCTCATGGCAGCGGCGCCATGGCCACTAGGGGGGTCTGCGTGAAGGGGGTTAAGCAGTGGCATATTGTAACCATTGTGGATATCAATCTGGCCACTCTAATCTCCTCCTTAATAACACTTCTACTGACATTTATTAATGTTGACCGGTCAACAACAATGTATAATTTAATGTTGTATAATGCAGTAGTAAGTATTAGTAATTTATTGAAGCATTAATAAAGCAACCGAGTCTACTTTAGTTAACCCAAACTTTTCAATACTTATGTACAGGGACGGACCTAGGAATGATACGCACGCACGCACGCAACGCACGCCTCTAGGGGCCCCCCTATGATACCCCCTCAACTCCATCCCTGCTTAGTTGTAGCAGTGAAAGTGTGGAGCAGAGTGTGGAGGGTGCAGGGTTATAGGAACTGGAGGGGATGGTGAGAGGGGGATGGTGTGGGGGAGGTTGGGGGAGTGTAGGTTGGAGATTGTGACAACAAAAGCAAATTTTTTGTCATCTATGGTATACAATAAATCACATTGATAAATATAGAACAAACACAAACAAACGCTGGTTTGTGGAGGGGGGGGTTAAAACAATAAAACACGCAACGATAACAACCATAACATAAACTTCTACAGCAACCCCAATCCACCCAATCAACCCCAATCCACCCCAGCCCTAGAAAAAAACACAAATGACATGGATCCGTGCACCATCCAGTAGCCCTCCTCTGCTTGCGTGGGGTAAGGGGGTACCCCAACAAATCCTGACTCACCCCTTCCAGCGAAACCCCCTGCCCACCCCAAGAATCTGCTGCTTGGGGGCTGCATGACTTGAAAAAAGTTGGTTTCCAACTTCCAAAAGTGTTTCCAACAAAACGGAAAAGGTTAAAATAAAAAAATAAAATAAAAAATGAAAGTAGAACAGAATCGACCTGTTCCTAGTTAAGATACAGCGGCAAGGAGGACGTCTCCCCAAAAGCGGTCAAAATTAGGGGGGGGGGGGGGGCAGACCCTGTGCGAATCAAAAAGGGGACGGGACTCTGGAAGAGGGTGTGGCATAATGAAGGGAGGGGGGCGTGTATGACTGAATGAGGGGTGGGGGGGTGGGGGGGTAGGGGGGGGGGGGTCATCCCCAGTTTGGTTTTAAACTTAAAAAAATTTTATTTAATAATTTTTTTAATAATTAATAAAATTGTTTATTTTTTATTTTGTTTTTTTTTTCCTCCTTGATCTGGGCTGTGGGCATCACTTACACGACGAGGTGGGAGAGTTGAGTCCGGCGCTGGCAGCGTCGGGGGGCGTGCCGCAGGGCTTAGACTCGGGCATGGGGAGGGGCACTGGGCGGGCCACTGGGGGGGGCGGAGGTAGCAAGAAGGAGCCCCGCCATTTTGCTCTGGCCCGCTCCCGTTCGGCTGCGGACGACACAGACAGCGTCAGCGTGGCAGACCCGTCCACACGGGGGGGGGGTGGGGGGGGTGGTGGTGCTGGTGTTTTTTTTTTGTTTTAAAAAAATGAAAATAACCAAATTGGAAAAAAGAGAACGAAAAAATGATTGATATATATTTAATGTGCTGATGCCATTGGGGAGAAAAAGTAAAATAAAAATAAAAATAAATCACCAGGAATACTGACCGGGGGGGGGGGGGCACGGGGTGATCAGGAGCACGCAGGGTCTTAGCGCATCAAATCAAAACGATGACACCATGTGAAAAAGAAGCTCACGCAAACCACACGTGAAACGCATGCATGTACAGGTGAAACTCATGCATGTACAGGATTTATATGTGGTGGTGGTGATGATTCTGGAAACTGATGGAAACTGAAACATTTGTAGTCGGGGCTACAAATGTTATATAAAAAACAGAAACGGACAAAAAACCGACACTGTCACATATCACAAAAATGTGTCCTATTTTTTTAAGGTTTTGTTCATCTCATCTTCCTCTACTGTCCCAGAAGAACAAGACAATTACAACAGTGACAAAGGTTGCTTTGAGAAAGCGCTCTGAAAAATGATTAATTTGATTACTCAAATGTACATAAACAGAATTGTTGGTTGCTAGGCATTGCCGTGGGATAAAGAGCATGAATGTAAAACATATAACTCTGTATCCATTTATCTGTCTCATCAGTACTGTCTGTGCTAACTACACTGATATACATGACTGGCATCCATTTATCTGTCTCATCAGTACTGTCTGTGCTAACTACACTGATATACATGACTGTAGGCCTATCCATTTATCTGTCTCATCAGTACTGTCTGTGCTAACTACACTGATATATATGACTGTATCCATTTATCTGTCTCATCAGTACTGTCTGTGCTAACTACACTGATATACATGACTGTATCCATTTATCTGTCTCATCAGTACTGTCTGTGCTAACTACACTGATATACATGGACTGTATCCATTTATCTGTCTCATCAGTACTGTCTGTGCTAACTACACTGATATATATGACTGTATCCATTTATCTGTCTCATCAGTACTGTCTGTGCTAACTACACCGATATACATCACTGCATCCATTTATCTGTCTCATCAGTACTGTCTGTGCTAACTACACCGATATACATGACTGTATCCATTTATCTGTCTCATCAGTACTGTCTGTGCTAACTACACTGATATACATGACTGTATCCATTTATCTGTCTCATCAGTACTGTCTGTGCTAACTACACCGATATACATGACTGTATCCATTTATCTGTCTCATCAGTACTGTCTGTGCTAACTACACTGATATATATGACTGTATCCATTTATCTGTCTCATCAGTACTGTCTGTGCTAACTACACCGATATACATCACTGCATCCATTTATCTGTCTCATCAGTACTGTCTGTGCTAACTACACCGATATACATGACTGTATCCATTTATCTGTCTCATCAGTACTGTCTGTGCTAACTACACCGATATACATCACTGCATCCATTTATCTGTCTCATCAGTACTGTCTGTGCTAACTACACCGATATACATGACTGTATCCATTTATCTGTCTCATCAGTACTGTCTGTGCTAACTACACCGATATACATGACTGTATCCATTTATCTGTCTCATCAGTACTGTCTGTGCTAACTACACCGATATACATGACTGTATCCATTTATCTGTCTCATCAGTACTGTCTGTGCTAACTACACCGATATACATGACTGTAGGCCTATCCATTTATCTGTCTCATCAGTACTGTCTGTGCTAACTACACTGATATACATGACTGTATACATTTCACTGTATTGAGCAAATACAGATTTGTTCTCGTGCATCTTAATTTAAAAAATCACATTTTTACAATGACTTGTTTTTTTTCCCACATTTTAATGAATATTGTTAAATAAATCAAATAAATTGCATTTGAGGACATGATGAAAAATCAGTTTCACTGGAAAAACTATTAAATACAAAAGACTATAGTCTTACCTCCAAAACGTGAAAAAATTTGTAACCCTAAATGTTTTTTTCCATCTAGAAAAATTAGTCATGTTTGATGAATATAAAGACATACACTACTCACAAAAAGTTAGGGATATTCGGCTTTCGGGTGAAATTTCAGGATGAACCTAAAATGCACTATAACCTTTACAGGTGAAATTAATTTGACCTTCTCTAAACTTTTGAATGCACATGTCCAACTATTCAATATTTCAGTACTTTTTGCACAACTTGCTGTTCTCTAACAAGGAGCTGAACGGCAAAATTCACAACAGGTGTTTGATCCATGAATCGACCAATAAATTTCCTGGTTCAATTAGAATTGGTATTTAAACAGTCCTCTTCATCATGCTGTTCACATTTTGACATCATGAGACCAAGACGACACCTAACAATTGATCAACAGTACCTCGCCATTGCGAGGCTTCAAACAGGATGTTCTCAGAGGGAAGTGGCCACTGAGCTTAGAGTGTCACAGAGTGTCATCAGCAGGTTGCAACAGAGATACAGAGAGACTGGAAGAGTCACAGAAAGGCATAGAAGTGGACGTCCTTTGGCCACATCCCACACTGATGACCGCTTCATTGTGAACAGTGCCCTGCGGAACCGGATGATGAATGCCACTCAACTCCAGGCACATTTAAGGGAGGTGAGAGGCACCCAAGTGTCACGTCAGTAGTATATGCAAGACGGCTTATGTCACTTTTTGATTGAATTTGATTGATGGTTAATAGGTCAAAGGTCAAGCGGTCAAATGGGGGTCACATTTGCATATTTTAATTTTTATTTTTTAATTATTTTTTTATTTTTTAATTATTTTTAATTTTTTTAATTTATAAGTTATTATTATTCGGAGGGTTGGGTTTATTGTGGGGGATTTTGTTTCAAGGTTTTATTTATTGGCACTGTAACGATGTCATTTTATTGGGGGGTTGTTTGTTGTAAGCGTCGGTTTTTATGGTCGTTCTTTGGGTGAGGAATTTTAATTTTATTAGAACAACATCGTGAAAAAGTAACTTTGTATATATATATATATATATATATATATATATATATATATATAAATAAAAACAAATGTATAGGTTAGTGGCAATAGTTTGTGTTAGCAGAAGCGTTTTAAAAGAATAAAATAATTCAAGACGGTTAATTGCAGACTTTTTTAAACGTGACAGACCGCGGTAGGCTAAATGAACAAACTAGCACATCCAGGGCGGTAGAGAGCCGAAGGGTGCAAAATGTTGAAAGCTCTGCATCAAAAGGTAAAAAACTCAAAAAATTAAGTCAGGGTAACCCGAGTACAAAGTCCGTGCGGAGACCGGATAGATCTTTTTACCAGAATTGCTAGAGAGAGTTGTTGTAAACTATGCGTAACTCTTTCAGCTGAAAATGATCAAATCCTCAGCAGTCTCCTTACAACCCCTGAGGCAATTCAAAGACACAGATACTCAGAGACACAGAGCAGGACTGTCCGACACACATGGTAGCTGTTTTGGTTAGAGATTCCACAATTGACACTGCGCTGAGGATCAAGCGGCAGGCGTTCGAGGAACTGTGAGACTACACAATTGAAAGAGTTTTGCACAGAGTCGTGATCACCCCCCGTAGTTTAGCAACAGATGGTGGAAGACTTTGTGTTGTGGCGAGTTGGGGGGTTTCTGATGACGAATGTAAAACTTTGATTGACGTGGAACAGCTGTATTCCTGGCGGGTTATTCAAAAAAAATAAGTTTAAAATGAATGAAAGAAATGCATAGACTGGAAATATTTCAACAGGCCGCAAAATGCCCCGAAGCCATTGAAAAGAACTCCAAGAAGCGTTTTCCAAAAATAAAAGTCTGTATTAGTATTTAATATAAAACTTTTCAGGATTTTTTTTATTAGAACAACATCGTGAAAAAGTAACTTTGTATATATATATATATATATATATATATATATAAAAATAAAAACAAATGTATAGGTTAGTGGCAATAGTTTGTGTTAGCAGAAGCGTTTTAAAAGAATAAAAGAATAAAATAATTCAAGACGGTTAATTGCAGACTTTTTTAAACGTGACAGACCGCGGTAGGCTAAATGAACAAACTAGCACATCCAGGTCGGTAGAGAGCCGAAGGGTGCAAAATGATGAAAGCTCTGCATCAAAAGGGAAAAAACTCAACAAATTAAGTCAGGGAAACCTGTGTGTGCGAATGACTCCAAACCCGAGTACAAAGTCCGTGCGGAGTCCGGATAGATCTTTTCCCCAGACTTGCTAGAGAGAGCTGTTGTAAACTACGCGTAACTCTTTCAGCTGAAAATGGAACAAGCCCAGGAGTCTCCTTAACACAGATACTCAGAGACAGGGGCAGACAATCACACAGCGTTGAACTACACGCGGCTCCAGTATCTGTCGAACACACATGTTCTAGCTCAACGGCTAGAGAGAGTTGTTGTAAACTACGCCTAACTCTTTCAGCTGAAGAACTGTGAGACAGGCAGACGCGCGACACAGCGTTGAACTAACAACAGATGTTGGAAGGCTTAGTGTTGTGGCGAGTTGGATTTCTGCTAACGCTTGTAAAACTTTTGGTTGACGAGGAACAGATGTTATACAACGCGGTTGATTCAAAAAATAAGTTTGAAATGAATGAATGAAATGCGTAGACTGGAAATATTTCAACAGGCCGCAAAATGCCCCGAACCCATTGAAAAGAACTCCAAGAAGCGTTTTCCAAAAATCTAAAAGTCTGTATCACTGGTTCAGAACCATTAAATAAAACTTTTCAGGATTTGTACAAGTTTTTGTAATAGGGTAATACTTAGAGCCAACATGAGTGTTTAGTATCGAATGGAATGTAAAAGATGGGTTGTTATTCAATTTTATAATAGAAATATAATATTGTGTAAGCCTAACTGGTGCAGTGGGCCCTGGAGGCTATGTAAGATTTTACAGAATTAAAAAGCTAAAACCTAAAACGAACTCTGAATTATTCTTGGGTTCCGCGGGGGCTATAGAGATGGTCTATAGCGTTGCAGAGAGATCTTTCCAGACGGGGCTAGAGGGCGGACAAATGGAGTAATTAGTTCATCGGGCCTGTGTACAACTGAAAATGGGATACACCCCCATGTAGTGTCCTACCACACCTAGACAATTGACGGCCGTTTACACGGGCCAATGAGAGAGCTGTATAGCTTATGACAAAACGGATTCTGATGGCTAACAACAGCTGGGGAGTGCTGACGCGATGCTAGGGGAAACCTTTGATTTGATTGAGGAACAGTTGTTATACAACGCGGTTGATTCAAAAAATAAGTTTGAAATGAATGAATGAAATGCATAGACTGAAAATATTTCAACAGGCCGCAAAATGCCCCGAAACCATTGAAAAGAACTCCAAGAAGCGTTTTTAAAAATAAAAATCTAAAAGTCTATTAGTATTTAATAAAAACTTTTCAGGATATTGTACAAGTTTTTGTAATAGGGTAATACTTAGAGCCAATATGAGTGTTTAGTATCGATGGGTTACTAAAAAGATGGGGTTATTCAATTTAAACAGGTTTGAGTCGGCACATAGCCAATACTGTTTAAACGTAACTCTTTCAAAAAAGCATTTACATTTTAAATTTCGGGGGGCTACAATTCACAGCAGGGGTTTGTGTGACGTCTGAATGACAGGAGCAGCGGTTATACTGGCTGGGGTATCCAAGGATATTTGAATGTAAGGCATATAGAAAATAAACCAGTATGCAAAAGGCCCCATTTTGTCGTGGAAAAGCCATTGAGGAGGCATCCAAGAAGCGTTTCCAAAAGCAATGTAACCGTCTATATACCTATAGGCTAATGTTTTTTCACTGGTCAGCTTCATGAAACAGAACTTTCAGTATTATGCACAAGGTTGCTAATACTTAGTGTCAATGTTACTGCTTAGTATCGAATGGGATGTAAAAAGATGGGTTATTAAATGTAAACAGGATTGAGCTATTATATATAGCCTATAGGGTGTAAGCATATCTACTTCAAATGTGTATTTAATTTTCGGAGAACTTCGGATGAATAGAACTCGCTGTGTGCCGGGAAAACACTATTGCAGAAAGCTTTGTAGAACAATTGCTTTATTGACCAGTAGCCTAGTCTACCCATCAGAACACTTTTCGGTCATGAGGTGTAATTTGGCTATTAAAAGTATAGTATTAGTATAAGCTACAAAGACAACTTAGATAGAGACGTGATGCATAGGCTATAGAAAATGTCTTGGACACGTGAAACAAGACCGTTGATCCAATTTTAGCCATGTCAACATTTAATTCCTACAATAAAGTCTACAGGCAAAATGTTGAATATGGACATGTGTGAGCCTCAAAAATTAATAAAACTAAACTCTGCATTGTAATCAGGGGTTGTTGAGTTGTACAGGATAGTAGATATAATTTAGCAATGACAATACTTAGGCTAATAGCGTTTTAAAACGTGTTTCAAATATGTTTATTTTTTATTAATTTCTTTATTTAAAACTGATTATACGCAACTATGTAGCTATAAGACATTTTAACACACATAATCCGTCCGTAATGATATAAACTTGGATACAAGGTAGTAGCCAACTATTACAGGTTTTTGGGGTGAGAGGGAATGTGTCGCAATCTATTTTTATACAGTGTATGGTTGCAATTCCTAACAAGGTCTGGAGAATAGGCTCTGATTAGGCTACGTCGTGCCTATATCAATCCTACGCCACACTCCAACACTGTAGGTGCCGGTAATACCCTTTAACGTAGGAGGGGCTGCGAAACCCAATAAACACCTTCGAAGGAGAAGAAGAAGAAGGCCTAGCTTTAGACCTAAATAAAACGTAGGGTAGGCTACGCGTAAAGTAGAGCTAGCTAGCTGACTGTTTGTACAACTTTCTTCAAATAGCCTAGGCAAATTTAATTTCGGCATTCTAAAACTTGTTTGTTGTTGTAACGTGACAGATTTCTTATTTTTACGTTTTTATTAATGTAAGTAAATTAGACTCAACGACGTGTAGGCTATTAAAATCACAAGGATACAATCTACTGGTTGCTCATGGAGAGGTTTGTGTAAAATATTTTCGATTTTATTTGGTCTAAAACTTTAATTTGGAAAACCGTTTGCTACCTTGCTATTAACTAATCTACACGGTCACTCAGAAAGTGGCTTATCGCATAAAGTTATGTAGCTAGGCTATAAATGTATGGCTATGAACGTTTTCAATATTCCAGGTTCCTGTACGAAGCAGGCTAAATGTGTTAATTGGATAAGGCCAACAGTGTAGCTAGGTAAAACCAAATATTTTAGAGTGGTTAACAAGATACGGCTTTCCCCTGTTTTTATTTTTTATTTGTTTATTTATTTTGTCCGTACAAGCAAAAATGTTAGATATATGGCCAGATAAGCAACGGGCGCTTTTCCACATTGGATTTTTTGTCAGCACAAGGGGTAAGTGATCAGGCATGCAGAGTAGCCTAGTGTTTTCAGTTAGCGTAGCAACTAAAGTTACATAACGTAGCATAGAGTGACGCGAATCTACCCCCGGGGGCTAGTCGGATTTTAAGTTGGCTTTCGTTGCATAGTCAAAATCATAACGGGTTTTAAGCAGTAGTACTGGGTGCTGACAACCTAGGCAAACAAAATATAATAAAGATAAGGGAAACTTGATTTCATCGGTCTGGTAATGAAACGTTAATGAACTGTTTTGTGATAAATCCATGGATCTCCAGTCATTCTGCGAGAGCCGTTTGTCTGTCTAAGTTACAGCCTCGAAGTTACAACGCTCACGCGGCCTATTCCTCTCTGGTAAAACCCAGGACGGGTGTTTTTGCGTCATGCTTTTAAGACAGTAGTTTATTCTCAAGACGTTATTTGATATTTTGGTGGGGTTTTGTGGGATGTATCAAATGTTATATTGAAGCCTTGTGTATTGTAGGTTATATTAAATCTAATTATATTAAAGTTCAAATGAAAAAAGATGTGCACCGTGTTTTAGTTGTTCTTTTCTTTCAAGTTTACATATTTTTGGATGCCAGCATTGAGCAGACCATTAAATGAAAAGCGTCAATATTTGAAAAAAGTGATTCCCGCTACTTATTATAAACCAATTCAGGCACTGGGGTAATTGTGTGTGTGTGTGTGTGTGTGTGTGTGTGTGTGTGTGTGTGTGTGTGTGTGTTTGTGATACATTATAGCTATGATAATACTCAATATTGTAGGCATGTTGTTGGTGTATGTGTGCGCTATGGTTTTTAAATAATAAAGTTTGTTTGTTGTGACAAGATTGCAAAAGTGTAATGTTTTCAAATCTATACCAACAGTGTATTCCTAATAATAGAGGACCCCACAACACACATAATTTAATAGGTCTTTCTGACCCTTCAAAAGTAACTTTAATTCAGTGTGCATTTTAAATTCAAATTAAGAGGCAGTAGAAAAACTTACCTTAATGAAATGTGCTACAGCACGGTTGAAATAAAATGATTCAATTCAACAGTTTTTAACTGACTCTTTGTGTAATTTTATTCTTATTCTTGATACATATCAAATTTTATTTCTGCTTTGCGCATCTTAATGCACGGAACAGACCTAACACAGGGTTAAGACCCTTAGGTATGTTTCACCAGGAGGAGAGCTATTTATTTTTCAGGAGCGTGTGTGTGTGTGTGTGTGTGTGTGTTTGATTAAATTTTATTTAACAATGGGCTTGTTTTGTTTGTAACTATGTAGCTTTTAACAAAATAGCAGTGCGAACATGGACAACGTGACCTATTGTTTAGGCAATAGGACTTAGACACACAAACATAAACATCTAACCATCTAAAGTCCGATCTAACCAAGTGTATTTCAAGGGTTTTTCTCTGTTACGGGAAAAGAGGTAGCTAGCTACGGATAGTGTGACATAAAAATATGTGAAAGTTAATGTCTTAAACTGAAAAGGTCAAGCCATTAAAGCCGGGGATATGTTGAGTTAGAATGTTCGACGTAGCAGAATTAAAGTAGACTATTCATTAGCTGCTCACGAACATGTAAATAACGGAACTTTTCAACAGACATCAACAGAATGACAATAAGTTGTTTAAACAAGGCAATATACTGTATTTTATTTACACAAGAGTTGTTGAATGCACAGACACTACACAACCCCCTTCAAATGCAGCACCAAAACGCATGCATATCAGAGACTGAGAGTTGTCTCCTGTCGAGGATCACACACACTATGGTACCAACAAGAAACAGCTAAAGTGTGAAGAGACTAAGGACACTAAAGACTCTTTACGGTGGCAGTTGGTGTTTGTGTGTAACATTATGGCACCCTAAGACTCAATATTGTACAAATGTTGTTTTTGGTGTGAAGTGACTATGTTTATAAAAGCATTTAATACACAAAAAAGACACTGTCAATATTGTTTACAAGTTGTTGTGTTCGGTTCTAAGTTTTTGAGGCTTGAAACACTAGATACGGAGACAGTGAGTTGTTAGAAGAGTATCAAAACCAGGAATAGTGGGCCCTATACTGACACGAAACGCATAACAACAAATGTGCATAGGGGACAACATGCATTACCTTGGTACAATTAAACAGAAGTGTTTCATTCTTTTGTTGTTTAAAACAGAGCGAGCATATCTTGTTGTTGCTGAATTAAAGTACTCATTACTCACAAACCATGCAAATAATGGAACTTTTGTACAGTATTTTCTTCAGACTGTCTACCATTGAAAGACATAAGGGTAAAAGATCATTTGTGTTTTACACAATCAAATGAGCAGTAGTTTCAAAACACTTGAAAGTTTTGTTTCAAGATCGGCTCATTTGAAAAGCACTTTGTTGCTAACCTGTTTGGGGTTTTCAAGACTAAGTGTATAATTGCTAAGCAGTCACAAGGCGTACGGTATCAAATCATTGACAGGTTTCTTAGGCAGTCAATATGTTTGTACATTTTGTTACACTCCATACACATCGAAACATAGCCACTCCTGTTTACATTATTGTAACGTCTGTTTTGGCGCAGAATGTTTTACACATCGTTCATCAACGATAAGGTGTAAGGATTGTAAGCGACTCTGTCGGTCTAGGTGCATCTAAAGCACACACATGTAGTCTAAAGCTCTGCAAAGCCTTGAGCGTACGTTGGGGTGTTCAGTTTTCACAGTTTATATGTAACACGCATGCTCAAGGCTTTGCTAGCTTAGACTACATGTGTGTGCTTTAGATGCACCTAGACCGACAGAGTCGCTTACAATCCTTACACCTTATCGTTGATGAACGATGTGTAAAACATTCTGCGCCAAAACAGACGTTACAATAATGTAAACAGGAGTGGCTATGTTTCGATGTGTATGGAGTGTAACAAAATGTACAAACATATTGACTGCCTAAGAAACCTGTCAATGATTTGATACCGTACGCCTTGTGACTGCTTAGCAATTATACACTTAGTCTTGAAAACCCCAAACAGGTTAGCAACAAAGTGCTTTTCAAATGAGCCGATCTTGAAACAAAACTTTCAAGTGTTTTGAAACTACTGCTCATTTGATTGTGTAAAACACAAATGATCTTTTACCCTTATGTCTTTCAATGGTAGACAGTCTGAAGAAAATACTGTACAAAAGTTCCATTATTTGCATGGTTTGTGAGTAATGAGTACTTTAATTCAGCAACAACAAGATATGCTCGCTCTGTTTTAAACAACAAAAGAATGAAACACTTCTGTTTAATTGTACCAAGGTAATGCATGTTGTCCCCTATGCACATTTGTTGTTATGCGTTTCGTGTCAGTATAGGGCCCACTATTCCTGGTTTTGATACTCTTCTAACAACTCACTGTCTCCGTATCTAGTGTTTCAAGCCTCAAAAACTTAGAACCGAACACAACAACTTGTAAACAATATTGACAGTGTCTTTTTTGTGTATTAAATGCTTTTATAAACATAGTCACTTCACACCAAAAACAACATTTGTACAATATTGAGTCTTAGGGTGCCATAATGTTACACACAAACACCAACTGCCACCGTAAAGAGTCTTTAGTGTCCTTAGTCTCTTCACACTTTAGCTGTTTCTTGTTGGTACCATAGTGTGTGTGATCCTCGACAGGAGACAACTCTCAGTCTCTGATATGCATGCGTTTTGGTGCTGCATTTGAAGGGGGTTGTGTAGTGTCTGTGCATTCAACAACTCTTGTGTAAATAAAATACAGTATATTGCCTTGTTTAAACAACTTATTGTCATTCTGTTGATGTCTGTTGAAAAGTTCCGTTATTTACATGTTCGTGAGCAGCTAATGAATAGTCTACTTTAATTCTGCTACGTCGAACATTCTAACTCAACATATCCCCGGCTTTAATGGCTTGACCTTTTCAGTTTAAGACATTAACTTTCACATATTTTTATGTCACACTATCCGTAGCTAGCTACCTCTTTTCCCGTAACAGAGAAAAACCCTTGAAATACACTTGGTTAGATCGGACTTTAGATGGTTAGATGTTTATGTTTGTGTGTCTAAGTCCTATTGCCTAAACAATAGGTCACGTTGTCCATGTTCGCACTGCTATTTTGTTAAAAGCTACATAGTTACAAACAAAACAAGCCCATTGTTAAATAAAATTTAATCAAACACACACACACACACACACACACACGCTCCTGAAAAATAAATAGCTCTCCTCCTGGTGAAACATA
This sequence comes from Synaphobranchus kaupii, assembly GCA_029718625.1. NCBI lineage: Eukaryota > Metazoa > Chordata > Actinopteri > Anguilliformes > Synaphobranchidae > Synaphobranchus > Synaphobranchus kaupii. The sequence continues at coordinate 18,249,409 of CM056387.1, read as the reverse complement.
CCTAAGGGTCTTAACCCTGTGTTAGGTCTGTTCCGTGCATTAAGATGCGCAAAGCAGAAATAAAATTTGATATGTATCAAGAATAAGAATAAAATTACACAAAGAGTCAGTTAAAAACTGTTGAATTGAATCATTTTATTTCAACCGTGCTGTAGCACATTTCATTAAGGTAAGTTTTTCTACTGCCTCTTAATTTGAATTTAAAATGCACACTGAATTAAAGTTACTTTTGAAGGGTCAGAAAGACCTATTAAATTATGTGTGTTGTGGGGTCCTCTATTATTAGGAATACACTGTTGGTATAGATTTGAAAACATTACACTTTTGCAATCTTGTCACAACAAACAAACTTTATTATTTAAAAACCATAGCGCACACATACACCAACAACATGCCTACAATATTGAGTATTATCATAGCTATAATGTATCACAAACACACACACACACACACACACACACACACACACACACACACACACACACACAATTACCCCAGTGCCTGAATTGGTTTATAATAAGTAGCGGGAATCACTTTTTTCAAATATTGACGCTTTTCATTTAATGGTCTGCTCAATGCTGGCATCCAAAAATATGTAAACTTGAAAGAAAAGAACAACTAAAACACGGTGCACATCTTTTTTCATTTGAACTTTAATATAATTAGATTTAATATAACCTACAATACACAAGGCTTCAATATAACATTTGATACATCCCACAAAACCCCACCAAAATATCAAATAACGTCTTGAGAATAAACTACTGTCTTAAAAGCATGACGCAAAAACACCCGTCCTGGGTTTTACCAGAGAGGAATAGGCCGCGTGAGCGTTGTAACTTCGAGGCTGTAACTTAGACAGACAAACGGCTCTCGCAGAATGACTGGAGATCCATGGATTTATCACAAAACAGTTCATTAACGTTTCATTACCAGACCGATGAAATCAAGTTTCCCTTATCTTTATTATATTTTGTTTGCCTAGGTTGTCAGCACCCAGTACTACTGCTTAAAACCCGTTATGATTTTGACTATGCAACGAAAGCCAACTTAAAATCCGACTAGCCCCCGGGGGTAGATTCGCGTCACTCTATGCTACGTTATGTAACTTTAGTTGCTACGCTAACTGAAAACACTAGGCTACTCTGCATGCCTGATCACTTACCCCTTGTGCTGACAAAAAATCCAATGTGGAAAAGCGCCCGTTGCTTATCTGGCCATATATCTAACATTTTTGCTTGTACGGACAAAATAAATAAACAAATAAAAAATAAAAACAGGGGAAAGCCGTATCTTGTTAACCACTCTAAAATATTTGGTTTTACCTAGCTACACTGTTGGCCTTATCCAATTAACACATTTAGCCTGCTTCGTACAGGAACCTGGAATATTGAAAACGTTCATAGCCATACATTTATAGCCTAGCTACATAACTTTATGCGATAAGCCACTTTCTGAGTGACCGTGTAGATTAGTTAATAGCAAGGTAGCAAACGGTTTTCCAAATTAAAGTTTTAGACCAAATAAAATCGAAAATATTTTACACAAACCTCTCCATGAGCAACCAGTAGATTGTATCCTTGTGATTTTAATAGCCTACACGTCGTTGAGTCTAATTTACTTACATTAATAAAAACGTAAAAATAAGAAATCTGTCACGTTACAACAACAAACAAGTTTTAGAATGCCGAAATTAAATTTGCCTAGGCTATTTGAAGAAAGTTGTACAAACAGTCAGCTAGCTAGCTCTACTTTACGCGTAGCCTACCCTACGTTTTATTTAGGTCTAAAGCTAGGCCTTCTTCTTCTTCTCCTTCGAAGGTGTTTATTGGGTTTCGCAGCCCCTCCTACGTTAAAGGGTATTACCGGCACCTACAGTGTTGGAGTGTGGCGTAGGATTGATATAGGCACGACGTAGCCTAATCAGAGCCTATTCTCCAGACCTTGTTAGGAATTGCAACCATACACTGTATAAAAATAGATTGCGACACATTCCCTCTCACCCCAAAAACCTGTAATAGTTGGCTACTACCTTGTATCCAAGTTTATATCATTACGGACGGATTATGTGTGTTAAAATGTCTTATAGCTACATAGTTGCGTATAATCAGTTTTAAATAAAGAAATTAATAAAAAATAAACATATTTGAAACACGTTTTAAAACGCTATTAGCCTAAGTATTGTCATTGCTAAATTATATCTACTATCCTGTACAACTCAACAACCCCTGATTACAATGCAGAGTTTAGTTTTATTAATTTTTGAGGCTCACACATGTCCATATTCAACATTTTGCCTGTAGACTTTATTGTAGGAATTAAATGTTGACATGGCTAAAATTGGATCAACGGTCTTGTTTCACGTGTCCAAGACATTTTCTATAGCCTATGCATCACGTCTCTATCTAAGTTGTCTTTGTAGCTTATACTAATACTATACTTTTAATAGCCAAATTACACCTCATGACCGAAAAGTGTTCTGATGGGTAGACTAGGCTACTGGTCAATAAAGCAATTGTTCTACAAAGCTTTCTGCAATAGTGTTTTCCCGGCACACAGCGAGTTCTATTCATCCGAAGTTCTCCGAAAATTAAATACACATTTGAAGTAGATATGCTTACACCCTATAGGCTATATATAATAGCTCAATCCTGTTTACATTTAATAACCCATCTTTTTACATCCCATTCGATACTAAGCAGTAACATTGACACTAAGTATTAGCAACCTTGTGCATAATACTGAAAGTTCTGTTTCATGAAGCTGACCAGTGAAAAAACATTAGCCTATAGGTATATAGACGGTTACATTGCTTTTGGAAACGCTTCTTGGATGCCTCCTCAATGGCTTTTCCACGACAAAATGGGGCCTTTTGCATACTGGTTTATTTTCTATATGCCTTACATTCAAATATCCTTGGATACCCCAGCCAGTATAACCGCTGCTCCTGTCATTCAGACGTCACACAAACCCCTGCTGTGAATTGTAGCCCCCCGAAATTTAAAATGTAAATGCTTTTTTGAAAGAGTTACGTTTAAACAGTATTGGCTATGTGCCGACTCAAACCTGTTTAAATTGAATAACCCCATCTTTTTAGTAACCCATCGATACTAAACACTCATATTGGCTCTAAGTATTACCCTATTACAAAAACTTGTACAATATCCTGAAAAGTTTTTATTAAATACTAATAGACTTTTAGATTTTTATTTTTAAAAACGCTTCTTGGAGTTCTTTTCAATGGTTTCGGGGCATTTTGCGGCCTGTTGAAATATTTTCAGTCTATGCATTTCATTCATTCATTTCAAACTTATTTTTTGAATCAACCGCGTTGTATAACAACTGTTCCTCAATCAAATCAAAGGTTTCCCCTAGCATCGCGTCAGCACTCCCCAGCTGTTGTTAGCCATCAGAATCCGTTTTGTCATAAGCTATACAGCTCTCTCATTGGCCCGTGTAAACGGCCGTCAATTGTCTAGGTGTGGTAGGACACTACATGGGGGTGTATCCCATTTTCAGTTGTACACAGGCCCGATGAACTAATTACTCCATTTGTCCGCCCTCTAGCCCCGTCTGGAAAGATCTCTCTGCAACGCTATAGACCATCTCTATAGCCCCCGCGGAACCCAAGAATAATTCAGAGTTCGTTTTAGGTTTTAGCTTTTTAATTCTGTAAAATCTTACATAGCCTCCAGGGCCCACTGCACCAGTTAGGCTTACACAATATTATATTTCTATTATAAAATTGAATAACAACCCATCTTTTACATTCCATTCGATACTAAACACTCATGTTGGCTCTAAGTATTACCCTATTACAAAAACTTGTACAAATCCTGAAAAGTTTTATTTAATGGTTCTGAACCAGTGATACAGACTTTTAGATTTTTGGAAAACGCTTCTTGGAGTTCTTTTCAATGGGTTCGGGGCATTTTGCGGCCTGTTGAAATATTTCCAGTCTACGCATTTCATTCATTCATTTCAAACTTATTTTTTGAATCAACCGCGTTGTATAACATCTGTTCCTCGTCAACCAAAAGTTTTACAAGCGTTAGCAGAAATCCAACTCGCCACAACACTAAGCCTTCCAACATCTGTTGTTAGTTCAACGCTGTGTCGCGCGTCTGCCTGTCTCACAGTTCTTCAGCTGAAAGAGTTAGGCGTAGTTTACAACAACTCTCTCTAGCCGTTGAGCTAGAACATGTGTGTTCGACAGATACTGGAGCCGCGTGTAGTTCAACGCTGTGTGATTGTCTGCCCCTGTCTCTGAGTATCTGTGTTAAGGAGACTCCTGGGCTTGTTCCATTTTCAGCTGAAAGAGTTACGCGTAGTTTACAACAGCTCTCTCTAGCAAGTCTGGGGAAAAGATCTATCCGGACTCCGCACGGACTTTGTACTCGGGTTTGGAGTCATTCGCACACACAGGTTTCCCTGACTTAATTTGTTGAGTTTTTTCCCTTTTGATGCAGAGCTTTCATCATTTTGCACCCTTCGGCTCTCTACCGACCTGGATGTGCTAGTTTGTTCATTTAGCCTACCGCGGTCTGTCACGTTTAAAAAAGTCTGCAATTAACCGTCTTGAATTATTTTATTCTTTTATTCTTTTAAAACGCTTCTGCTAACACAAACTATTGCCACTAACCTATACATTTGTTTTTATTTTTATATATATATATATATATATATATATATATATACAAAGTTACTTTTTCACGATGTTGTTCTAATAAAAAAATCCTGAAAAGTTTTATATTAAATACTAATACAGACTTTTATTTTTGGAAAACGCTTCTTGGAGTTCTTTTCAATGGCTTCGGGGCATTTTGCGGCCTGTTGAAATATTTCCAGTCTATGCATTTCTTTCATTCATTTTAAACTTATTTTTTTTGAATAACCCGCCAGGAATACAGCTGTTCCACGTCAATCAAAGTTTTACATTCGTCATCAGAAACCCCCCAACTCGCCACAACACAAAGTCTTCCACCATCTGTTGCTAAACTACGGGGGGTGATCACGACTCTGTGCAAAACTCTTTCAATTGTGTAGTCTCACAGTTCCTCGAACGCCTGCCGCTTGATCCTCAGCGCAGTGTCAATTGTGGAATCTCTAACCAAAACAGCTACCATGTGTGTCGGACAGTCCTGCTCTGTGTCTCTGAGTATCTGTGTCTTTGAATTGCCTCAGGGGTTGTAAGGAGACTGCTGAGGATTTGATCATTTTCAGCTGAAAGAGTTACGCATAGTTTACAACAACTCTCTCTAGCAATTCTGGTAAAAAGATCTATCCGGTCTCCGCACGGACTTTGTACTCGGGTTACCCTGACTTAATTTTTTGAGTTTTTTACCTTTTGATGCAGAGCTTTCAACATTTTGCACCCTTCGGCTCTCTACCGCCCTGGATGTGCTAGTTTGTTCATTTAGCCTACCGCGGTCTGTCACGTTTAAAAAAGTCTGCAATTAACCGTCTTGAATTATTTTATTCTTTTAAAACGCTTCTGCTAACACAAACTATTGCCACTAACCTATACATTTGTTTTTATTTATATATATATATATATATATATATATATATATATACAAAGTTACTTTTTCACGATGTTGTTCTAATAAAATTAAAATTCCTCACCCAAAGAACGACCATAAAAACCGACGCTTACAACAAACAACCCCCCAATAAAATGACATCGTTACAGTGCCAATAAATAAAACCTTGAAACAAAATCCCCCACAATAAACCCAACCCTCCGAATAATAATAACTTATAAATTAAAAAAATAAAAAATAATTAAAAAATAAAAAATAATTAAAAAATAAAAATTAAAATATGCAAATGTGACCCCCATTTGACCGCTTGACCTTTGACCTATTAACCATCAATCAAATTCAATCAAAAAGTGACATAAGCCGTCTTGCATATACTACTCACGTCAGACCATTCGAAACCGTTTACATCAGCGTGGTCTGCGTGCTAGACGACCTGCAAGGGTACCTGACCACACCACCAGGCACAGGCGTCATCGTCTTGCATGGGCCAGGGAGCATTTACGCTGGACAAGGGACCAGTGGGCCTCAGTGCTGTTCTCTGATGAAAGTCGATTCACGTTGAGCAGAAATGATGGCCGCCAACGATGTTGGAGACGTCAAGGAGAGCGCTATGCATCAGCCACTGTTGTCACCAGACGACCCTTTGGTGGTGGCGGTGTTACAGTGTGGGCAGGTGTGTCTAGTCAATACAGAACTGCCCTACACTTTGTGAATGGTACAGTGACAAGCCCATACTACCTGAATAACATCATTAATCCAGTCATTGTGCCCCTGCATGAACGACACAGGCCTAATTTCATCTTCATGGACGACAATGCTCCAGCTCATCGAGGTCGCATCATTAGGGAAAGGCTGCTGGAGACTGGGGTACCTCAAATGGAGTGGCCTGCACTTTCTCCAGACCTGAATCCCATAGAAAACCTATGGGATCAGCTGACTCACCGTGTAGAGGCTCGTAACTCTGTACCCCAGAACCTCAATGACCTGAGGGCCGCCCTTCAAGAAGAGTGGGATGCCATGCCTCAGCAGACAATAAGTCGACTTGTGAACAGCATGAGACGTCGTTGTCAAGCTGTAATTGATGCTCAAGGGCACATGACAAGTTATTGAGACATTGACATTTTTGTTGTGGTATACCCACCACTGTTGTTGGCTTTTGTTTCAATAAATTGTTTGAGATGAGGAAATCACCATTGCATGCTTCTACTTAAATGCCCTACTTTCATGATACGTATAATATCACTGTAGCGTGAACTTACATTTTCCATAAATTTCACCCGAAAGCCAAATATCCCTAACTTTTTGTGAGTAGTGTATATCAAATAAAATGTAAAACATTAAAATACGTATGCCTACATTCTTTAACACAAAGTCATCCTAAACATGTGATCTTTATATTGATATGGATGAACAATCGTTGACCTTTGATTGAATATGAAAGAAATAAGACATTTACAATGAAAACAATAGCAATAATACTGGAAAACCTGCAAAACTACAGTGTTATTAATTGAGTGATCATTATCTACACTGGATGAATTAGGGTTAGAGTTACTGGTTGGATCATCCACCAACTGTTGGTGAAATATATTTTCCATGATAATTGATTTAAAGGGCCTTTGATGTATAAATGACATTAAATAAATATGATATATTTTAGTTTTTAATTTTTCATTATTACTGAAATTAAAAAAATTATACATTTATTTTCAAAGGCAAGACTATAGTCGTGTCTTTTGATAGTTTTTGATGAAGTATATGGTTGATGATAAATTACTATTTAACACATTTTCACATTTTCACATTCTTTCTTCATAATGAGTCTTTTTATTTGGGGTGGCGGGGGGTAGCATGATAGATGAGGAACGCACAGGTCTGAGGGCTTCAAACTTAAAAAACCACATGCATGTGCAGGTGAAATGTGCGGACAGGTTTGTTCGTAACCATGGAGATGATTAGGCGAACTGAGCGGATGAGCGAAGCCAGCTCATCAGAATGAGAAAAGTACGGATAACAAAAAAAACTAAACACTGTCACAAGACACAAAAACGTACAAGCACAAACAAGACGATGGCAACCACAATGATACAGACGTTACAAAGTACCCCAGCGTGTTATGAGAAAACACTCATGCTTCTGTACCACTACCTCCACGTTACATGAGGGGGATTATGTTTTTCTAACCTGTCCTGTACAATTCTAAAGGGTGAAAAACCTACAAATGGAAGCTTTTCATTCTTAATCCTTAATCCTAAAAAAATAATCCTTACATGCATTTTCCCTGTATCCTTCAGTCTTTACAGCCCTGTTACCCAGACTCATGGGGTCCTCAGGGGGTGAGAAATGCTCATTTTCCAACCGCCCTTTACCTGGGACTCAGGTGTGAAGACAATCTGGCCAATCAGTAGCACTAATTGTTCAGTTAATTACTTGGGAGAAAGGAAAGTCTGGGCCAGTTTTGGATTGGAGGGCCAGATTTGAGTATCCATGCTTTACACAGTAATGGAGCAAGTCTCAAAATCTCAGAGCTAGACAGACCACAGAAAGCCAGAATGTCATGCAGGATCGGGAATTTGAGTGATCTTTTAAAAAAATATCCTAAATGAATAATTAAACTGTGAGTTAATGCTCTTAGTGTTACTCAGTTTTTCTTTACTAATGTGAAGTACACTGTGAAGTACACTGAAGAACTGAGCAGAATGCAGATTGTCCCTTTAGCCCCTGCTAAACCATCCCTGCAGATTGTCCCTTTAGCCCATGCTAACCCATCCATTTTTTACAAGCATCTTGACTCACAACAGATGATTAGTGCTTATTTTCCCAAAAGCTCCCTTTCATTTGACACCTTTCACACCACACCCCAATCAAATCTGTATTTGAAATACGTCAAATCTGTAGTCGCTTTAATAACATGAAAAAACCCCTCAAACGTATAGTCATATGAAAGAATACATTCTGTTCTGAATATTGCTGAAAACAGATGCTTCTTTCAAAATTGTCAGTAGTCTGCAGGAATTCTACACAATTCTAGAGCGTCTGGTCTGGTCTCACATACAGGGCTAAAGTATTTTAAATAATATACAGCAGGTCTGGCAGCAGTGTGTGTATACCTCTCTCCCCAAATCCTCAGGTGCCACTCTTACCTGTGAGCCGGCCTGTCCTGATCCGTCAGAGCAGACAAACTGCACAAACTCCTTTAGGGGGTCTTGTCCGGGATGATGGTGGTAGCGGATGGTGGGGTGGGTGAAGTAGGGGCTGGACTGCTGGATGATGGAGGGGGAGGGGAAGTGCAGAGCGGAGGCAGAGGCACGGGGGTTCCCTGTGGGGGAGAGAGAGAGAGAGAGAGAGAGAGAGAGAGAGAGAGAGAGATGTGGGGGACAGAGAGGGAGGGAGAGAGAGAGAGAGAGAGAGAGAGAGACATGTAGGGGTCAGTCATGCCCACAGAGAGTAGGAAGAGTCAGTGTGCTTCACCAGTCCAGGCTTTAACGCCACAGACGCCATCTTTCCTCAATAATATAAAGCAAGAACATGAGCTCTGCCCAAACTGATCATAGAGACTTACTGTATGTACCACAGAGACTTACTGTATGTACTATAGAGACTTACTGTATGTACCATAGAGACTTACTGTATGTACCATAGAGACTTACTGTATGTACTATAGAGACTTACTGTATGTACCATAGAGACTTACTGTATGTACCATAGAGACTTACTGTATGTACTATAGAGACTTACTGTATGTACCATAGAGACTTACTGTATGTCCCAAACTGAGCATAGAGACATACTGTATGTACCATAGAAACTTACTGAGTGTGTATGTGTGTGTGTGTGTGTGTGTGTGTGTGTGTAAGTGCGTGAGTGTGAGTGTGAGTGTGTATGTGCGTGTGTGTGTGTGTGTGTGTAAGTGCGTGAGTGTGAGTGTGTATGTGTGTGTAAGTGCGTATGTGTGTGTGTGTATGTGTGAATGTCTCGCTCTCTAATTCAAAATTAAACTGCTTTATTGGTAGGAAATACATTTGTAAATATTGCCAAATTATTAAAATAAATTATAATAATGGCTCAGCCTCTGTCTCTCTCTCAAAGTTAAAATGCTTTATTGGCAGGAAACACACTTATTAAATATTACAGTAATGGATGAAGAAACAGTATATTTAAACACAAAGACATATAATAATAATCTTTCTCTCCTTCTCTCTCTATCTCTCTTGCCTGATTTCTATTACTGTAGTGACCCCAACTCCTCGTCTCCCGGGAAACCACACCCCCCCGGGTCCCCTCTAGCCCCCAGCTGCCCATGTGAGCCTTGCCAAGATTATACCCAGACAAGGGCATCTCTCTGCCAGCTCAGGCCCGTCTCAGGCCCGTCTCAGGCCCGTCTCAGGCCCGTCTCAGGCCCGTCTCAGGCCCGTCTCAGGCCCGTCTCAGGCCCGTCTCAGGGCCCTGTTTCTGGGCCCCGCCAGGCACCCAGCCCCCTGCACCATCTTTTCTCTCTCTCTCTCTCTCTCTCTCTCTCTCTCTCTCTCTCTCTCTCTCTCTCTCTCTCTCTCTCTCTCTATTCCTCCTTAATCTCATTAGGGGCGGAGCTACAGCCAACATCTCCAGGGTGCCAGACTCCTTTGCTTTGCCCCTTTTACTACAACACAGTGTCACACACACACACACACACACACACACACACACACACACACACACACACCACAACACAGTGTCACACACACACACACACACACACACACACACACACACCACAACACAGTGTCACACACACACACACACACACACACACCACAACACAGTGTCACACACACACACCACAACACACACACACCACAACAGTGTGTCACACACACACACACACACACACACACACACACACACCACAACAGTGTGTCACACACACACACACACACACACACACACACACACACACACACCACAACACAGTGTCACACACACACACACACACACACACACACACAGACACACACACCACAACACAGTGTGTCACACACACACACACACACACACACACACACACACACACACACCACAACACAGTGTCACACACACACACACACACACACACACACACACACACACACACCACAACACAACACAGTGTCTGTCACACACACACACACACACACACACACACACACACACACACACACACACACACACACACACACACACACACACACACACACACACGCACCACAACCCAGTCTAAAAAGCACAGTAAACACAGTCCCCACAACACCACACTGTCTGATAACCGCTGTCGACAGCCTGTTTACATCAGTCCACCTACTTCCAGAGGCTTTATGAATATAGACCCAGGGCTTAAAAAATTATATTTGTGGATAGTCAACCCCTATGTTTACCATTCACAATAAAAAAAAATTACAAATGCAAAAATGAGCATTTATACACATGGAAAATTCCAGTGGCAAAATTCTTAGAGTTGAAATGATTAACAATTTACAACACATTGAAATGAACACTCACATGCACTCACCCGAGGATTTACAAAGCATACTCTAAAAGAAGGAACACAGACACACCTAAGGCTCAAATACGCAACCATGGACACACAAGAGGCACACGCACATATGTGCACTTATGCACATGCACACATACATGTACCATGTTGCTCATTCACACAGAACACTGGACTGCAATTCTGCACAAAAATCTGTGGACGTTTTAATTTTCAAGAACAACTCCTCTGCACAGTCCCAAAGTCAGACCACTAGGGGTCACCCTATTAATAGTGGGTTTACATTAATATTAACCCTTTTAAGAGTAGGTTTTTTGGAAGTCACTCCAATGCTTACCAGTGGTGATTGATCACATATTTGTGATCTTGAGAATTAAAGGGTCAGTGTCATTTGCTAAGTGTTCACACATGCAGACTTCAGAGCAAGGGTCAGTTCAACAGAATTATTTTCTTCAGCATTTTCCCTTTGATTCTATTTGATCATCTTTTTAATGCTTTTTAATCTCCTTGTTCACAATTTTGAATACCTATTTTTTTTTTTTTTCAGTGGATTTAATTTGCTTGCAGACACACTGGTTGTACATATGACCCCCGCCCCACCACCACCAGCACCACCATCAAAATAGCTAATTTCATTAGCAATTACATCTCTAAACGTGATCAACTCTCCATATTTTTGCACCAGCAGAGGTCACCGTTTACAACAGAAACAGCTATTCATTCGTATCATTCGGAGGAGTTCCTGAAATTAGGTGAAAAACTGGTTTAAAAAAAAGAAAGAAAACAAAATTCTGCATAAAAGAAATTTCCAATATTTTAGATGTTTATCATTGGTGACATAATAAGATTAGACCTGGGTGTTCCCCAGGGCAGTAATAAGATTTTAGGTCCCATTATGACTCAATGAATCAATTCCCATGAAAGCGATAAGGCCACAGAAGCAGAGAGAGCTGTAGGTATATGAGACTAAAGTATTTCCAGAGGCCGAAGGTGGAGGTGGAGGTGGAGCTGGAGGACACGTCTGTCCCGTCTTAATCCTAACAGCAGGTACACGCAACTGTACCTGGCACCACGGAGCTTCATGTGCACTTAGTGGGTGAACAAATCTTTTCATTTTCTACAGAAAGGACACTGCATAGCAGTGTGACTTACCCCATCTCATCGGTTCATTATGACAGTTAGCCCTCAGGAGGGTATTTCTGTTCACACAATACTGACACCAGCACCGACATCAACACCAACACTAACACCGACATCAACACCAACACCAAGACTAACACCAGCAACGACATCAACACTAGCACCAACACCAACACCAAGACTAACACTAACAACGACACCAACACCAGCACCGACATCAACACTAGCACCAGCACCAACACCAGCACCAACACCAGCGTGAGTGGGAGGAGTTAGGAAAGAGGAGGCAGAGCTTAGACAGTCACGCAAAGAAACAAAAAAGCAAACAAAAAAAATAAATAATTGGATGAATTTTGAAGGAAACTAATGGGAGTAAATCGCAGGTGAGATTTAGATTCTATTATTTATTTTAAAAATGTCAAATTTTTTTAATAAAAAGGGTGTGAGCGGGGGAAAGGGAGGGTTTCCACACAATTTTACCAACAATGGAGCTGAATAAGGAGAGCTCCTCCCCCCTCACCTTCCTCCCCCTCACCTCTCCCCCGTTACCACACCCCCTCTCTCCTCCCCCACGCAGTGGGCGGGGCCTGGGCGGGGCGGGGCCACCTAGAGTCTCACCTGGTCTCACGCCCGCCAGCATAGGTAGCGGGTGGTGGGTGAACGCCATGCGGGGTGACCTTGCGTGGGACGGCAGGGCGCTGAAATCAAACTTTGCCCCCGGCTTCTTAAGAGAACCAGGCGAGGACAGTCCTGGCAAAAATGGGATCAACAAAATGGCAGAACAGAGACGTGGGTTTAATTCACAAGATTTGGTCTTGGCTCTTTTTTTATCTCTTTTTTATTTATTTAAAAGAAATGCACTTTTTTCATTTTGTTTTATAATGTAAGATATAATTAAGACTTAAAAAAAAATTTTTTATGGTCATTAGGGCATGATCTGAGTCAAATTAAAGCATTGCTTTGCTGAACATCTTTCTCTCTTTCTCTGTTTCAAATGACCCCCCCCTCTCTCTCTCTCCACTGGTGATGGAGTTAAACAAAAAAACACTTTTCTCTCACATTCTCTCCTAATTTGGAAGGGGCGGTTCTATGCAGAGGTCCATCCCATCAATGCAATGTTCTCCAGTTAGGGAGAGTTTATGTGTCCCGCCAGTCACTCTGCAGACAACCAGCTGAGCTGCGCAGTCACTCTGCAGACCCCCAGCTGAGCTGCGCAGTAACTCTGCAGTCCCCCAGCTGAGCTGCGCAGTCACTCTGCAGTCCCCCAGCTGAGCTGCGCAGTCACTCTGCAGCCCCCCAGCTGAGCTGTGCAGTCACTCTGCAGCCCCCCAGCTGAGCTGTGCAGTCACTCTGCAGTCCCCCAGCCGAGCTGCGCAGTCACTCTGCAGTCCCCCAGCTGAGCTGCACAGTCACTCTACAGCCTCAAAGCTGAGCTGCGCAGTCACAGATATGCAAACAAATAAATACATATATACTTATAAAATCCCTAATTTTTTTAAATTCATGAAAGGCTGTTTGAATATTGCAAGACAGTTATGCCTGGTCAAGAATACTGAGAAATCCAGTTTAGCCTCAAGCACAGTTAGGGACCAACCACAACCACAACACAATCAAAACCGCAACCACAACACAACCTCCACACAGACCAGGTGAGTACTGAGGAGGCACAGACCAGGTGAGTACTGAGCAGGGTCAGACCAGGTAAGTACTGAGCAGGGTCAGACCAGGTGAGTACTGAGCAGGGTCAGACCAGGTGAGTACTGAAGGGAAATAAATGGGGCAGAGCTGGTGGGAGGAGGCAGGTTTAGACACTCGGGTTCCTTGCCAAACACAAGTTGGTCAGCAGGGGGCAGCAGAGGAGCTGAGAGCTGCCTACTATCTGTACTCTGTATCTGTACTACTATCTGTACTCTGTATCTGTACTACTATCTATACTCTGTACTCTGTATCTGTACTACTATCTGTACTCTGTATCCGTACTACTATCTGTACTCTGTATCTGTACTACTATCTATACTCTGTACTCTGTACTCTGTATCTGTACTATTATCTGCACTCTGTACTACTATCTGTTCACACTGCA